>VZRR01009539.1:0-72470 GCA_013398015.1 Oreocharis arfaki
GGTGGGGATGGAGACAGGGGGTGCGGAACGGGGACAGCATGGCAGAACAGCGCAGAGGGGACAGAAATGGATCGGGGACATGGGTAGGGCACGGGGACAGGATGGAGGACAGTGGTGCAGGGGCAGAGGATGGCCAACAGGGAGTGGACACGGTGGATGGGGACATGGAGGACGGGGGAGAGGGAACAGCAGGAGAGGGGATGGTGGTTTGGGGTTGGAGAGGCGGGAGCACACCTGGGCACATGAGGCATGGCCCAAGGGAGGGTACCAGGGATGGGGCTTGCGGTCGGGGTTTGGCGACAGGGGATAGGAGACCGGAGACAGGGAGCTTGTGCCAGGGACAGCGGTTAGAGATAGGGGACAGGGGATAAGGCACGGGGGGGAGGTCGTGGGCCTGGAAGTGGCTGATAGGGCCAGGGCTGCAGGAGGGGCACAGAGAGGAGAGACAGGGCCCCTGTCACCATAGGGTGTGGGATGTGGTGCATTAGGGTGGGGGACAGGGTGAGGGGGGACAGTGCAGGGGTGATGGGAATGGGCACATGACATCCCAGTGCACCTGGGCAATCACAGGCCTGCTCAAAGCAGGCTAAAATTAGGATTCTGGCATAAAATTAGGCCAGTTGTGGATGCTCCAACCCTGGAAGTGTTTGAGACCAGGTTGGATAAGGCCTTGAGCAACCTGGTCTACTGGAAGGTGTCCCTGTCCATGGCAGGGTGTGGAATGGCATGAGCTTTAAGTTCCCTTCCAACCCCAATTCTGGGCTGGCACCTCAAGGCTGTGGACTGGAAATAAAGTTCTTGTATTGCCAAGGCGCTGGTGAGAGCTGCAGTTCATCACCCTGGGACTGGGAAAGAGAAAATGTTCCCACCTCGGCTTTTTATTCCAAATGTAGAAAATAGACAAATCTGGTCGAACTGCTAATGAGTCAACCATTAAAACCTGAACAAACTGTTCCCAGCCTGCAGCCCTTCCAGCTTATCGACCGGGTTAAGCGTGTGAAAGTATGTCCTGATTTTATAGAGCAATCACGGTGTGACTGAACTCCTGCTTTTATCACAAACACACCTCGCTGGTCATTTGCCCTTTGTCGCCACAGGTAATTCGGCTGTCGGCTGACAAGGTCAACTTCTGTGTTATTGGCAAGGAAGGGAAGGAGCTTCCCTTTGTTAGGCCATTTTCTAGATGAAAAGAAGAAAAAAACCGGGGGGGAAAGCACCATAAACCTCACCAGGACTCGAGCAGCACCCAGCCTGAGGATCCCACCTGGGGTGGGATCATTGCCTCGACCAACTCCAGGAGAGCTGCTCCAGGTCTCTGCCTTGGCAGGAGAGACTCATATTTTGCACCAACAGTGTGTGTGCAGCGAGTTATTTCCTTTTTTTTTATGACTAAGCCCCCACTTCTTGCCTGGAGATGAAAGCCAAGGGCTCTTCCTCTGTGGCTCTGCGTGGGATGAGGCGAGCCGTGTGTCACAGGGCTGGGACCCTCGTAAACAGCACGACAGAGCAGCGTGGTGGCGTCACTGCCCTGTTTACTGCCCACATCCTGCTTTTGAACCAGGGCGGAAATTTGTGTGGAAGGGGGCCACAGATGGCTCACGTTTCATCCTTCTGTCAGGGCTGGGGTGTTTCTAAAGTGGGCTGGGTTTTTTTTGTCTCCGTGATACAGTCGTTTGCTGTCCTGTTGTACCTTCCCCTCTGAGTGCCTTAAACATCAGCAGAACCTCCACAATCTTCACTGATTCCTTGGATTGCAGAGGATTTTTAAAAAATCTCCTCTGTTTTTTTCTGGCAGGAGAGCCTCCCTCGGGGAACTTCAGGGCTTCTGCAAGTCAGGGCTGAAAGGCAGGAAGAGGAGGGGAGGACAGAGGTGGCGGCTGTGAAACAGGTGCCTGGCAAGAGGGACTGTCACAGCTCACACAGAGCTACAGACGGAGGCAAAGGGCAACATCTTGGCTCCAGTGAAGGCTGGGACAAAATTCCTGTTGAGTTTGGCAAGGCTGGGATGTCACAGAGAGTTGACAGAGCTGTGCTGGCGTCAGGGGCAGAGCTGAGAGTGGAGTGCCCAGCTCAGGCTGCCTCTGGCACCCCCAAGCACAGCAGCCCCCTCTCCACACTGCCTCAAGCCTTTCAGCAAAATCCCATTTTTTCCCAAGGAAATTGTACCCGAGGGCCATTTGCATGTACCAATGACATGGATTATTTGCAAGGTGCAGGAGTTCAGTGTGTGGCCAGGAGCCAGACAGGCTCAGGAGAAGCAGCCTGTCCTGAAGGAGCATCCCTGGCCGTGTCTCTGGAATCATGGCTGCCTGCCTCCCTTCTCCCTCCAGGCTGGGAGGAGTACAGAGATCACCTCCTGTGTGCCCCTCACAGAGTTTGATCCTGGCTGGTCATCCCTGCTGGTATCCAGCTGGGTCTCCAAGGCCTCAGGTGATGGAGAGGCCTCGTGGCTCATGCAAAAGGAGGTGGTGCTGGGAAGCCCTTAAGCTTTGGTTTTATTTTAACTTGATCCGATGACACCAGGTTCCCGTGTGATACCTTGGAAGCACCAACCAACCTCCCTACACAGAACACCAGCATCACTCAAGCCCCACAGACACCAGCCATCAGCCCTGCAGTTATTAGGAAGGACAAACATTTAATTCCAGAACGCAGCTTTCCCCAGGAGTGGTGGGAGGGAATGGCTCGGGCTGAGATCCCCAGCTCGTTTGGGCAGGATCTCGGTGGCTGTGTCCCACAGGCAGAACTGCTCTGCCCCTACCCCAGTCTGTTCATTGATTCCAAGAAGCACGTTCCCAAGGCTGTGCCAAAGGGGAACAAAAACAAGGAAACGCACGTGTCAGGCTGTGCCACGGGCTGTGCCCCACGGGAGCATTAAGGAAGTACTTAAGGAAGCTCCTTGCTGGCCTGGGCAGACGGGTCAGAGCCGGCGTTTCTGTGCTGATTGCACTTCTCTGGGCAGTCGTCATTTCTTGGCCCATCTTGGAGCCAACGTGGCAGGCTCCACACTCCTCCGAGCTTCCCGTGCCACCAGGAGCTGACGTTTCCACTCACAAAGCTCAGACGTGTTGTTTGTCCCTCAGCAACACTGCTGAAGATGCTTTCATCTCCAGTTTGTCCCCAGCTGCTGGCCAGACCCCCTGGCAGGGGTCACCCTGCCCTCTGGACAGCCAGCACGATTTCACAGGCCAGCCAAAATCACCCCTGCTGAGTTAAACACTCGTCACAGTGCTTTTAAGGAAGATCCCCCAGAAGAGCGCAGTTAGGGGAGGGATGGCAATTCTTCAGCAACACCGGAGAAATGTCCAAACAAGATCCCACCTGCAGAGCTGCCCCAGCCCTGGAGCCAACAGCAGCAGGACGTGGAGCTGCTGGAGAGAGTCCAGAGGAGGCCCCGGAGCTGCTCCAGGGCTGGAGCCCCTCTGCTCTGGAGCCAGGCTGGGAGAGCTGGGGGTGCTCACCTGGAGAGGAGAAGGCTCCAGGGAGAGCTCAGAGCCCCTTGCAGGGCCTGAAGGGGCTCCAAGGGACCCAAATGCCTCGGGTACAAATCACATGTAGAGCCCAGCCTCAAACAGTGCCGGGATTACCAGTCTGCAGAGCACTTCCACGCAGCCCCTGATGAGGCGAGGGCAGAGGTTGCCCAGAGGGTTGTCCCGCAGCTCCGACAGCGAGGAGCCAGCCCTGCTTGTCGGTGTGTCCTTCAGAAACTTGGCTCTTTCGAAGTAACTGTGCTTTGTTGACTCTGCTTTTCACACCCCAAAAGGAGCTGGCTCTGAAACTTCAGAGTTGGCACAACAGAGGAAGAAAGAGAACGAAGCAAGCCCCACATTAAGAGATCTCAAAATATTTTACCAAGGAGATCAGGAGCAACCTGGTCTAGTGAAAGGTGTCCCTGCCCCTGGCAGCGGAGTGAAACAAGATGGTCTTTAGGCCCCTTCCAACCCAAACCCTTCTGTGATTCTAGTAACTTCTCCTTATGTCCAGTCTGAACCTCTCGTTTCAATTTATGCCCACGTAGCTCTCTCAGAGTATAAAGCACATGTGAGTGAGACCAGATCCAGATCCCAATCTCTGCAGAATCCAGATCCCAAGGCATTTTAATACAGAGGAAAGAAATCTTCAGCTAGAGAATTCTTGCCTCTTACACCCATTCTCACCCTTAAGCCAACCTGCAGTACCAACACACGCTGTGCCCTGAGGGTGAAAAGTGTAATTTCACAGTTACCAGGTGCGTTAGCCCAGGTCAGGAAATCATCCAGAAAGCTGAAAGCAGGAAACTTAAGGAAAAAAAAAACAAAAGATGAAAAGAGACTTAAAACGACAAGAAGATGAGTAATGTATTTAAGACCTGCACACTCCTTCCGTAAACCCGACCGAAATGCCAAGCCAGGAATGTCACAGCACAGGAATAACTACAGTGAAATGAAGAAAAAGAGACAACAGGACTGTGAGAGAAGGTGCCTGGGACACAGGAGGAAGAGGATGTGGATCATTCTGTTACCAGCAAAACAAACCCGGTGGCAGCTGAGTAATGCCATTGTGAGCCCTAGAGAAACACTCCAGCACTGGGCCACTGTGAGTTTATTTTAACACTTATTAAACGTGTCCAATTTCCTTCCCTGACCTTTGCCAGGTAAAAAACTGTTGTGTTCAAGTGAGGATCTGCATCCGCTTGGAGTTCTCACGGAGTGAGTGACTTCGCCCGGGGCAAGGGACACTCGGGATGAACGTGGCTACCCTGGGGTGGCATCACTGCTGCACTCCCCAGCCAGAGGTTCTTCCTCGGGGCTCTGTGCCTGTTGGAGCAAGAGCACAGCTGCTCCTGGGATCATGCAACCCTGCTCAACCAAACCCGAGATATTTGCTGATGACTGGATATTTTTCAGCTCCTTCCAGCACGTCTTTGCAGAGGTGCTGGTGCAGACTGTGCAGGGGGATGAAGGGGAGTTGGACCATCTCTGTTCCTAAGGAACAAGTGACAGGACAAGACGAAATGGCCTCAAGTTGTGCCAGGAATAGGTTTAGGTTGGATATTAGGGAAAATGCCTTCATGGGAAGGGCTGTCCAGGTGATTCCCCGTTCCTGGAGGGACTTAAAGCCGTGCGCACGTTGCCCTTGGGGACCTGGGTTAGCGGTGGCCTTGGCAGCGCTGGAGGAACGATTCCACCCGGTGATCTTGGCGAGCTCTCCCGTCGCTGTGGCTCTGGGATTCCTCGCCCCGCTCCACCGATGCTTCCCGCGATCCGGCCGTGTCGCGGTGCCGCTGCTCTGGCGGTGCTCAGCGCTGGGGCTCTGCCCTGCGCAAGCCGAGCGGTGCCGGAGCTCCCTCGGCATCCGGGCGAGCGTGGAGTCCCGCTGTCACCTGCTGCCTCGGCCGGGCAACTGCAGCAGGAGGGACGGTCCTGCGGGAAATGCGCTGCCCGTGCCGCACACGAGGCCGGTGCGTGTGCAGACACTCGAGCTGTCGCTGCCGTGCGGCCGCTCCCGAGCTCTGCGGAGCCGCTGACCCCTCTCGTGCCTGCAGCAGGTCTGCTTTGGAATTGCTGCTTCTTGCTGCCAGTTACCGGCTGCTACAGGCTGGTTTTCCCCAAATCTCCAATGCTACTTCCCTTGCATTAAGTGATATGTTAACAGATACCAAAGATATCAGACATGCAACTTTGCAGAACAGGGCTGCAATTGATTTTCTTTTATTAGCACATGGACACGGGTGTGAAGAGTTTGAAGAATATGCTACCAAGAAGCATATTTTATTTTATTTTATTTTGTTTTGTTTTGTTTTATTTTACTTTATTTCGTTTCGTTTCGTTTCGTTTCGTTTTTATCGAGTCCAACCGGTGATGGAAGGAAGGGTGGAGAGGTGATGGATAACGGGAAGGCCGACGGGGCAGGTATCCAGGTGGGAGCCAGGCACACACCGCCCAACCGGGACTAAGAGGCAGATGAGAAGCCCCACCATGGCCAGCCCCTGTTGCCGTGGGGGCTTCAACACACCCGACTTCTGCTGGGAATACAATCCAGCGGGGAGGAGCGGCTCCGGGCCGTCCCTGGAGCGTGTGGAAGAGACGTTCCCGACAGAACCACGGGATTGATTAGGTTGGAAAAGCGCTCTGAGGCCCGAGCCCGAGCTGTGGCCGATGCCCGCGCTGTGCCCCCGCCCGGGGCGCCGAGTGCCCGCGCCCCGTTCCCGGTTCGCGCGCGTTTGCGCTGCCCCGTGTCCCCGCGCGGCCGCCGTCGGCGGCGGGGCCGTTGCCATGGCGGCGGCGCGCGCGCGGCGCTGAGGCGCGCGGGAAGCGCGGGCCCGGCGCGGCCATGGCGGACGAGCTGTACCTGGAGAACATNTCCTTGCCTCCTCTTTCCTTCTCTTGTCTCTCCTTCCCCTTCCCTTCTCTCATTCCCTTTTCTTCTCCCCCTCTCTTTCCTTTTCCTCTGCTTCCTCCTTCATCTCCCTTTCCTCCTCCTCCTCCCCCCTTTTCCTCCTCCTTTTTCCATATTCTTCCTTTTCCCTTCCTTCTTCCTCTTCCTCCCCCACTTTCTTCTTCCTTCTCCCCTCTCTTCCTCCTCTCCCCCTGTTCTTCCTCCTCTCTTCCCCCCTTCCTTAACTCTTTTGAAGGCGGTTCAGAAAGCTGATGGTTTTCTGCATGGGCCTGTTCCTTCCAAATTTTATTTTAAAAAATTATTTGGAAAGAAAAATGAAATGAAATGAAATGAAATGAAATGAAATGAAATGAAATGAAATAAAATAAGTGTTGCCCAGAAAATGGTGCAGCAAAGTCGGTGCATCTTGTCTAACAAAGTGATTGTGTGAACATGAGCTGCCTGTGGCTTTGTAGCTTGTTCCAAGAAAAATCTAGACAAACAACAATTCAATTGTTGTGTTTTCAGCTCAGAGCCTGGGGCTTGGTTTGAAAGGGCAGAGCAGGAGGAGAGAAACAGGTGTCAAAGTTGTACCTGGTTAAAATGACACAGCAAGGCTGCAATTCCAGCCCTGAGATCCTAATATTTGGCACACTGGTGCAGCTGGAGATCCCCGTGTCCCCGGGACAGCAGGGGGGGCAGAAATTCCCCAGCACACCTTTTGGGACCGGTGTCAGGAATGCAGTGTACTCACTGAAGCACAGGTGTCCCTGTGCTCTCACTTTTGCCATGGGCTTCTTGGAAGGGAGGGGCGTGTCTAAAGAATTCGATTGACCAACGAGCCAAAGATGGGAGATTGATCGAATTGAGAGGCCAAGGTTTTCTTACTAAAGGGATTTGTTGGGTTTTTCCCTTGTTGCAGGTGACGTACAAATGGCTGAGCTACACCCTGGGAGTCCACGTCAACCAGGCCAAACAGTAGGTGTCACTGCATCCCCCAGAGCCTGGTTAATTCCTGTTAGCTCCTTGTTAATTCCTCTTTCCATCGTCGTGGTGAGCACATCAAAATGATTCCTCGGGAAATATTGAAAAGCCCTGCCTGTCTTCTCAGGCACAGTCAGTTGTGTTGCTCTGTGTGCCGCCTGCCTGTCTGCCAGGCTTGCTGGGCGGTGTGTGAAGGATGAGAAGTCAGATGCAATTCCCCTAACGTAGCAGGGGAAAGTGTAGCCTTGTCTTACATTTTGAAGAATAAAACTTGCTGTAACCTCGTCACAGATCAGTGGTGTGTGAGGGAGCTGGAAGCTTGAGGCTCAGCCCAGTCCTAATCACGCTCCTCCCTCCTGTTCCTGATGGCCCCACCCGTGGATGTAACTGGGATGGCCCATATACACCTCATGATGTACCAAAAAGTCTCCAGTTCCTCTCTCAGGGGGCTCAGAAATGCCTTTCTGCAGGGGAGACTTTGGAACAAGCTGCCTAGAGGCTGTGAGACCCACCATTAAATGTATTTGCCCTTTGGTTTCTGTAGTTGTTGCCCTGGGGCTCTCCACAGTGGCAGGGGAGGAAGGGTCCCAGGGAGATTAAATTAATCCTGGGGAAAATAACTGTGCTCACGTGGCAAGTTTCCACGTCAGACTGGCTCTGCTCTTTGTTTCTGGTGTGGGCTCCGTGGGAGGGTGGCTGCAGGCTCTTTTCTTCCTGGTGGTTCACACTGGCTTCTTCTGTGCAGGATGCTCTATGAATATGTGGAGAGGAAACGGAAGGAGAACTCCGGAGCTCAGCTTCACGTCACCTACTTAGTAGCAGGAAACCTCCTCCAGAACGGACACGTTGTGAGTGTTTCACTTCTCAGGGGTGTCTGTGAGCCCTTTGTTGTGGTGTCTCTTCTGCCTTGCGTTGCCATCTCGGGGTCAAACGCTGAACTGGCTTTTCCCAGCAGGAGCCACAGCGTGCCAGGGCTTCTGGGCAGGTACAGGATCAGGCTCAGTGTCTGTCCCAGCGTGCACACAGTGGGCAGGGACACAGTGCTGAGTAGCACACCAGGGTTCTTAACTAATTAGCTTAGGTCATTAGCACTCATCTCAATCCTCTCGCTGCTGTTGGGCAGCAAAGATTACAAAACCTTGTGGAGGGGCCCTTCTGAGATCAACTTACCCACGTCCCAGGATCTGCTGTGGAAGTGTCTGACAAGTGTTTGGAGGGAGCCTGGAGCTCACGTGGCATGGAATAATTACAAATAGAACAGCAAATGCACAGTCGAAGTTGTCTTGTTAATTAAACAAATGGGCTTTCTAGTCCTGGTAAACAAAAGAAACGTGAATTTATTAACAGTATTTTGTATTTAAAGTGCTTCAGCTTAATAAACAAAGGAGTTGCTGCTTAATGCATTTAGCTTGTCAGATTTTCAGGAATGTCAGCTAAAACCTCAGGCAGATACCCCAGAGGCTTGTAAAAAAAGATGAGGAAATTCAGTGTCTGTTCCCCTTTGCCCACAGTCAAATTTAAGAGCCCAACACTAAATGCCTTTGACATCCCACTAAGTGTTTTTAAGTACACAAATACCTATTACAATATGATCCAGTCTTCTTTTAGGAATAGTAGATCTCAGGGTNGTCTTCTTTTAGGAATAGTAGATCTCAGGGTGTCCTGGCTGTTATTTGTAGATCAGAAAAAAACCCCAACAATCCTTTTTTTCGTTCTCCTAAGTAATAAACGGGTTCACATGCATGGAATATTGTCTTTCAGTCTCCAAATCTGCCTGAAGTGGGAGGTAATTATTTATTGCATTAGTTCTGTATGATGGAATATGTGTATTTAAAGTTGCACGAGCGGTGTCACATTTATAGCCCGAGTTTAACCGGTTTTTCCCGGATTTCTTTTGGAAATAACAAGTCTCTTGGCTCACTAGAACTGGCCAGGGGATTGTTGACCTGTACTTTTATATTTAATCTATTTGAAACAAACAGGTGACTTCTGACATAGGGACAAGTAATTATTTTTTAACTCTGTCTTAGCAGCTTGAGTATTTTTAAAATAAGATTCCAGTATCACTGGATGGTTTGGGTTGGCAAGGACTTTAAAGCTCATCTCCTTCCAATCCCTTGGCACGGGCAGGGAATCTTCCAGTAGATCTACCAAGGGAAACTGTACGAAGGGGACTTTTTGTGCCCCGTTATTTTTAAATCTCTTCTTTTTGGATGCTGGAGTGCGATGCCTGCTCACAGGGGATCGCTGCAGCTGCAGGGGGTTAGGGGTGAGCCACGGGAGGGCTTGGCTCCCTGGGCTGGGAGAGCTGCCGGCCAGCCCTGGCTCACTGGGAGCCCTGCACTGCTGCCTGCTGGCGGTAGGTGTAGCCGGAATGCTGTGGATCCAGCTGCAGCACTCCTGAGGGAGAGGGGCTGGAGATCCCTCCCAGATCCTCCTCCTCAAGCACTGCTCGCTCTTTCCTTGCTGCTTTCTGCAGTGAGGGGCCGAGGCTGCCAATCTTTATTTGCCCTCTCACTCACCTATGTTTTGTTGCCACTTGCTCTATTGCTGCCTAGCCAAAGCAACTTTTTAATCCTGGTAAACAAAAGAAACGTGAATTTATTAACAGTATTTTGTATTTAAAGTGCTTCAGCTTAATAAACAAAGGAGTTGCTGCTTAATGCATTTATTTTTCCTCATTGCTGCTTGTCAGATTTTCAGGAATGTCAGCTAAAACCTCAGGCAGATACCCCAGAGGCTTGTAAAAAAAGATGAGGAAATTCAGTGTCTGTTCCCCTTTGCCCACAGTCAAATTTAAGAGCCCAACACTAAATGCCTTTGTCATCCCACTAAGTGTTTTTAAGTACACAAATATCTATTCCAATATAATCCAGTCGTCTTTTAGGAATAGTAAATCTCAGGGTGTCCTGGCTTTTATTTGTAGATTGGAAAAACCCCCCAACAATCCTTTTTTTTTGTTCTCCTAAATAAGAAATGGGTTCACATGCATGGAATATTGTCTTTCAGTCTCCAAATCTGCCTGAAGTGGGAGGTAATTATTTATTGCATTAGTTCTGTATGATGGGATGTATTTAATTAAAGCTGCACAGGCAGTGTCACGTTTATAGCCCAGCAGAGCTTAAAAAGCTAGTGGCTGATGAGTGTTTAAAGGCATTGGCAGTGTTCTGTGCTATAATAATCATTAGGCTTTCTTACCCAATAACTGAAAATAGCAGTCTTGCATACAACCTCAGATTTTAAGATTGCCGTGTGTTTATTTTTTCCAGTGCCACAAGGTTGCAGTAGTGAGGGAGGATAAACTGGAAGGTAAGCAGACCGGGAAAACCGTGTGGCTTTAACTTTTTTCTTTGAAAGAACAGCAAAATGAGCAAAGCTCAGGACTTGCCATCTGCACGTAAATGCCCAGCCAGGCTCTTGGGGTCAGGTGTGTACTTTTTGTACCAGCTGTTTCTCAGAATTTGAGGTATCTGAGCCAACAGCTGAATACCTCCAGGCTTGTGATTTCAGTCTGATTTTTTTTTTTATTTTTAATTCTGAGTGTTTTGTCATTTCTTCTTTTCCACTTCCCTGCCGCTGACAGCAGGGAGACAACCATACCCCGGTAGTGTCTCAGAAAAATTCTGGGCCTTCAGGCCCCCAAGAATGGTGAAACTGGTAATTCTAGTTATTGGCTCAATGCAATTGCAGTCTTTGCCCTGAGTCCTGTGGGTGTTAAAATGTTCTCATGGGACGTTTACCTCACTTTTTTGAGTAAAAGGTGAAAAAAACCCCATTGTAACATTGCTCCATGCACTGTCCGTTGTCTCACCATCTTTCCAGCTCTGGTCCTGCTGATGAAATCTTACCCACAGCAGTCGAAACACAACTTCAGGCTCTTCATCACTTTCAAGTAACATCATTGGCATTTGAGAGCAGGCTGTGGCATTTGTGACCTTAAGGATCTGTGCTAATGACCTCACTTTGTTTGAAAGACTTGGCGTTGTTTTCCTTTTGGAAATCTGAAGCGGATTTCTAGCTCAGGCTGTTTTCCTCGGGGCACGAGATTGTGAGGCAGTGCAGCTACTCTGTGTCGTGTTTGTCGAGTTACGTGTGCTGTGTAACACTGTTTAGCTGTGGAGGAAAGGGTTGCTTATGGTTTTTGTATTGGAAGGCAGGCCAAAGGTATGACTTATATTTGGAAGAGGCTGAGATTTTTGATGGGAGTAGGGCTGCATAGTCTAGGACTGGCCCCAAGAAATGATTACTGTGTGTATTTTTATAGTGCCTAGAAGCTCAGCCTCAGACCAGGACTCTGTGGAAAGAACAATATAAGCAATGAACAAAGGATTCCTCAAAACCAACCCTTGTCTCAAGGGGGTTGCAGTCTAAGTAGCACAAAAGAGATAAAGGTTTGATTCCAGCAGGCTGGTGGGGGTGACACTGTGGTGCCGGGCACAGCCCCAGTGGCAGAGAGCACTTCCAGCAGGGCAGAGCAATGACCAGCTACTTTCTGCCTTAGCTTTAGGTACTCACACAGGTATTCTGGATCCCAAACACTGGATGTTTTGAAGGTAAACACAGAGAAATCACTCGTAATTCTGTTGTGCAAGAACCAGGAGTGTGTAGTGGAAAACGTGGCAGGCTTGTGGAGTCTGTTACCTTGAATTCTTCCGTAGTGAGCCTTGGGGGAAGGCGCAGTAGGACCTTCTTATATTCAGGTTTTGCTGTCGAGTAGTCTGTCGGTCTCTGCATCCCAAAGGGTGTGCTAACAGGGGGCTTTGTTTCCTTCTTTTTCCCCAGCAATGAAGTCTAAGCTGTCCACCATTGCCAGTGTGCACGTGTACAGCATTCAGAAGGCCCTGCTCAAGGACAGCTCCCCCCTCTACAACACCGACTACGACATCGTCAAAACAAACCTGCAGCACTGCAGCAAGTGAGTCCAGTCTCCCTTTTCCTCTGAAGCACTTCCAGACTGGTGTTGCACTTCAGTGCTTACTAGATAGGCCTGCATTTTTAGAAAGTTAGGAAATGACATCCTCAAAGTGCTGCCAGAGCAGTGCCCAAAGAGCACACTGTGAGCTGGTTTTGTAAACTGAGCTCACAGTTGGTTCACTTGGTCCTTACTCCAGCAGGGAGACTGTTCCAGTGCCTTGCTTGTCTGATGGCTGGAAACATTTCTCTCTTTTCCAGGCCACACTTAATCATGGCCATTTTAATCCAGTTCTCCACCACACAGGAAGAGAAAATCGAAACAGGCTGATAAAACCATGAGTGGTGTGCTCAGGAAAGCATTAACAGGACTTTGCTTTCTGTTTTGTGAAACTGTTTTCATCTTCTGGATTCGTCCACCTCTCTGAAGATGTCTCACAGGAGCTCCTTCTCCAGGAGCTGGGCTTTGATCCTTGTGGGTTCGTTCCAGCTCAGAATACTCTGTGATCTCTGAGACGTAGGAGAAGCACACAAAACAGCCCAGGCAGCACAAGTGTCCTTTGTGGTGGAACTGGAGAAGAACTGGGAGGGACTGCAGTCTCCAGGAGTCAGTGTCTCCCTCCTGAGCAGCGCCTGGCAGCTGGAGCTTTTCATTTGTGTGTTGTTCCCACCACGACAGCTTCAGCTTGAAGTCATGGGGATGCACAGTGCCATGACCAATCTGGTTTAAAGGGGGATGCCTGAAGCTTGTGTCATAGGAAGAGTATAGAATTTGAGAGGAGAAACGTAGTTGTGTCCAAAGTGTTGACAGGAGAGTGGCAGAGAAAACAGAAGCTGTGTGTTTGGGGCACGAGTGCCACTGCCCTGGAAGGTGCTGGAAAACCCCACCTCAGTGGAGCCATGTGCCCTGCCTGAGGCTGCAGTTGCCTTCTTCCTCTCTGTTTATTCTTAGGCACCCCAGCCTGGTGATACTTGTGCTTTAGGGATACTTGTATCCTTTGGGATTTAAACATCCAGAAGGTCGTCTGAATAATCTGGATTCTGAAACAGCTCTCTGAAGCCTGTGTGTAAATCCAGCTTTGAAGCAGGATTTCCCAAGCAAACTAAGAAAAATTGCAGCTTCTTCATTTGTCACCTGGCTGAAGTAAATACGGATTGATCCCATTCCCTCTATCTTGTCAGCTGCCTGGATTGCCTTTGACACTTGGGAAAAGATTCCTGTAGGACCTGCAAAAGCCGGAGGTTTAATTACGTGATTGTTTGTAGCAAACAGAACTTCCCTGTCAATCCAGATATTTCACGGCTCTGGGACAAGGATCTTTGTTCTCTTCTGTGTTTCTATGGGACCTGCTTTGCTGTGAAGACAGTGGAGGTGGTTAGATGTGCTAATTAATACCAGTATCTGGGTTTAATGCCTGTTGCCATTGCCAGCTTTCCAAACAGAAGCAGCTCCTTGTTGGCAGAGCGTAGTCCAAGTGTTGCCTATTTTCTTGGTGATTATTTCGTGAATTTTGGGTCAAGCCCATAAAGCTATAGTCACGTAGCAGCATCATGGCAAGCTGACTTGGAATGTGGGAAGTTCAGCTGAGCTCTGCTGCACGGTCAATATAACTATTAATAATATTATTTGTGACTTGGAGAGTTGGTGGTGTTTGGAGTAGGAGCACAAGCTGCCCTGAGAGCTGTATTAACCATATTCAAAACAGATTGAAAGAATAAAGGAGAGTAGGATTATTTTTCTTCAATGTCTGTTTTCCTTCCTTTAAAGGTTTGAATGTCAAGAGGTTGCTGCTGCAGCCTCGGAATGCTGTGGAGATGGTGTTGTTTTGTTAATACAGATCCTGATGGGAGTAGAAGTGGACTTGTGCACGTGAGCAGCTAATGCTGAGGCACAGAAATGAACTGGCAGAAGGAGGCTGCTTTATTTCTTAAGCAAATAAAAATATGCTGTGTAATTCAGTGGGCTGGGAGGCGTGAGTCTGGGCTCTTTTGTGGCATTTCTGTGGGAAATCTGGAAAGCGTCGCCTGTGATTTACACAGTGGGGAGCAGAGTTCAGCTATTTTTGGGAGCTGCTATTCCTGACTGTCAGTGAATTGTGCTGTAACTGCGAGCACGTCATTTAGTTCTTACATCTCCATATCCCCAAACAATCAAGTTTCAGACCATTATAAGATGAGCTGCTTCTCAGTCTCAGGGATTACATGGAACTGACTTTGTATAGTCAAATCAGAATGTCATGGGTATCTTCTGAGCCATTTCAGTTGTTCAGTTTCAGCTGGGATTTACTTACCTGGCCAAGTGTGGCTGCTTGTTGCAGCAGTTGTGGGCTTTGTCAGAGCATCAGAAAGCTGTAAATGTTTTAGACCCTCACACAGCCATACAACTTCTGCCCCAGGCTTTAGAGAGCGTAACCCATTTAGGAATGAAATGCAGCCTCCTCCCTGTCCAGCCTGGGTGTGGAGAAGGCCCTTTTGCCCCCCAGGAAAGCTGCACAGCTTGTTTAACATGCAAATGCCGTGGCTCTTGCTGACAGGTTCAGCTGATCTTTTCATCAGAGGTCTCTTGCTCTGTGCCAGTCTTTCTTTCTTGTCCCATGCACAGATTAAATTGCTCCTTTTTCCATAACAGGAGAGCGCAGGCCCGGAGCGGCGGTGGCGCTGCAGGAGGGGGGGAAGGCGAGGTGAATGCTGCGGAGTTTGAAGGCTAATGGGATTTTTCCCTCCGTCACACAGGTTCAGTGCCATCCGCTGTGCCGCCGCCGTGCCCCGGGCGCCGCCCGACCCTCCCCGAGCGCCAGCGGCCGCGCAGAGTCCCCAGAGGCAGAGGGACCCCGATGCTGCCGGCGCGGTCAATGGCCACGGGCCCCCGGCTGCCAAAGCCCCCCCGCAGCAGCACAAAGGGATCATGGGGATGTTTGCGGCCAAAGCAGCGGCCAAACCCCAGGACACACCTAAGGAGGCCAAAGCGGAGGCCAAGGAGGCCCCAGGTGTAAGTTACCTCAGACCCCCCCCCGGGTTCTTGGCGTTAGTGATCCGCTCTCACACCACCTCGGTGACCTCAGCCACCCCTGCGCTGCTCCTCGTGCTAAGCCCGCGTCCCACTGGGAATGCTCAGTGATCCTTTGTAAGTGTTTAACTGTGTGCAGTCACCTGGGGCAAGAAGGCCTCGTGCCACACTCTTGATCTCTCCACGAAAGTGTATTTGCCGTAACTTTGACATTCCCCAAGGAGCCGGGTCTCCGGCGAGTGTAAACCAGCATAGCTGCCTTATGGAGACAGTTGTTCCGTTGTCTCCAGCTATCCCAGTGTACACAGCAGCTGAGGATCTTGCTCTCTCCATTGTGCTTAAAAGGATTTGTTTTGAGCAATAAGTGAAACGTGAGAAGCCCAGGTCTTAAAAGTATCAAGGTGTTTAAACTTGGTCTGTGAGGGAAGTTTCAGAGCTTGACCTGTGCAAGACTAAATTGTTTATCTTTCGACTGCTGTTTTTCCAAGATAGGATTATGTTTTCATTTTAATTAGTATAATTGTTTTTAAAGCAATGTGGCCAGAAAAATGGGTGTTAAAATGGTAACACTCCCTGTGGATGGTTTGGCCTTTTTATAACAGCTGAGTACATTTCGGTTCCTTCTTCTGATTTCTTAGGGGGTTTAGAACTGGTGAAGTGTGCATGTTTTGGGAACTCCAGTGTCTGGTTGCCTTTTATTTGCATGAAAATAAGTTGGGTTAGGAGGCTGCACTTTCTTAGGTGGTCTGTGTGGGTATGTGTGTGATTTCTCACACCGGTGGCTGCTTTGGTGCAACAGAGCAGTGATATTTCTCTGCAGACAGCCTACGTGCCAGAGGAGCTGGATGAAGCCTTCCTGGTTTTACCAATCCCTGTTCTTCCCTCTGTCAGCTGCTGTGAACTGAGGCACTGATGGTTTGCAAAAAGAACAGTTCTGTCCTGGGAACTGACCCAAGTCCCAGGCACTTATTTCAGTAACACTGTCAGCCATCAGATGGAAATGTGCCCCAAGTCAGATCTGAGGGCCTGGCCAAGGAGTCCTTGGTAACTCACTCTGGCCCCTTTGATGCACGTAGTGTCAACTGAGTATCTTCAGATTCTCCAGCTGCTAAAATCTAAGGCAATGGGAACAAATGCTGTCTATTATTTTGCTTGCTTGCACAAGTGCTGTGCATCTTGAGGGCTGGGAACAATTCCTGTGGTTATTCCTGTCTTTGCTTCCAGGTGTCTGCAGCAAGCAGCAAACCACCAACAAAGAGCAACATCATGAACAACTTCTTTGGAAAAGCTGCTATGAGTAAGTGCTTTTCTGTTTCCAGAGGCCATCGTGGTCAGGGAACAACCTGTTGTGGTTAAAAAAACAAACAAGCAAGCAAACCAAACCCCAAACCTGGAGGGTTATTTGAAGAGTCTTTTTTTATTTTAATTGTATTTTATTTAAGCTGGGTAGAAATTAAATATTCGGTGGAATCAAGTGTTCTGTAGTGGCACCATGATGGGAGGCACACAGAAAGGAGCAGAACTCTTCCTCTCCATCCCCACACTACCAAACTCATTGGATTTTTTTAATATCCCCTATTTCCTAACAGTTTTCCATACTGTTCTTCTGCTCTTCTGCACTCGAAGGGGTTAATGTTTTTGCACACAGCTCTTAAGGCACAAATTAAGAGTTTTCAGTGGAGTTTTTCAGACAAAAAGCTTGCTGGAGGGAGATCAATTAAAATGACATATTTGAGCAGACTAACCCAGGAAGGATTTTTAGTGCAGAAGAAATCTGATTTAAAGTGAGTTCTCCTGGCTGGAAGATCAGCTATTGGTGAGATGTTTGCCAAAACCTGTTTTGCAGGGCGTGTTAATGGTGCTTGCTTTTCATCATACAGGAGGAGCCCATCGTTACTTTTAGGGTTAATTTCTTTCCTAAAAACTGAAGGACTGATAAATGGAGAATAAAAATGAGGGGTGGCCTTTCTCTTTGAACAGAGGTTTGGGCTAGGTGGCTTCTGCAGGTCCCTTCTGAATTATCCAAGTCTAAAGAAAATATGCTGAAGTTTTTAAATAGATACTGGAAAAGGACTGTGGGACCTTCTTCAAAGATTCCCTTATGACAGAGAGTACAAGAGGCTTCAAAGAGGAGTTTTGGGAGAGAGTAAACAGCAAAGTTCACTTTCTAACAGACATATGTCAGAGTTTTCAGGGGACAGTTCCAGCACTGAGCACACAAGGCACAGCCCTGCTGGGACTCTTTGCATCCCTGTTTTGGTGAGACTGAGGGAGCTGAGGACACTCTCAGCCTGAGGACAGTCACTGCAGTTAACTGGAGTAAATTCTGAAGGTCTGAGAAGAGCCCTAGACCAAAGTTCAAGTGCTGAAAACCCAAACTGGCAGGGTAAAGGTGACCCAGTGGTGATGGGGAAGGCTTTGTGGATGCATATCCATCATTTCCAAAGGGGTTCCCTTCTCTGCTGAGTCCTGTCGGGGAGCACATCAAGGAAGCTTGTGGGGTGGCTGCGGAGAAGGAGCAAACTGAGCAGAACTGGAAATGATTATGTGTATGGAAGAGAGGGTGGGATTCCAGGAGTAAGATTTATTCCCTACGTGCACGTCTCTCCTGGCTTCAAAGGTTCCACCATTGCCAGAAAGTCCTGAGTTAACAGCAGTGGGGTCCTTGGGCTTTCTGCTGTTGATCATAAATAAGAGAGCTGTTGTTGCAGTGGTGTTTGCCCTTGCCCACGGAAGCAGCCAGCCTGTTTTCCCAGCACTCACAGAAAGGCATTGGCACCACATCCTGGCCCTCCCAGCAGCCTCTGACCCCACTGATGATCTCCTGCCACTGCCTCCCAGTCCTCTTCTACTGAGTTTTAACTCTGCAGTACACGTGGCTTGACATCAGGAGCAGCAGAACCATGGAAAATCACCTAGAAATTTAAGCATGCCCTTCTTTTTCCCACGTCTGATACAGCTTGGCCAGTCTAGATCCCTAATGCAATCCAGATCCCTAAATCCGTGATGGGTAGTGTCTGTACTCCTGGTGCACAGAGCTGGCCAGATGCTCTGTAAGTTGTCATTCAAACTGAATGCGTGGTGTTTGTTCTTTTTGAATGGTTTATTCACAGATAAACTCAAAGTCAACTCTGTGCCTGAGCAGCCAAAGGAGGAGAAAGAAGTAGTGAAGCCTTCAGTTGCTGCAGCAGAACCAGAGTCATCTCCTAACTCTGTAGCAGAGAAACCTGGGAAGAAAACAGAGTGTGCTAGAATTCAACAAAAGGACAAGAAAAGGTGGGTCATGCCTTTCAGGGGCCCTGTGAACCTGCTTGTGGACAGCCTGCATGGAGCTGGCTGCTCATTCAATGCTGGCTCACCTCCTGTTTCCATCTACTAAACTGTGTTAAACCTGACTAAAATTATCTCTCAGGACTTTTTTCCTGGTGTTTCTTTTCCATTTACTGCTGTAGGTGCCTCAGGGCCGTTGGTGCCATTGCATATGGGAAGGGACACGGCCCAGGTTGTCTTCAGTGGCAGGGGATGGCTTTCCATGAGACAGCCTCCCACTGTGAGCAGCCGTGGGAGAGACCCTGCAGGCAGCGTGGGGAGGGCTGGCAGGGGCACCTGTCCTGCAGGGAAGGTGGGATATTCCCAGGCTTGTATGTACCCAGCTTGCAGCACAAAGTTGTGCTTGTTGATCCCCATAGCTAATGTACGGCTGCTTTCAATGCCACTGGTTTACTTTGGGCTGAGGCTCCAAGTTAATTTTAAGTTCAGCCCTTTGTGTTTAATCCAACCCAAACTGACAGAGACAAAGAATCACTACAGTCTGATGTCTCTCTGGTGGCCTATGAGTAATTAATTGGTGGTCTCAATCCATTTCTAACCGAATAGGTAAGCACACCACCCGGCCCACCATCGCAGTCGGCACTAACTGCTTGTCTTATTGATAGTCTTGTCCAAGAAGCCAAGGGCCTGGAGGTGTTGGCAGCGTGGAGTTGGGAAGGCCACTTGGGCTGTCCCAGCTCTTTGAGGATACGTGGGCCTTTAGCCTCCAGGCTTGTTCGTCTGACACGTCTCGCCAACATTAAAAAGAAAGAAGCTATTTTATTTTTCCAGTAGTCTTTAAAAATGGCTCCAGGATTCTGAGACACTACCTCATAGTCAGTCAGTGGCAAGCAGTCTGTCAAAAGAGCTTCTGAGTGATGCTTTTGGGGACACTGGGAGCCTGAGCTAAAGAGACAAGATCAGAAATACGCTCTTGCCAGGCTGCTGTGGCCAAGCGAGGTGAGGTACTGGGCTGAACTGCAAGAGGGGCTAAAGAAATCCTCCTTGTTTTGGAGAGCTGGATATGGGTAAGGATGAGAGGCCTGGAAATGCTCGTGTACCTCTGCCTGGTTGTGTAGTGAGTGTACAGTTCAGGGTACGCGATGCTCAGGTTTGTAAGAGGTGTTTGATTTCCTGGAATCAGGAACGTGCTCATCCAAACACACGTGATGCTCTCGTGCACACATGAGAGACCATGGGTGTTCATTCCCTTTTTTTTCCCCTTTGCTTTTCGTGGCAGTAAAACGAAGAGAGCGGATAGGTCGGACGAGGAGGAAGAAAGAGATCCTGAAAATGTAAAGAAAAAGAGGAAGCGAATCAAACAACTTCAGTCTGACAGCAGTGATGAGGAAGGTAAAAAGATCTGTGAACAATCAGGCATGTAGGTCAGGGGTCTGATTTCCAAAGCATTACTCTCCAAATCTGTTGGTCAGTGATTGAGGGAATAGTTTAAAGGACTAAAGACCGTGGAGATGGCTGTAGCTTGAGCTCTCTGTTTATCTTTGTGCTGCAAGCACTTGGGCATAGAGTTGAGATGTCTCAGTGATTCAGTCTTTGTTTTAGCTTAGCTCAGGCCTGGCTGTGTCCTCACCAAGTGTGCTGCCAGTGCCACTGACGTGTGGGAAGGACATTCCCAAATCTCTTGTGAAAGATAGCGCACCTTCCAGAACCATAGGGCCGGTCAGAACCAGTTCTTGTGGGGAGGAAACACTCACAAGTGACCTCCCTCTCCTCACAGCGTCATTTTTAGTATCTTTATTCTGTCTGTTTGTAGAAAGGGTTTGGAAGACAGTGTTGGAAGCAAGACTTCCAAAAAGAAAAGAGATAATGGGGAAACTGGAGGCAAAGCGGTTGAGCCGTATCTGCTGCGACTCAGCGTCTCCTCGGTGGCTGTGACAGGAGTGGGGTGCCCAGAACATTGCAAGATTTGGGCTTATAATGAGGAACAGCAGGGCTGGATTCCAAAGAACTTGGATAATTGAGGTGACAAATGCCGTTCAATACAGATAACTGGAAAATAAGTTGGAATTGAGCTTGGGAGTATTTTCTAAATGGAACAGTCATCCAACAAGCTGCTCAAGGAAAAGAACATGGGGATCATTACGGACAAGTAATTGAAACCACCAGTTTGGTGTAGAGCTCCAGTAAAAGAAGGTGAAACAGCAAATGGGGTGCGTTGGTGAGGAGGTGGAGTCCCTCGGGAGAGCTGATTTCTCATTTGGTGTGGCTGGCACGTGGGCAGCAACAGCACATCAGGAAAATCTGCAGTGCCGGGGAGAGAGGTGGCCACTATTGGTATCTTTGCAGTATTAGGCCTGTTTTCATAGTTTCCCTTCTGCCCACGTGATTTCAAGTGATCTTTGCCATCAGGTATGTATCACTTCTTGGACTATTCCACAGGATGGTAAATCTCTCAGGAAGCTGTTCTTCACGATCAGCCTCAATTCCATCACATTCCTGTGCGAAGCTCCTTGTTTGGCTATAATATATATACATATATGCCCACACTCTTCGGTATTTATTTCTTTAAATGTTTGTCTTTCCATTTCCTCATCACTCCCCTACTGACAAGCTGAGTTGTTTAGCTCTGAGGAGGGAATTTTGAAATCAGCCCATCCTTGCTGGAATCTCTCAGCTCATCAAATCCTGTGAGTGAGGTCAGGCAGAGGTTTGGAATGTCAGAACTCTCTGGTGTCCTATGGGATACCTGCGTGACCTTAGCTTGTGTTGCACAATTAATGCTTTTGAATGGGATGCCTTCTGGTTTCATTTATTCCAAGGTTTACATTCTCTCTAGTGACCAGAGATTGAACCCAAGGGAATGGCTGGACCTGTGTCAGAGCAGGTTTAGGTTGCATATTAGGGAAAAGTTCTTCCCCCAGAGGGTGGTCAGGCACTGGGGAGGTTTTTTGTGACTGCTGTTGCTGCTCCTCCATTGGAACCTTCTCTGTTCTTTGTTTCTTTGTGTTGTGCATTAGAATTTTAAATTTATGCAAATTATAGCACATGTATAGAAATTTGGATATCACTCAGTTTGCCCTTTCAAAAGGGAAAATGAGAATTGAGAGAACTCAGCCCTTTGGTCCTGCTGCTTGCCCTTCTAAATCCAACCAGATGGAAGAAGATAGATTGGAATTGTTTGGAATATTTCTAGTGAGTCCAAACTGGTAATATTATACTTCGTATTCAAGTAGAAGACTGTGAGTTGGATGAAACAAATAATTCCAAAAAATAATAATATATACAGCAGCTGGACTTCAAGAGCATTTATCCTTGGAAAGGCTGGAAACAGGTTTCTTCAGAGAGCAGGGGCAACTTGAATCAACAGCATCAGTGAGCAAACCAGGGCCTGGAGTGACAGGCACACTTAGCACAGTTTCGTGGGTGTGAAACTCAATCTGCAGGTCTGATGTGAAGCACTGTATGGGCACTTCTGTCTCAGGCCAGGTCTTCTGCCTAGTTCTATATTAGTCTGCTCTTGATGTACTAAAAGTAGCCCAAAATAAGCTCTCCTTACACCAGCATCAGCACATTGTACCACGCTGAAAATACAGAGAGGGCATAAGGCACAATCCTCTCCATTTAAATGATTTTTCATTAAAAAGTTATATTGGTACGAGGGTTCCTTAGTCACTGCGGGTTGTTTTGCTTCCAGTGCCAGAATAAACTCCACAAATGCACCCACAGAGGACAGGAGGTTTGGCAGCTTCAGCTGTTCCAACACAGGCAGCGTTTCGCAGTGTTGACAAGTGTTTTACAGCCACTTTGGAGGGTGATTTCAGTGGCACTGTGACCTACAAACTCCGTGGGTTTTGGAGAGCCACAGCAGAAGCACTAAAGCTTCTCACAGTTTTTCCAGGCAGGGTCAGAGCAAACCGAACAAAGCCAGGATTTACATCTTTGGTCCATCCAGTTGCCCAGCTTGTATCCATTTCATGCAGCTGTTGCTGTTGAGCAAACTGTGGGCAGCAGCTAGTGGTTGACTCAGGAGTTATCACATGTCAGAGGGCTGCGTTGGCTAGAAGAGGATAATAAAGTAATAAAGAGCTTGATAGTAGTCCTGAACACTCTGACGTGGGGAGAAGGTGCCTTCTGCCTGCCAATAGCTGGGGAAATTGTTTGAAGGAAGCTGAAAAAAGCCCAGATTTCCCCCAAGGACTCCAGTGGAGCTGGCACGCTGACAATGCCTTCAGCAGCCTCTGCTTGAGCGTGGCAGAGGCTTTTCACCAGGCTGGATTTCAACCCTCTTAGCCTGTGCTCTCCTAAATTTTTTTTCAGAGGGCTGGGGCCAGGCTGGGCAGTGGTGATGCAGGTTTGGTGCTGGGCAGCGTGTGGAGGCCCCAGCCCACGGATAAACACGGCGAGTTCTGAGCTCCTCACAGCCCCTCGGCCACCCCAGCGCTTCCACCTCGGAGCAGAGCCTCGGCTGTGTCCTCCCAGCGCTGCCGGCCCCAGCCCTCTGAGCAAGGTGAAACCCCGAGTCATGTTATCCCACTCTGTTTGCATTCCCGTGCCTCGCTTACTGCAGTAGTTGGGAGGCCGAGTCCTCGCCGAGGAATGTAATTTATTACTGGGCCTTGGCAGCCGAGCCCGGTTTCGCTGGAGCCCTTCGTAACCCGCGGAGGGCGGCTGGCCGCGTGCCTGGCAGCGCCGTAAGCGCGCACTGACCTAATCCCTCGGGACAGCTCCAGATCCCGGCTCCTTCGGCCGGTGCTGCGGCGGCGGGGCTGCGGGCAGGAGCCAGGCAGGCGCTGTCCGCCCCAGCCTCATCCCGGTCGTGATGAAGCAATAGGTCACGGAGGAGTTTGTTCCCCCACGTTCCCAGCTCTCCCCCGTATCCGAGGGCTTGCGTGGCAGCGTTTCTCCCTGGGATCTCCTGGAGCTCTGTCCCCCTGCCAGCCCCACGGGAGGGTGACCCTGCCTTGCTCGTTGGTCTAAAGCCCTGCTTGTCTCACTTTGATGTTGCTGGTAGAGGCTCCAGAGCTCACTTTGGTCCCTACAAATGTGTGAAGGTGTCCTTGACTGGTCTGGTCAGTCTTGGCATTGATTGGAGTCCAGTGTCCCTGTCCTTGAACCCAGAGGAGAGCAAGGAGATGAAACAATGAGACAATCAGCTTTGTTTTTCGCAGTGGTTTGGTTTGCTGTGGGGTTTTGTTGTTTTTTTTTTTTTTCAAATAAAAGCTTGATATGTCCCTTAACAATCTTTCAGGATGTGTGACAGTATGCTGCACTTAATTCTTGGGTTAAGCTAATAGCATGGATTGTTTGGGATGTGTAGCACCACCAGTGAGGCAACAACTGTTTTACCACACCCTGCCTCTTTTAATTTATAAACAAATTACAGTCACTCTTTTTAACAAGTAAGTGAAATGTATAGCTGAAACATGCCAGTTCTTGTGCCTGGTTTTAGAGTTTCCCTTGGTGGAACTGATGTTTTTTGGCTTACCAAAAATCCCCAGTGCACTTCTCCCGTCCTGTCCCACTCTCCTTCCTTCGGGAACGGCAGCGTGTAGCATTAGACCCACGTGCTATCAAGGTGTTCCTCTTCTTAGCAGATGTCCCACCGTCTCCCACACCTGAGGAAGAGAGAGCTCCATCTCCACCACCTGCACCTGCTCTGAAAACTGAACTGGAGCCTGCATCCACGGAGGTGAGAGCAGATTAGAGTGATTAACGGCCAGAAATTAACTCCTGGTTTCTCACAATGCTGCAATGTCCTCCAGGGCTCAGCTGGAGGGAGGAAGAGGAAGCGGAAGCGTGTGCTGAAATCCAAGATGTTTATTGATGAAGAGGAAGGCTGCATGGGTAAGACTGGCTGTGCCCTACACTCACTGGAGCTCACTTCATTGACCCTTTTAACAGGCTAGCCTCTCCCAGGCTTAGAAAGAGGTGCACAAAATCACTTTGTATCCCACTTGGAACTCCTGCTCCCAGACTGAGGTAACTGCCCCTCTGGTGAAGGCCTGGGTAGGGAGTCAGAGCTGTAGCTGAATCCTTACCCTTTTTTGATTAGTCACAGATTTTCCTTCAGTTTGTTTCCCTTTCCTCCTGCCAGCATGAGCACCACCTTCATTTGCTCTCCTCTCCAAAGCTGCAAGCTTTTAAAGATGGTACAGAAAGGGGTTTCGGGTTTGGGATAAATTCTGGCTGAGATAACTTTGCTGGTTTTTTTTTTTCCTTTGAGGATAAATCCAGAGCTGTGCAGAAGAACTTGATTAAAGTTAAAATTAAAGAAACTTTCAGTCTCACAGATAAACAGGGAATAATTGGGGCTTAAATACTCCATAGGGTTTCTGCTTCTGATAAGGGTGGCTCTGCATTCAGAAGGGAAGAGAGTCCCTATGGAAGCCCTGAGAGCCAGAGGCTTTGGATTCCAGCCTGACTGGACTCTGCTTCCTCCTGTGACCTGGAGAAAGCTGTGTAACACCACTGTATTTTGTGTATATACACTAAAAACACGTGTTTCCTCCATGTCCTGACATTGAAGTAGAGCTGCAAACGTTCAGAATATGTTAGTTTGGGTTTTGGTGTGTTTTGAGAGTTTTTTTAGGGGCTTTAAACACTTAAGAGCATGGAATGTGTATTTTGTAATGCTGTTGTCAGCTCTGTTGTATGGGATGCTTTCATTGCCTGGCCTGGCTGGGCTGAGGGGATGTCAGGGGAGCTCACTGTGCTGGGGGAGGTGTGGTGCTGTTGCACAGGTCTGTCGTGGTGCTGAGCACAGAGACTCAGGCACTCCTGGCCCAGCTGCAGAGCTGTTAAGCCAAGGCTACATTTGTGTCTGTTTGCACCTGTCTGAGAGCTGCATCTTCTGCTTCCCATTCCCTTGGTGTGTCTCCTCTCAAGAAGCACAAAGCTGTAGCACTCAGCAGCTGGCTGCACTAGGGACTGAAATCCCAGCTACTGGATTCTTGTCCAAGAATTGGACTTGCACAAAGTTACCCACAGCTTTGGCTCATTACCTTATGGGGTGTTGTGCTCTCCATCCCAGATAGAGCCATTAAAACACTTGGAAGGAAAATGGAACAAAATAGCATCAGATGGGGAGTTGAGTTGTACAGACTCTGCATCCAGAGCACAGGAGTGACTCTTCCAGCAAATAGTGCTCTTCTCCCTCTGCTCAGCCTTTCCAGAGAGACCCGGGCTGGGAATATTGCCTTTCTTTCTCTGCTCTTCACCCCCACAGGGTTTCATAGTCCCTTGGAAAATCCAGACCCCCGGTCTTACAGTCCATATCCATTTTATGAAAAGGGATTGCAAGTCCCTGCTGTGCCCTTGGGAGACAGAGCCTGTGGGACAGAGAAAGGGATGGAGCTGGGATACTGAGGAACTGGGTAGGGAGGAGATGCTGCTTTCTCTACTAAAAACCTCTCAGCCTGTTGTGCAGAACTTGCTGTCTGGTTATAGTCCAGTTTCTCTCCTACCATTCCCTACCCTTTCCATGCACAGGCCTAGTAATTCAAAGGCTAAATAACTTGCAAATCTCCCAAGCTAATGTAAATTCTAGTTATTCTTTGAAATACAGGGGGGTTTTGCCCTCTCTCTGATGTCTTTTTTTTTTTTTTTTAAGCCAAGGCTACATTTTAAGAGATGTTACATCCGAACATTAGAATGAGGCTGTACTTTATATTTCTCCACAATTTTAAGTGATGGTTTTCACAATAGCTGCAATAGCAAGGAATTGGTGTCAAAAAGCAAAAGTAATTTAGGGATTAGCCCTGAGGGAAATTGAGCAATTAAAGTGTGTGTGGAGTTAAGCACAAGACACATTCCTAGGCATCAAGAGGAATCCATGGATTGAGTGCCTGCTCTTAGTCTCTAGTAAAGGGGAATTACTGAGGTTTAAGCTTGTGTGATTCTACCTTGCACTTCCTAAAGCTTGAAAGGGCACACATGGGCTTGGAGATGGGAATATCGATGTGCATTGGAGGGAAATCTGTGTTACGGCATTTTAGAGCTCCCGCCCTTTGAGCCCCTGTGATTTAGGGAGTCTGGCTGTGAGTGGGGCATCAGTAACTGTGTCTGTGTACCCAGAGCTGCTGCAAATACAGACTTGTGAAGTTCAGCTGAGATTGCAGCCAAAGAAAGTTGATCTGAGCTGTGTTACTGCAATTGGAGGGGGTTAACTGCATGCTTCGGGAGCTCCCAGCGATTCCGGACGGGGCTGACAACAGGATAAGGTTTTTAAGCTCACCCAGTGGTCTGTGGAAGCTGCTCCCTGAAAAGTCTGTTGCCTCTGAAGGGAGATTGCTTGGTTTGCAGTCCCTCTTTGAGGTTCTGCTAGTGCTGCCCAGGAGGATTTCATAGCATTCCTCTTCCCGGTCTCTGGTTACGTAGGAAACCTTTTTTAATTTGATGCATTAATACGAGTGAAAGCCAGTTTCCCAGAAGAAGGGAAGTTAAGACATCTGTTTAGAAGAATACAGTTGCTAAAGAAAAATGGCTTACTAGAAGAATCCCAGAGCACTGCTGGGAAAGCTGATATAACAACATTTACTGGGATCTGACGGTGGCTTTCATCAGTGAGCTGACTCCGGTTTAATTTCCGTGAGCGTTGTTTTATATCCCTGGGCTTTCCATCGCCGGACGCTGACAGCAGTGAGCTGGCAATCCCCTTCAGGCACAGTCCCTGATTGCAGACACGGCTTTGGGTTGATTTTTTTTATGAAGGATTTCTTTATATTTGCCCTGTTTGGCCACCTCTGTGGAAAGAAACTGCCCCAAAGGTTTTGTGCTCCTTGAGATGGGCAACGTCTGCTTGGCTCTTCCCTCACTGTCCAGTGTGCTGGTGAGAGCAGCGTGGGGCTGTCTCTAGGTTGTCTTGCCTGGATTTCTGGACAGTCTGATTGCTTTGGCCCCTGTGGAAATCGGACCAAGTCAGAATGGTGGGGTGTAGCCATAAAGCAGATGTTCCATTGTCTAATGCTAAGCTACTGATTCTGATCTCCTTCAGATTCATCACTTTCTGATGGCTGCTTGTCAGCCTCTGCCATATGAATTAGAATCTCAGGATCATTGAGGTTGGAAAAGCTCTTTAAGGTCATTGGCTCTAGCTGTTCCCCCAGCACTGCCAAGGTCAGCACTGACCCATGTCCCCAGGTGCCACATCCACACAGCTTTAAATCCCCCCAGGGATGGGGACTCCACCACTGCCCTGGGCAGCTGTGCCAGCGCTGAACAGCCCTCTTAGGGGATGATTTTTCCCTAATATCCAACCTAAACCTCCCTTGGCTCAACTTGAGGCCATTTCCTACTGCTTAACCTTGAGCAATGGACTCAGTTCCTGTGTCTGACACGTGCTCCTTGAACCCAAAACGTTCTTGTCCAGGAGTGCAATGGGAAGGCTGCGGTGGGGAGGTCTTTGGTATAAAGATGGCTTAACCATCATCATCCTCTGTTCCCTTCCCTCTCCTCTCCACCAGTAACTGAGAAGGTTTACGAGAGCGAGTCCTGCACGGACAGCGAGGATGAATTCCCCAAGCCCAAGGCACCGGCTCCCCACAAACAGCCTGTGCCGCCCACGAAGAGAGAACCAAAGGAAGAAAAGAAGAGCCTGAAGAAAGGGGCAGCCCCTGCCAACAAAGCCAACAAACAGGTCTCCATCATGGGCTTTTTCCAGAAGAAATGAACTGGGTTTTTCTCCAGGTCCTCTTGGCAGCTTGGGAGTGTTGCTCCCTTTCTTTGTGTGGCTCTCTGCAAGCTGCTGCTGCTGGTGGAGGCCACCATGCAACCCCTGGTTACGCAAGCTGTCCTGCTTACTGTGTAAGGAAGCCCTCTGGACTAGATTTTGTATCAGAGAAAAGTGTTTTATTTGTTACTGCAATAATTTCAGTCATCTTCACTGAGCAGAGTGGGAACTGCCAGCTAGAAGCAACATCTGGAGGAACTCTTGAAAGGCTGTTAAATCTGTTCACGTGAAATTGTATTTTTTTAATCACCTCTTTGGTGCTAAGTTAGGAGAGGAGTTGTGGCATTTCCCTCCCCTCTTTGTACACCCTCAGCTCTCCAGATTGATCCAAACGATCAATGCCTGTTGGGTAGAAGCCGTAACGTAGCAGGTCTTCAGGCACAGACACAAATACTGAACATCTGCTTCAGCTTTAACTGAATGAAATGTACTTCATTTTCCCCCTAAGACTGGTAAATAGTTTTTGCTCTGCCTTTCATAATCTTTTTTTGGACAAAGCGGTGCGTATAAAATTCTCTTACTCTCTTCTTCCTTGAGCGTATCCTCTGTAACTTGCTCAGATGCCTAATTATAGTCTGGGACACTGGTGGTGTTCTGTCTTTACAACAACATCCTTGAGGCTTCCCACCCAATTGGCTCCAGAGGAACTGGGGGAAGGCTTTGCTGTTATTGGGAAAGCACTGGATCTTTATCTTGGAGGCCAGTGAGTCAGAGGGAAGGGTGATGAGAGGGCACTGCTGATAACACCAGGCAGGTACCAGGGGAACAGTCACCTGCTACATTGCAGGGCTGGTAGGTTTGGGGTTGCCTGAAGGGTTTTTTTACAGGCATAAACCAGACAAGAGAAGAGTTTTTCCTTGGATATCTCATCATCTGCCTGCTGAAGGAAGTGTGTCGCTGCACATGGTCCTGAGGAACCTGTTACAGGAGAGGAATAAAGCACAGCAGTCCTGTTAACCAGAAAGGAGCTCTTGATCTGGGCCTCTTGCTTGGCTGGTGCTGAGGTTGATAGAGAGAGAGACGTGAAAGATTTTCCAGAGGGGCTGGTGCTGAGCACTTCTGCACCTTGGGCTGGTGAGTGCTCCCACACTGGGTCTGGTGTCACCAGTGGTTGGCTGAGAGGAGCTGCTGCACCCAGCAGGATTGCTGAGTTTGTGCCCGTGCTGTGGCCTGGGAAAAGAATGAACAACCTTGTTCTGGTTTAATGAAGAAAATTTAACTGTTGAGAGAAAAACCCACCCTGCCGTAGTGGTTCTGTTGTTCTTGGTAGAGTTGAGGGGGTATTTTTAAAGGTAACGATAAGTAACAAATCCCATTAAACACAGTTTTGTTTTGTTTTTTTTTATTTGTCTTTATTCATTAAATAATGTGTCAAATCCTGATTTCCAGGGGTTGTTGTGATATTTGACTGCGTGAAAGTCAAAGACATTTCCCTGGTGAAGTTGGCAAATATTTCTTCCATCAAAACCAGGGCTGCAAGCTTTCAACTGAGTGTTTTAGGGCATCTGAAACCTCAAAATACCAGGATTTGTACTGAATTTGGACCCCTGGAGTGTCATTCCTGTGGCAGAGGGACAGGACGGAGTGTCGTGGTACTGCTGCTCCTCACCTCTGCCGTGGTCTCGCTGAAGCTCCTGGCTCCACCCCGACTCCTGTAACCAGATCGACGTCATACGGCACTTCCTCAGGAAAATGACTTAATGTCTGCAGGAGCAGGACCCGGGAGGACTTCAGACTTCCAAAAATCATGATCTCATACTCCCCACTCCCGCACTCCATGGGCTGCCAGCCCCAGGGGGGCTTCAGGTCCCTGGATGCCCCCTTGGCCGAGGCTGGAGCGTGCCCAGGCGATGCCTGGGAGCAAGGAATTGGGGCTGGAGAGAGGGAGAAGGCTCTCTTTTGGGAGGGGGGGTCACTCGTTTAGCACCCAGGGGCTGGAGGGGGGCAAAATGTCAGGGAGCCAGGCTCTGGCTCTTGGAACATGGAGCACATCTCCCGCCTCGAGACATGGTGCTGGTGGGCCTCGGGGTCTAAAGCCTCCTCCTGGAGATGCAGAGGTCTTTGTACCTGTGCATGTGTCATTTATAGCTGGAGATCAAACCCCAGGGGGATCTCCTCTCCTCCTCCCCCTGTATCTCCCTTCCCACCACATTTACACCCTCGCAAGAGCCTCAGAAGAGGCAGTGGGAGAGGATGTTGGTTCATTTAACGAAGGGCAGTTTATGGTGTTTCTTTCCTCCCTGACAGCCTCATTTCAGGCGGAGGAATCTTCATCCTTGTTTTCCAGGTGCTCTGAGGAGTTGCACTGTCAGACACTGTAGCCTAAAATTGTTGCTGCAGCAGGCTCTGGCTGGACGAGGCACTTCTGAACCCAGGGAAGGGGCTGGAAGTGCTGCTCTGAGGGATGCAGAAGCCCCCATCCCTTGTTCAGGTGACAGCTGAGGTGATTCACAGCCCTCCTTCCCACGGGGCAGGGCCTGCTCGGAAAAGCCTTCCCGCTCTCCCGCTCGGGCACCGGGCAGTGGGAGCTCACCGCCACGGAGCAGAGCTGCGCTGGGCAGCAGGGTGTCCCGGCAGCCTGCTGGGAATTGTTTTGCTCTCCCAAGAGGCGATGCCAGCTCGGCCGCAGACACGGGAGCGGGGAACAGCAGGGCCTTATAAGGAAGCAAAACGCGGCTCGGCGATTCTGAGGGACGGCGGGACCCGCCAGGGCCCTGCCTCAGCGCCCGGCACCGAGCCTGGCACGCTGGGCGCGGCCTCCCAGCCCATGGAGGCCACGCTGTGCCCGATGCCCACCTTGTCCCCAGCCCAGAGCACTGAGTGCCACCTCCACGTGTTCCTTGGACACCTCCAGGGGTGGGGACTCCAAGTCTTCCTGGGCAACTCGTTCCTTTCCACGAAGAAATTCCTGCTGCTGCCCAACCTGAGCCTCCCCTGGCCCAGCCTGAGGCCGTTCCCTCTCCTCCTGTCCCTGTTCCCTGCGAGCAGGGCCCGACCCCCCCCGGCTGCCCCCTCCTGTCAGGGAGTTGTGCAGAGCCACAAGGTCCCCCCTGAGCCTCCTTTTCTCCAGGCTGAGCCCCTTTCCCAGCTCCCTCAGCCGCTCCTGGGGCTCCAGACCCCCCCAGCTCCCAGGTGGAGCCAAGGGATGAGCACAAGGGCACGGCTGCTGCCGGAGCCAGCCCAGAGAGCAGCACCGGGACCTCGGTCTGGACAGAGGAGAAGGGAGCGAAGCTGCAAAACTGAAGGTAGAAAAGCATCCGTGGGATTTTGGAGACAGCTTTTCCACATCCTTCTTCCCACGGTGAGTACCACATCCCACTCCTCCGGTGGGATCCATGTGCGGTAGCCAAGCATCCCATCCTACACACTCAGGAGGGCACCAGAGCCATGATGCTGGGGAAGATAAGCCATCCTGCCTGGGTGCTGAGCATTCCCCTCAGGAGCTGAGCGTATCCCCAGGAGCTGAGCATCCCACCGGGGGGCGGGCATCCCCCTGGGTGTGGATCTCCTTCCCTTGGGCTGGTCATCCCACCTTGATGCTGAGCATCCTCTCTTGGGGCTGAGCATCCCCCGGCACCGAGCCCTGCAGCCTTATGCAATCTCTCATCTCCCCGTGGCCACATCCCCGGCCCGTGGTGTCCCTCGCTGTCCCCGTCCCCGGGAGCGTCCCCGGAGCCGCGGCTCCCGAGCCGCCCGGCACGTCCCGGCGTTGTTTACTCCTCCCGTCCCGCCGCGCCGCTTCACCCCAGCGCTTCCTGGGCTGGTGTCTGAAAATAGATATTTTTAACCTTTTAAAAATAGAAAGTCTCGTAGAACAGCAGCTCCTGTTTTTCCATTCCCTGCTCATTTCATCTCGGGGCGACGGAACCCGAGCCGGGCCGCGCCGGGGGTGGCGGGAAGGCGGCCCCGTAAACAGGCTCCTGCAAAAGGGGCACCGGGGAGAACACACGTGTGCCTTGAGAGTGAAAAGAAAGGGAAGAAAGAGAAGGAGAGGGAAAAAAAGCAACTAGAAAGGCCGGCCACTTTTCGCACGGAGCCTTATTTGGTATTTTCATGAAAAGTTATATCTTCACACTGTAAAAAATGCCACTTATTACTCATGCTTTACTAGGTAAGTGTATTTTCCTTGGCAGCAAGCGCTCTGGGGTTTTTTTCTCACTTCACTACTCCCGTACAAACTATTTCGAAGGTTTCATTAGTTTCTCCATCAGAACTGGCGCTGCTGCCGCTGTCTGAGGGCCGGGCTGTAAAACCGAGACACAGCCGCTGTTTGTTCGGGACGTTTTCGGCCCGGCCTGCGGGGCTATGAAAGCCCAGCGCCGGTGTCCCGCGGCGGGGCCCACAGGGCGCCCCTCAGCCCCGTCACCCGTGTCACCCTGGCCCTGGCACTGCCTGTGCATGGGCACTGCTCGTCCCGCGGTCACCCCGTGGTGTGGACACGCTGCGGACATCGCCCTGTCCCGTGTCACAGAGCAGGGGTGCCACCCCATCCCCTGGGCGTCACAGGTGCGTGGACGTCACCGCGTCCCCGTGAAGGGCATCGATGTCACCCTTTCTTCGTGACCACTATGGACAGGTGGGTGTCACCCTCTCGCTGTAGTCACTGCAGACACACGGGGATGTCACACTGTCCCTGTACACGTGGGTGTCGCCGACCCCCGTGGCACTGCCTCTGAGTGCACCTCAGCCATCCCGTGCTCCGTCCCACGTGTGGGTGTCACCATCACTGTGCGGAGCCACCCCCTTGTCCTCGGGGTCACAGCACGCCCAGGGACATCACCCTGTCCCCATGGTCACCACATGCCCGGGGGTGTCGCCGTGTCCCAGGGTCGCCACAGACACACGGAATCCCCCCTCCACCAGCCCTCGTAGCCCGGCATGGGGATGGCGAGCGATGGCACAGCCCTGCCGCCAGCCCGTGCCCGTCCTGCCGGCCACCACCGCCCCGGGGCCGCCTGGCCGCGCTTCCCAGCCGCTCTAAAAGCCAGCTTTGTGTTTTACAGCCAGGCCCTCGCTTGGCACACGATTTTAATTAGAGTCTGGTTACACGGCTCGGCAGATGTGGAATGTATTTCTTAGCCCAGGTGGAATAAATCTATTGCCATAAAAACCAACCCCCTTGTTATTAAATTCTCCCTTCTAAATAGCCCAGTATTGAGATGCACAGCCCGCCCGGCCCCCCCGCCCACTCCCCCTCAATGCAAACCCTTTTCTAAGTGCTTAATGAGCTTTAATTTTATTATATTCCCTGACTGTATGGACCCGGCTTCTGGTGCTGGCGCAGGTTCCCGGCTACCGGCCCCTCTGCGAGGGCGTGCAGGGGACTGGGGGGGTTGGGGGTGGCCACTGGGGTGTCACCCTGCCCTGCAGCAGAAGGGGGTGCTCGAGCCTGGGGCGCGGCAGAGCTCAGCTGAGGGAGCATCGTGTCGTCCCCAGGGACAGGGACAGGGACAGGGACAGGGACAGGGACAGGTCCCCGCAGGTGGGAGCGCCGTGGCTGCTGGGGGAGAACAGGGACCGGCTGTGAGGTCCCAGTCACTCCAGGCACACCCCTGCCCCTCGCGGGTCCCTTGTGGCACACAGGATGTTGCCGGGGGTCTGGCTCAGTGCCAAGGCCCGAGGTGACAGCGGTTGTCTCGCCGGGATGTCACCGTAGCTCCAGCGGCGACACAGCGGCCCCGCTGCTGCTGGGAACAGGGCTAAACAGGGGGCCCACAGCCGCCAGGGATGCTGGAGCTGGGGCACTGCCCTCCCTTCCCCAGGGAATTGCATCTCCTCCCTCTCTCCTCTGTTCTGAGGGTGCCCAGGCACTGTTTGCAGCCTTTGGGAGCTGTTTCCGTGGCTGTGGGGGCTGCATCCCCAGTGTGGATGCACATCACCACCACGGCACGTGCACGCTCGTGTCCTGCTAAATTTCGGGTCTTGAAGGCTTTTGACCTGTTTATCCAAGATACTCCACCTGCTCCTCCTCCACTGTTGCTGCTCCAGGGACCCGCTTAGTCCCTGGCTGTGGAGCAGGATAGTTTGGGATGTGACATCCTCCTCCAGGCCCCACCCCATCTCCTGCCAGGAACCGGATGAAGGGGGGGCACCCCAAGGAAGAGGCATCTCCTTACCCACACTCCCCTCCATTAGTCTGAGCAGTGCCATGGCCGGTGGTTGGCAACTTCAAAACTCAGTACAGGGGGAAAAAACCACCCAGGAGGCAGCACCTGCTTCCCAACATCCCATCTCTCCCAGCAGGCTGGAAAGGGGAGCAGACTGTGCCCTGATGGCATCAAAGGAAGGACTGGAGCCTAGGTCAAAGCCTGGAGAGCTTTGACCCATCACAACACTCTGCTGAGCCTCTCAAAAAGCTCCAGGATGTCTAAAAACTGAAACAGACAGAGGAGAGGGGGAAAGGATGAGGACATGGGAGAGGAGCACACATAAAGTCCATCCCACAGGGATGTCATTTCCCACAGGTCTTCCATGGACATCCCCCACTGCTCATCCTTAACCAAGATGTTTGAAGAACAAAATCCTCAGGATTTTTGTGTGCAAGAGATTCGTCCTCCCTCCCCGTACCTTGGGGAAAGGGAATAAAACCTTCAGAATAAAATAAGGCCCTGCGAGGAGGGGAGCCTGAGCCCTCCCCACCAATTCCCAGCTGGGAGACTTGGCTGTGGGCTCCCCCAGGACTCTTCCCCCAGCTGGCCTCTCCTCTGGCCCGCTGGCTGGGAACTCGCAGCCACTTCTGTGCCAAGGAGCTGCAGATGACGTTATCCCTCCTCCCCAGACCAGGTGTGGGGAGCACGGCTGCTCCCTGGTCATGCAGAACTCCAGGGGGATGAGGGACCATCCCCACCACGAGCAGGGACCCCCAGGCTTGGGGAGAGCATCACCCAGAGCTTGTCTCGGAGCCCCGTGCAGGGATCAGGCTGCTCTGCTGCTGGAATCTCCAAAGGAAGGAGCAGGGAGCCAGAGCTGAGCTGTGGCTGCCCATCCCAGCTCTCACCATCCTCCACATGCAGCCCATCGTCTCTTTGTCCAAGGAGACACCGAGTCCCTTGGGGCCAGCCAGCAGCCAAGCCAACCCAGACAGCCCCATCCCGACCTGCACGTGCTGCCTGGCCAAGGAAGAGAGGGAAAACTCAACTTTTGGGTCCTGGGAAAATTATCTCACAGAGGTAATCACCAGCTAGAAAGGGTTAAACTGCCATTTCAAGGGCAAAACCTTCCTCAAAATCCTTTTGGATGAATTAGGGTTAACCCTGGCATTGCCTGCCTGAAGAACAAATCTCCCTCAGATACCAATGTGTCCCAATTTGCACCGGAGCTGCTCAGACCTGCAGGGCAAGAGCTTCCCAAAGGTACCAAACGCCTTTTTGGGGATCATGGTCAGTTTGGGCCAGCATTTGGCAGTGCTGATCCAGAAATCCAGCACCAGTCCTGTGGTTCTCTTGCTCATCAGCAGGTCCACACTGTCTGGACAGTTTGCCCTGGGAATTTCGGGTGTCTATCACAGGCTGGGGGTTGCTTAGATGAAGGGCCTAATTATATTCATCTCTAATTGACCTCGTTTTGTTCCTTTTGGTGATTCACGTTCAGCTCCAAAGGCCAGTAATCCATCCTGGGAAGGCAGCAAGGCAATTTGCAGTTTTCCCTGGAAACCTCTTGGCCTGGGAGGTGCCGGCTGAGAGCCGCAGCACGGACCGATGCGGCCGTGGGCACGTACAGAGAGCCTCCACCCCTCGTGGGACTGGGTCTTCCTGACTTCCAGGGAAGGTCATGGAGGGAAGGACAATGGGCAGCTCTCCTCCGTATCCCGTCCGGGCCGTTCCAGATTCCCTCGCTGCCCTCGGGAGGAGCGGGAGCCCACGCCGGTGTCTGCGCAGCTTCTCGGGACGTGCTAAAAGCAGCTTGGAAGGGGATCAATATTTCCATTCATTTTTCAGTGCCGATCTTCCTGCCACAGAACAGGAGCCGGAAGCCTGACGGGGTTTGGAGGAGCCCCCGTGGGTCCCTCTGCAGCCCCCTGCCAAATCCTGCTCGCAAACTTCTGTCTCGGGCAGCCCCCAGTGAGCAAAACTCCCCTTTCCCAGGTTTTCCTGTGAAAACTGCAGCCTGCAGCGCTCAGCACCAAGCTAAAAACAGATGTAGAGACAGGCAGAGTAAAAAAAAAAATTTAAACCCCCTAAATTTGGCCTGTCTGGATGGACATTGACATTGCAGGTGCTGCTGGGGGGACACTTGCCCGCATTTCCCATCTAGAAAGTTTCCTTAGAGACCTGCCTGTCCATCCCTCTTTGGGCCTGTGGGTTTAGTACCCTGCAGTTCCCCTTGCCTCAGGGCTGAAGGATGGATTGCTGAGGTTATCCTGAGGTTTGGCCCCAAGTGGGGCTCTGTCCCAAAGGTGTGGGTGTGTGTTTGGGGGTCTGGTGCCGCAGGGCACAGCCAGGGGCTGGAGAAGCTGTCAGTCCTCCCCAGCTCCAACCCAGCCCCTAAAGCTGGAAGAGGAGCAGGCCCAGGGTACAACATGTGTGGCCAAGCTCTTTTTCCCTGCTCCTTCCAAGGCCCCCCGCTTCCTCTCGGGGATATGAGCCTCAGAGGAGGTGGGCGAGCCCTGGGCTGATGTTTGCTCTGCAGTCCCTCTCCCTGTGTCCAGCGGGTCCACCGGGATTATTTGCATTGCCTGTGCAGCTGGGAGGCAAAAAGAGGTGTCTGAGCCAAGCAATCCTTCTTACTTCATTTTCAACTGTTTGCAAAGCCCCTGATCAGACGACCCAGATGGTGCTAAATGGCCATGAAGAACCATCAGACAGTGGGCTATTGTCGTGCTCGTTGAGTTAGATAATTGTGATGGGCCTGAACTAATTAATTTCTACCCAAAAAAGTAGCACTGAATTATGGTCTTTTGGCAACACTGGTGAGAAGGACTCATAAGCAGTTTCCTTTGGATTTATCCGGCCTGCACAAACAGGGATCTCTGCTGGAACTGCACACTTCCATGGCTGAAAAACAGGGGAGCAAGGACAACCATGCAAAGGGGCAGTCAGCGGCAGCAAAAGCAGCTCTCCCTCCTCCCAGGGGGAAGGGGAGCCATGGGACAATCCACCAGCTCCTTTGTGCCCTGGGCCTGCCCTACCTCCCCTCTGGAATCCCCACGTTTGGGAATGGGCAAAGGCCAGGCATCCTGCGGGAGGAAAGGGCCTCCGGGGCTGCGCTCGTGCCGTGCCGGTCACGTTTCCTCCGTCCCTCCTTTGGCTCCAGCTGCCATCTCCAAGGATTTTCCTGCTTTTCTCATCACTCCTTTCTCAGCATCCGTCTTCCAGGAAGCCAGGGGCTTTTTCCAGTGTCCGGATAGTCCTGGCTTGCTGGCATAGCTCTTCTCTGCAGGGATTTCTTCGTTTCCTGATTCTGGGGGTGCCGGGCTTTGACAAAGCTGGAGACAAGGAAATGTGATCCCATTTCCCCAGCAGAGCTTGGACAACCCGCCAGACTAGGTACATCCTGAGCTGCTCCTGCATCCAAAAAGGTGAAGGAACAGGAGAAAAGAGTGATTACAGACACATTTCTATGTGAGAAGAGACAGGAAATATTAGGACTGTTTAGTCTGGAGGGGAGACAGGTCCGTGGTGGCACGAGAACAGCCTGTGAGCCCTGCAGCACCGACAGTCCTCTGGTTTCTCCATTTCTCATCCCAAAAAAGAAAAGGATGTGTAGAGGAGAGTGGATGCGGGGGGAAACGTTCACCCAGCACACTATGTGGGTCTCTATGGAGAGATTTTAAGGGAAATCCTATCCTTTTGGGGAGAAATCCCTCCCTTTGACTGGGGGAAGGTGATATGAGAACACACATCCCGATTCATTGGGAGATGCCCAGAAATTCAAACCGTCTCCAGAGCTGTGGGCTTCACACGGGACACCTGGAGCAGCACCAAACCGAAGCAAACGTTCTCAGGTGTGACTGCACGTCCCCGTGGCAGGGCCCTGGTGACGCAGGGACGCCCCAGGGTGAGCAGTGCTCGTCCCCAGCGCCGGCTCTCCCGGCTGCTCCCGTGGGGAACGAGGCTCCTGCGAACACAACCAGGAGGGGTTGGCTCCCCCACGGGGAAGGGGCCTTCATGCACATTTGGGTGAAAGCGGATATTTTGCGTGACTGAAAACCCGATGCTGTGGAAAACAGCGGGGCCAAGGAAGCGAGTGTAGCTGGCAATTATAGAGACACAGAGTTTGGAGAAGTGTTTTGACTAACCTGATAATAGAGCATGAAATAGCACGGCTCTGACGTAACAAAGCCCTAAGACCCCGGAGGTAGAGCCAAGATTTTTGATGGTGACTTGCCATCCGTCCCAGAGCACACAGCCACGGGGTGATTCTGGCTGGATGAGACCCCAGGAGGTCCTTGGTCCAACCTCTGTCTCCAAGCAGGGATAAGTTTCAAGTAACATCAGGTTGTTCAGTGTTGTATCCAGGAGAAGGCTGCGTTTCTCCGAGGATGAGATGCCCCTCCCTCCCTTGGTCCCAGTTCCAGCATTTCTGAAGGGGAGAACGTTTTTGGCGTATCTTCCAGCTGGACCAGGTCCATCCAGTCCCTGCCTGCCTGGCACTAGGGACCCACACTGGACCTGGTGCCCAAATACTGTCTGCAGAGACCAAGGGTGCCTCAGCACAGGCTGGACCAGCCATGGGAGGTCTGGTGCACTTACTGCACTCTGAACAGAACACAGCAGGAGGACAGAGGGTTGCAGGAGGCTCCAGGAGATGCAGGTCTCAGAGAAGAAGCAGCAGGAGGTCTGGGCCCTGCAGAAGTGGCAGGACCTGCAGAAGCAGCAGCAATCAAATCACGACATCTCCCCAGGACTGAGAAGGGGCTGTGGTGAAGCGACAAGTGCCCTAGGCAGGGATGCTGCACTGCACATTCCTGTGTCCTGTCCTCCCTGGAGCCAAATCCTTCCCTGTGCCTGAGGTGTTGCTGTGGTCCAAGCATGTGGATGCCCCTGCCAGCACCCCGAGGAGCCCACGCCGAGTGCAGTGGAGCAGTTGCCCCACAAGGCCCAGGATGAGCCGTGTTTAACCCCTGTGCAGAGGAGGGCACAGTGCCAAACCCCCTCAGTGTCACCTCAGCCCTCGTGTGTGAGCCCTTCTCCTTGCAGGGCTGATGTCCCTCTGTCCTCCTGGCTGGGCTGGTGTCTGAGTCCAAGCCAGGCTCTCTCAGACAGGACGTTTGATGTCCCAAAGCCCTCGGTGTCACACAAGTTGGATTTGGGTGTTTGCTGTGAGGTTTTTTCCTCTCAGGACATGGGGCTGCCTCCAGGGGACAGCTTCAGGGCCCTTGATGCTCCTCCAGCTTGGTGGTGCCACCAGTGGGTGCTGACTTTGTGCTCATGGGTTTTATCCACATCAGCTGAAACGCCTCCTGACGCCCTGTGGCTCTTCAGGAGGAGCCTGTCTGGAGCAGGGGGCATCAGCCAGGCTGTGCAGAGAGATCTTGGAGAGCTCCATCTTTTCCTCAAGCCAGCCATCACTGAGCTTGCCACAGAATCACAGAACCACCGAGGTTGGAAAGCACCTTTAAGATCCATGAGTCCAAATGTGCACCCAGCACTGCCAAGGCCACCACTGACCCGTGCCCCCACGTGCCACATCCACACGGCTTTTAAATCCCTCCAGGAATGGGGACTCCACCACTACCCTGGGCAGCTCTGCCACCTTTTTAGGGGAGGACATTTTTCCTAGTATCCAACCCGAACCTCCCCTGGCACAGCTTGAGGCCATTTCCTTTGTCCTGTCCCTTGTTCCCTGGGAGCAGAACCCGACCCCCACTTGGCTGCCCCCTCCTGTCAGGGAGTTGGAGAGAGTGAAAAGGTTTTTTTCAATCCAAACAATTCCACGCTTCCGTGACCGCCTCTGCCGCCCCAAGCTGAGGCTGCTCCTTGCTCACGGATGTGCGAACACAGCCAGTGCTGCATGAGATGAAAGGTGCCCCGGCACGGCGTCGGCTCTGCCCCCGAATCAACCCCGCGCTCACAGCTCGGGGTCCGCCGGGGCGATGCCCGCGGAGGGGACGGACGCAGGGAGGAGGAGCAGGGCGAGGAGGGCGATGCCCCCGACGGCGAAGTGCTGGCTTCTGCCCTGGGGCTGCTGATCCAATTAAAAGAGTTAATCCCAGAGGAGCCCCGCGGGGAGAGCGGCCTCTCGGGGGTGCATGAGGGCAGGCTCCTGCGAGGGCCGGGCATCACCGGGAATCACTGACACCGCTGCAGGGATTGCTCACTGCCCACCGCTCCGTCCAGCCCACGGCCTGTCCCTCTGCCCCGCCACCGCCACGTGTCCCCAGCAGCGCTGAGACGGAGCTTGGCCCTTGTGCGTGTCCCCAGCGCTCCGATGGGACGGGCCCTTGCAGTCCTGGGGGAAAGGGCCGTGTCTGACAGCGGTGAGCCGAGGGGAAGCTAGTGCCCTTTCTCTGCCGTGCCCCTCTGCTCTGGAGACCGGCCAGCAGAGCTGCGGTGTCAGGGGAGGACGGAAGAGCCACCCCACACAAACGGGGTTTTTGGAGACTTGCACATCTCCCTTCTCGGTGGGTGCACCCAGCACCAAGCCCTGCTGGCTGGGACCACCTTCAGTGCAAGGACAGCAGCAGCAGGGGCAGAGCAAGCCCTGCCCACCCCAGAGCAGCTGCACCAGGACAGTGCCATCCGTGTTTCCCAGGAAGGGACCAGGCAGCACCAGCATCTCCTGGGGGAAACTCCTTAGGATGAGGCTTTTCCACCTCCATCTTGTGCTTCCATGAACCTCTCTCCAAAGAAACTCCATCCTGCACATCACTGTTAATGTCCAAACGCCCCTGCCCAGGTCGAGGGCTCAGCCAGGGGTCCAGGGCGATGCAGCTCCAGCATGAGGCAGCTCCGTGGTCACTTCAGACCTGTGGTGCTCTCTATAGGTACAAGGTACCACACCCTGGGCAGGGATCGCTCAGGGAGGAGTGTCAGGGACCACATCCACAGAATCACAGAATCGCTGAACTTTTCAGGTTGGGAAAGCCCTCTGACACCATCCAGTCCAGCTGTTCCCCCAGGCCTGCCAAGGCCACCACTATCCCAGGTCCCCCAGTGCCACGTCCACACAACTTTAAATCCTCCAGGGATGGGCACTCACCGCTGCCCTGGGCAGCTGTGCCAGGGCTGGACAGACCCTTTGGGGAAGGAATTTCCCCTAATACCCAACCAAAACCTCCTCCGGTGCAACTTGAGGGCATTTCCTCTTGTCCTGTCACTTGTTCCCTGGGAGAAGAGACCGACCCCATGCAGGTTCCTCTGTCACTGCTCGCCAAAGGGTTTCTCCTGGACACGGAGCATCCAGCAGCATCCACCACCCTCCTGGACATGGCAGAGGAGCTCTGTGTGTAAGGCACGCGGCTGAGCTGCACCCCAGAGGTCTGTCTGTGTCTGGGCTCAGTGTCTATGCTCCCAGGACAGCCTGTATGGGCCCAGCACCCTGCAGATAGCTGTAGGACACCTCACCTGGAGCAGGCAGTGCAGAATCCATGCTGGTTTCCTCCCAGCCTTCCCTGTGAGCCCACCGGAGCAGCTTCATTCCAAACTTGCCACTTCTGGTAAATGAGCACAAATTGGCCCTCGGCTCAGCTCCAATTAGATCACACAAGGGCCAGCTAATTAGGCTGACAAGTGAGGGTTGGCAGCATCCTCCCTGCCCACGCACAGCTAGCGCCATGCAGGCGGCTGTGGGGCAAGGAGGTGGCTTCACCCTCTCCCTTCACCTCGCGCCATGGGGAGCACCCCTAATGCTCAAATCCTCACTGGGATTTTTTCCTGGATAACCTCAGCCAGCTCAGCCCTGGTGTGTGGCCCTGGTGAGCAGCGCCAGCTCAGAGCCCCAAGCTCTGTTTTCAGCCCAGAGCCGTGAGCAGACCACAGGCAAACGGGAAGGGGTGATCCCCTATGGATGAGCACAGCATCCGTGGGATCGCTCTGCGCGCCTCCATCCTGCATCCCAACCCTGAGGATGCTGCCTGAGCGAGTGCAAGGGAACCAGACCCCACCAGGGCCCCCGAGCCTTAACACAGGCCCTACAGGGAAAGGAGAACCAGCGCAGGAAGCTGAATCAAGAAGACATTTTAATCAGATTTGTCAGACAGAGTTGGATCTCCAAATAAATAGATTTATCAAAACAGAATAAAACAAGAATCCAAGGATAAATACATGTACCAAAACAACCTGGAAATCCCCCAAAGCTATTTCCAGACAGGGGGAAGGTGATGCTGCTGCACGCCCTCCTCCCCATGCTGCAGAAATGATCCTGTTTGCCCTTTGGGAGACGCCCCTCCTGTGAATACAGCCCCGTAGATATTATATAGGATAGATATAAATATATAGCACAATAAATGCTTAGTAGCGACCTTAGTGCAGTGTCCAGGGTCTCAGACCCTGCCAGCAGGTGGGTCCTCCCAAAACCTACATTTCCAGGTGACCTGCAAAGAAGGGAGAAGAATCTTCCCAGCTGCAAGAGAGGAGATTTTTCACAAAACACCCTTTGGAGGGCATTCAGCCCAAGAATCCCCTCTGCAGATCCCCGGGGCTCCAAGGAAAGAAAGAGGGACGATTTTTCTTTCTTTGCAGGTCACCTTTCCACCAGCAGCTGGTAAAGGAGCACGGCCACGTTCTGCTTTGCTGCGCGCTCCTGACGCTCCTCTGGAACGCCGGGGTGTCCAGCGTGGATCCCACCCCAACTCCTCGTGTCGCACCAGGTCTCGCCCCTCCACCGTCTCTCCCTCCTCCCTCTGCTCATCCAACATCTTCAGGACAGCAGGAGGTGACCGCTGACCTCCTGCACTCTCCCGCTGGAGAGAGGCACCTACACGGCTGAAGCTTCGACGCCAATGGATTGGGATCGTCCTCTGGAGTTGCTGGAGTTTCCACCAGTGTAACCTGTATTGCAGTGCCAGTCTATTTAATAATGCAGCTCTGGAGTTCATATATATGTGTATGTGTGTCTGTGTGTAGATAGATCATTAGCTACAGAAGAGTTCCTTGCTCTACAAGTTCTTTGTTTCCTTCTCCGGGCTTTCTGTCATCCTCAGCTCCGATGCCTGGGCTCGGAAGATGTTCCAGTGACCTGGATGAGCAAAGGCAGACACACATTAGCAACAGCCTCGGGGCAGGAAAGCACAATTCCCCCATGTGTAGTACCCTCAGCACTGCAGGATCCACAAGGACCTCGCCGTGGGAGAGCTCTGCCCACACCACCAGCCGTGGTCACAGCAGCTCACAGAGATCCCAGCCCTAGACTTTGTCATCTGGCAATTAAAGTGGTGCTTGGAGGGGCCCTCTTACCCTTGCTATGCAATTAATGGCACAACCAACAGCATTTGCAATGCTTCTCCTGGAAAACACTTGCACAAGAAAAGAAAAGGGGCTCAGACTGAAACGGATAAATCTCCCTCTCCACCTCCTCAAAGGGTGCTTTGAAGTGGTGTCAGGTCCACGTCCTCCCCGGCATGTGTCAGATTTGGGCTGACTTTCTGCCTCTCAGGGGAAGAAGCATTTTGTTTGTCTTTTGTCTCAACCTCTCAAAGCCAAAATTTCAGTTTCGTGGGCAGTGGACAGGTATGGCTCTCTCCTCCCTTCTGTCAGCCCCATTTGTTTGGGGTGGGTTGCTCAAAACCCCCCCATTTATATTCATGTTTCTGCTGCTGCCTCAGCCTTGGGTCTGCATCCCGCAACCTGTGGTAGGGGAAAATCCTGCTGCAGAAGAAGAAGGAATCCCTCTGAATCCCCTAAGGAGCTGCAGACTCCCAGCAAATCAAATGTGGAGCTGCGAAAACCAGGACAAAGCGTCCCAATCCCTCTCCTTACTCCCCTAAAGCATCCCCGGATGTGCAGGAGGTGGCTGGAGGTGCTTTCCCTCCAGGTATTCTCTTCCCCCAGTGCAATCCCAGCAAGGATTATGCAGCCCCAATGTCATCACCCCGGGGGTGGAGGGAGTACTTTCTAGCTGAATGAATCTCCTACTGTGAAGAAATCACCGGTCAGAGCTTTCCTACAACTTTCAACCACGGCAGTGGGATGGTTTCACAACAGGGTCATTTGTCAGGGGAAACTGAGGCAAGAAGGAGGCACATGCCAGAGACTCCACCAGGGTGTGAAGCCCAGCCTGGGAGCAGGGACTGGAAAATCCCCCAGGGTTTGGTCAAAAGCTGCGGTCTCAAACAGACCAGGGGTGAAAACAAACCCCCAGCGCCCCCGGGGCACGGGGAGTGCCGGAGTGCCCTGGGCAGCGGCGCTGCTCCGGCCGACCCCACAGCCCAGGGGTGCTGGGCACCGCGGGCATGGCTCTGACCCGAACCCAGCCCATTATACCCCAGCCCAGGCAGGTGAGGAGGCGGCCAGCAGGAAGCAGCGTGGCGGCTCCGCTCCGTGCAGGCACTCCCGGCATGTGCGCCGGCATTCCTGCTCTTTGTCGTGTTTACGCACATCCCGGAACATCCAGGATGATTTTTAAAAACATTTCAACAGTTTATTTTTTTGCTAATCCCTTGCACCGTTTTTTTTTCCTCCCCCCATGCTCCCAGTAACACCAGATGGATTAGATATAAAAATCAAACACTTTTACGGGCTCTGGAGAGACAAAACCTCTGTATTTCACAAGAGTGCATCCACTTTTAGAAAGCTGGCTGCCCTTTCCAGCACCATAAAGTGAAAATGTGGCTGTTAACCAGGAGTGTTGCGTATGGGTGTGAAGACAGGTCAGCCCCAGCCCAGCTACACTTGCACAAGCATTTTCCCCACGGTTCAGCTCCCCACGCCATGCCGGGATGTCGCCGCCTTTTTGGAATGACCGGAGGAGAGCAGGAAATCAGGAGGCTGTTTGGGGCAGGGAGTGCTGGAGGAGTGAGGAAATAGGATTTTTCTCTCCCTACCTTCATTTGTCCTAGTGATCAGCCTGAAGTTTTGTGCTTCTTGTTTGAATTCTTGTTTGCTGATCTTCTTGGTCTGGATCAGATGGAATATTCCTGCAGAGGGGGACACAGGGCATCAGATTCTGCAGTGTCCAGTTCAAGGCTCACATATGTTCGGATTCTCTGTCCCCTCCCGTCACTGCCTGCCCTGGATGCCCTGGGCTCCTGGTTTGGTGCAGGACCTGCTGCCAAAGCTTGATGGGAGCTGGGAATGGATCCAGGGCTGGCCAAGGCCAGGAGACATCTCATTTAAATATCAGATTAGATATTGGTAGGAAATTGTTCCCTGTGAGGGTGGGGAGGCCCTGGCACAGGATGCCCAGAGAAGCTGTGGCTGCCCCAGCTTGGAAGCGTCCAAGGCCAGGTTGAAGCAACCTGGTCTAGTGGTAAGTGTCCCATCCCACCGCAGGGGTGTGGGATGGGATGGGCTCGGAGCTCCCTTCCAACCCAAACCTTTCTAAGATTCTATGGTTCTGTGGAAACAGTCACTGCTTGTTAAATCAGGATGTTTCACCACAGAGCAGGTGAAAGCAATAGGATTTTGTTGCTCCAGAAAGCATCTTGCCCTGGAGGAGTTTGAATCTCCCCTAAAACCATCAAAGAAGCAAAGGTGAGAGCAAGGTGATGCTGAGATCCTTGTCTGCTCTGCTCACTCCCAACCACCCGTGTTCCCCGACTGCAGAGACCCCTCCATGCTCAAACAATTTCCTGTCCTGGAAGCAGCCAGCGACCAAAGTTTTCTATCTCTTTGTCACCAGTGCTGAAATTCCTCCAGACAGGAAAAAACACAAGTGACCTCAGCAGAGACTGATATTTCTGCCCTTGCCAGCAGTGTCCCCTTAGTGGAGGTGCCTGACTCAGATGTTTGACCCAGGCAAACCAGAATCTGCGTTTAGCAATGGAAGTAGCCTTCCTGTGGGATTAGGGGTTATGATATTCCTGCTCTCCTGCAAGGCATGACAAATCAGGCAGGGATGCCTGGAATATCCTTCCCCACCTCTCACTCAGGCTCCCGGAGGACTCAGCCTCTTGCTGCCAGACGTGAGAGGCAAAGTGGTCCCCCTTATTTGGTTAAGAGACTTTCCCTGATTCCCAGCAGCAATTACACATAAAAAGAGTATGTAATGAAGGGGAACCGCCTCACAATCCATATAAATGAGATGTTATCAACTGTGGAAAATTAGTACAGGAAGTCAAAGGCGTAGAGAGAAATAGATGGATAGTTGGACTATTAATTAGTCCTTTCAGTGGGCTGGGTAAAGAAGTCCTACCAGTAACAAAAGAAGATGCTGGATGGAGATAATAAAACTGTTATTGACGCAAGAAAGGCACAAGTGCTCAATAAATCCTTCTGGTCTATACTTAGAAAGGAGCAGGAGGGTGTGCTTACAGTCCCCGGGGCTGATGAAGCACTTTCCAGCACATTAGTAACCAAGAGGATATTTTAAACAAGAGCTACAAGAGATAAACATCTTTTAATCAACCGACCTAGATAATGCTTCCCCAAGAGCTCTCAGAGAGCTGGCTGAGACCTTTGCCCCCCTGGGACGGTTGTTCCTGACACATGCCAGGAGCTGGGGAGCAGCACAGGAACACAGGCCATGCTCCAGCCGGAATCAGGAGAGCACAAGATAAGGACAGTCCACCAGTGGAGGGGCGGGATGGATGGAGCTGGCACAGGGCAATGCCATTCCCGGCAAGCACATCCCATCCAACAGGCAGGAGCACTCCTGGCAGCATTTGGGGTGAGGTGGAGCGAGCTGCTGGGGCTGTCGGGCATGCACCGCCGTTCTCAGTGCTTTAAAGGGGGTTTGTAGGGGAGATGGGGATGGACTTCTCAACAGGGCCTGTAGCGAGAGGACAACAGGTCCAAAACATCAGAAAGCCACTTTTCAAAACTCCTGGTGATGTTCAGACCCCTAAAAAGATGGGGAAGCCCACACTGCAACTCTTCTGGAGGCTGGTCGTGTGCCACCAGCCAGCTGGGCAAAACTTTTGGCTGGGAGTTGGTGCTGCTCTCTCCTCCCAACTCCTGCTTCATGGAGGAAACCATCCCGGCCCAGAAATAGATGAGGCCACGTAGGTATCATGAGCCCATACAAAGGCAGATGGACGAGGTCCAGGTGTGACTTGCAGCCTCTTTACTCCACACACTCTGCTCTGTTGGTAGAGTGATGGACCATGGAGAGGTGGAATCCATATGTGAGTGAGCTCATGCTCTTTCCCAATAATAACACTTCAGTCTGCCAAGCAAAAGAGCTGTGTTGGCCTCAGGGACAAGGGCCTCCCCTGTCCCTGGCTGGCAGGGCTCGGGAGCTCCATGCAGACGTGAAGCTTTTGGCCTCGGAAGGTGCCGAGAAGGTTTGGGTGCTGCCCCGTGCCAAGGAGCGAGGGGAGGAAGCGGCGGGGCCCAGACAGCGCGGGCTCAGAGCTGTCCTCAGCCACAAGGTGCCATTGTGAGGGAGGCCCCGCTGAGGCGGGGGAGCACGGGCAGGGGGACACCGTGGGGCACGGAGGAGGGCAGGGGCAGGATGGAAACATGGTGGCAACCAGGGCTCCGTCTCTGGAGTCAATTTCTCCGGCTGCTGTCCACGCGTGCCCAGTCTCAGCAGCTGGCTGAGGTCTCCCTAGGGAGTGATGTGAAACATGGACATACCAGGGGACCAGAATACCTGGGCAGATGTGCCCAGCAGACACAGGCAGAGGGTCACTGGATCCATAGAAAAGGTACAACCAAGCTTAAGCTCTCAGGTTTTTTGGGGTAGAGTATGTCCAATGGAAACTCAGGGCTGGAGCACTGGGATGCTTCCCTGGGCCACAGAGAAACACAGCACAAGTGTCTACTGGGCCAGGTGTCCCTGGACTTCTCTGGTCCATAAGAACAAAGCTGAAGGTGTGGGAAGAGAGCAAGAGATTGGTGCCATCTGACAGTGTATTTGCCGTGCTTTGACATCCGGAGGACACACCAACAGGAGCATCCAAATCCACCCATCCAAAAAGTGGGCTGGGGACAATTCATCCCCCTTGTATGCACCTTTGCAGCAGCTTTCAAGCTGTCGGTGGACTGGAGTATAAAAAAATAGCAAAAGCAAAAGCAAAACCACTTTCTGGAGTGACCAGAACAATGTTTTTTGTTTGTTTTCCATGTGCATTTGGCATGAGAGCAGAGAGGTTGGGAGGAGCAGCCCCAAGGCCCTTGTCTTCATTGCCCATGTGCTGTGCCTCCAGATGGTGCTGCAGCTCATGGTGAGGTATAGTGGGGAAACCAGAAGTGGTTTCCAGCCCCAGGTCTGCATGGAATGCAGGAAAAGAGTGTGAAACGGGGGAGGCAGAAGAGCCAGCCTGCTGTCAGCAGGTTTTGATTCACCACGCGAGGGGCGGAGCACCTGTAGAAAAGCCAGAAAAATCGAACAAAGCTTGGAAAGCATCAGGTTTCCACACACACCTCCTGCTCTGCTGGCTGCTTTCATAATGGTGCTCACCTTTAATCAGCTTCCAGTTGTAGATTTCCACCTCTTCTGCCAGCTCCTTCTCGATCGCTATGGTCCTGAGGATGTCCCTGGAGGCCTCGGAGCGCGGCGGCACAAACATGTACACCAGGACACGGCTGGGGCTCCTGCCACACCCGGGGGTGGCGACTTCATCCGTGGGTTTGACTCGGGTTTCTGGGCAAACACAAGGACAGAGCTCATTCACTAGGGGCAGGAAGGACCATCTCAGCACCCAGGTCGTGGAAAAGGCATCTCGGCTTTGGTGCCACAGTCACGTCTGTCCCAGGATCCAATGCCCAGCACCAGGACTGCCAGCAAAGGAGAGGTTAACAAAGGACCTGTGGACCTCCTCATTCTCATGGTTCTCATTGCCCCTGACCCTGGCAGCCTCTGTGCCAGCAGGGATGGGGAAGGGGATTTTGTCCATCTGGATCCCCCATGCTCTCTGCAGTGACCTTGATGCCACCATGGTGCAAAGCACAGGATGGATTCCCCACTTCCCACCTCGCTCCCGCCGGAGGAGGAACTTGAGGGGAGCAAAGGGATGAGCCCACAGCAGAGGAGCCTGGGCTGCCTGGGCAGCACACCCGGCTCTGCCCCACAGGTGGGCTCAGCACCAGCCCCAGCACCCTCCCCACACGGGGTGTGACCACGAGGACATCCACACTGGGTCCTACGTGACTTCTTCAGCATTCCTGGTAAAGAAGAGCTGCTAATTTTCCCCTCTTTTTTTTAGTGTATCTGGAGTAATTAAGAATCCCCCCTGGTTTTGGAAGGAGATTTATTGCCTTTGGAACACAGAGGAGCCCAGCTCTGCTGAATTTAGCCTTGTTCTCCCAGTCAGTTTGGATGCTGGAGTTTTTTACACTACTCGAAAGAAAGTTTGGCTATAAATAGATGCCTGGGGGTTTATTTTAGTAAGACAGTTATTTCAGGCCTGATCCTGCTCTCTCCCAGGCTTTCTGGGGTGGTTCTGAGCTCTTCTTCTCTGAGAGGAGATGGAAACACCAGTTGAAAGGGAAGCAAAGCTTTTCAGCAACCAGAGGACAGACGCTCAGTTCTGCAGTTCAGCGTGAGGCAGAAGGGGATGAGCACAGCCCAGCACCCTCATCCCTCCCACTGTGGGGTCAGGGAGCAGGGAAACCTCTGTCCCAGAGCCTTAAACTTCACCTGCTCCAGGGCAGTCACAGAAGCGTGGAGTTGTTAAAGCTGGAAAGGCCCTTTAAGATCATGGAGTCTGTGATTAAAGCCTCACCTTCACAGCAGGAAAGGAACCCCTGGAATTCAACAGGAATTTAACAACCCAGGAGCTTCCCACTGGAGCCACTCGATTGCCCACAGCACCAGGGAGGAGGAGCAGGGAGGGACACAGAGGTCGTGGTCACCAGCTCTGCCCACAGCAGTGTTCCCCCCACCCAAACAACGCATGGCAGCCACTCCCGGGATCAGGGTCCCTTCAGCAAAATCCCTGAGTGCTCCTGTCTGAGTCACTGGGTACAAAGGAGGAAGGGAAGGACAGTCACAGAAAGCACCTGGAAAAAGAAGCTGGGCAAAGCCTCCATGCAGGGAAGGAAAGGGCAAGGGTGTAACTCGGCTGAGCGATGTGTGTGTGTGTGATCAGTGTCTATGAGAACTGGAAAGCAAGAACAAAATCATTTTGGCTGCATCAGGGTGTTTAATTGGAAATAAAATGAAGTCTGAACAGCAGACAAGAGATCCAAGCAGGGAAAGTTGTCGGCTTTAAACCAGAGACCCACTAGAGTGGGAATGCAAGACTGGAAGGGCTCTGCTCAGTCATCACATCCCATTCCCACCAGGCACCACATCATAAATCCTGCTCATAAACATATCAAAAACCTTATTAAAACAAGCTGAGCTTCTGCCCTTCGCTCCCCCGGGGAGGCCATCCCAGAACCTCTCTGCTCAAGGGCTGGAAAACCTTGAAAATCTCAGCTCAAATGACTTTGCAGCCATTCCAAAACATGGCAGTGCCCTTCGCTTGCTCTCTTGGGTGAGACCCCTCCACAGAAAGCCCTTGAAGATGCTGATCAGAGGGGATCACGCAGAACCTGCTGCACCTGCAGCCAGGCTCGAAGACACTCAGGTACATTTAGTCTCCCCCAGGAAGCTGTGGGTGGTCCATCAGCTGAACACCTCCTGATAAATGCCAGTACAGAGAGGGATAATCCACAAAACAGTCTCTGGTGGGAACAGGAGGAGATGCAACCCCCTGCCACATCTTTGCCAGGTCTGGGGTTTAAGGCAAACAGCCTTCCAAAGACCAGGGAGCTGAGAGACCCAAAACACACGGAACAGGAAAGGAAAAGAGGTCTTCTCCACCATGGAATCACAGAACCATTAAATTTCGAAAAGATCTTTGAGATTATCAAGTCCAGCTGTACCCCTGGCACTGCCAAGGCGCCACTGAGCCATGACCCCAAGTGCCACATCCACACGGCTTTGAAATCCCTCTGGGGATGGGAACTCACCGCTGCCCTGGGCAGATGTGCCAGGGCTGGACAACCCATCTGGGGCAGAATTTTTCCATAATATCCAAATCCAGGTCTCCCCTGGCCCAGCCTGAGGCCATTCCCTCTCCTCCTGTCCCTGTTCCCTGCGAGCAGGGCCCGAACCCCCCCCGGCTGCCCCCTCCTGTCAGGGAGTTGTGCAGAGCCACAAGGTCCCCCCTGAGCCTCCTTTTCTCCAGCCTGAGCCCCTTTCCCAGCTCCCTCAGCTGCTCCTGGGGCTCCAGCCCCTTTCCATGCCCCAGCCCCAGCCCAGTTCTACCTGGACCATCCTAAAATCTGTGTTCAACCTCCACTTCCAGAGATGGGGATTCCAGTTCTAGTAAACCATGAGTACCACAAACCCCTCTCTTGGGAAGGGTCCTCCCTCCTCCCTTCACACCTACAGCTCAGCTGCCACAATCGAACCCTCTGATTTTTGTCCCAGCTGGAGGTTTGGAGAACAGGCTGTGTGTCCTCTCCCCTGAAAGTACTTCCATCTGTCTGAGCACTCTCAGCCTCCAGCGTTCTTCTCCAAACTTCATCCTCCCAACAGATGGAAACCTTTGGGGGTCAGTGCAGCTTCCTCACCTCGGGAAAGTCCTGCTGCCCTCCAAGACAAGCTAGCCCTTCCATCAGTGCTTGCCCTGCTGAACTTGTCTGGTGTGAATCCCCACACATCTGTCAGCCTGAGGCTTTCAGCCAAGGGTAAGGAAGGAACTGGAAGGCAGCTGCAGGAGCAGGCAGGATCCCACCTACCTGGACATATTTTACAGCATTTCCCATCTACTTTCTCTGGATATTCACACGGATACTCCTTGGGGCACGTGATCTTCTGGCAGTCCTGGACGCCGTCCCTGCACGTGCAGAGGATGCAGGGCAGGAGGCCGTAGAGCCGGAAGACGGGGTGCCACACTTCCCCATGGGAGTAGGTCTTCCCGTTGTAAACACAGGCTGGAGGAGAGAGAGAAAAGAGCTGCTTGTGGAAATAAATCCTCCTCCTCTTTGTAAACCCAAGGCTCGGTGGTGTCACTGCATTTCAGCGCCTCAGACATGGGTGGTCCTGCTGTGACGAGGCACGAGGTCCCCTGGCAGCGGATCCAGCAGCAGCGGGCACCGGGATGTCACAGCCACCACAGCCAGGAGGTGCCATGGGACAGAGGCAGCAGGCGCCAGGAGATGGGTCTGCTAGGTTTGACCGCCCTGGTGGGGACAGGGGCAAGTGTGGGCAGGACCTCACCTGCTCCCAACCTATGGAAGCCCAGGGTCCCTCCGAGGCTGTCACAGGAATGAAGCACAGTGAAGAGTGCCACCTGCTGACTCCTCCATGGAAATTTTTGGAGGTCCCAAAATTTCCTCCAGGGCTTCATCTCTAAGGTCTGGAAAGAGCCCTTCCGGAGGCACAGCGGTGGGAGAGCTGCCAAGAGGAGAAAGGACCTGCTATTCCCCCCTTTGGATCCAGGGGCTTGCGTCCTCATCTCACTGTGCTGCTCTCCCCTCCAGGAGGAACACCCGGGACAGCGCTGCCTCAGACCCAGCACTGGCACAAGGCTACAAGGAGGCACATCCCATCCTTCTGTGGCACTGTCCTGGAAGGTCTGTGTGGAGCCTTCCAGCTGAGCTCCTTCCTTCCCAAGCCACAGAGCTCCAAAACATTCCGAGGACCACTCTTCTTCCAACCCATTTTGGAAGGCGGTAGATCCATGCAGTCAGGAGGCTGTGGGCAGGAGAACTGGGACACCCGGGCGAGGCTGGCTGCGGAAGAGTGGGGAGCAGCACTTGCTGGTGGAAACCTGCTGCTGAGCCAGATTCCCTGAAGAATTCCAGGTTCTGGAGAAGCCACTTTAAGCCACATGCAGGCTGCCTGGCCTCTCCGTCCCTTACCTTTCTTGTGCTTCTCTTTCAAGACGATCTTCACGGTGGTGCCACCTGCTCCCTTGGGTTTGAAACTTCTGGGAATTAACTCCAGGGAAGAACTGAGAACAGTGGACACAGTGGCTCCAGGTGGCTTCCTCCCCATCACCTCTCCCAAGCACTGGTCTTGTGAGTGCCTCTGTGAGCAGCCAGAGACAAGAGGGGGTTCAGACTCAGGCAGTTGAGTTGTTCTCACTCCAAAGCATGCTGGAAAAAGCCATGCAGTATCCTGCACACCTCCCATCAGGAGTGGAAGGGGCAGAGACCACAGGGATGAGCAATGACCCACAAGCCATATAAAGCACAGAAATATTTAGGTTGGAGAATTCCTCTGAGATCAAGGAGCCCAACCATTCCCCCAGCACTGCCAAGCCCACCACTGACCCATGTCCCCAAGTGCCACATCCACATGGCTTTCAAATCCCTCTGGGGATGGGGACTCACCCCTGCCCTGGGCAGCTGTGCCAGGGCTGGACAACCCTTTGGGGGAAGAAGCTTCCCTAATATCCAACCTGAGCCTGCCCTGGCCCAGCCTGAGGCCATTCTCTCTCCTCCTGTCCCTGTTCCCTGGCAGCAGAGCCCGACCCCCCCCAGCTGCCCCCTCCTGTCAGGGAGTTGTGCAGAGCCACAAGGTCCCCCCTGAGCCTCCTTTGCTCCAGGCTGAGCCCCTTTCCCAGCTCCCTCAGCCGCTCCTGGGGCTCCAGCTCCTTCCCCACTTTGCTGTTGCCACCACCCAAGGGGTGCTGAGCAATTGGTGTCAGTGCCCCACGCTGGTGTCCTCCTCATGTGGGTCACCCCCACCGGGGCAGCACCTGTCCCTCCCCAAGCTCAATCCAACGCCCTCAGAGAAGCATGAGGGGTCCTACATGCCTAACACCCACAGGGAAATGGGCTGGTCTTTCCTAGGTGGGAAGATGAGGACTGGCATCTGTGTGGCTCAGAGAGGATCAGAAAGGTGAGGATGGGCCATACCCTGCACTCTCACCTGGTAGGCACCAGGGGAGTTGGCGTGGGGCTGCCAGCCAGCAGGATTGGAATCCCAGGAACATCCCAGGAACATCCCAGGCTTCCAAGAGCAGAGTGCTGGGACAAGACACGCAGCACAAAGGGTCCCCTTGTGTCTATTTTGGAGGTTTTATAGGTGGTGGAGCAGTATGGAAAAGGGCAGAGCCAGGAGCTAAGTGACCTAATCCCACAGACCTGGCATGGGCTGCCCAGCTCCGAAATGTCGCCGTGAAGGAACCCTCGGCAGCCAAGGAGTCACTTTTTCCTTGCTGGGGCTGCTGATACAAACAGCCTGGGGAAGGCAGAGGGGTGGCCAGCTCCAGCACTGCCCTCTTGGTGGGGGGCAGGACACCTTCAAGCCCAAGGGGAGTGGAGACACCCTCTCCTGAGGGAAAAACCCTCCTGAGAGAGATCTGGGCATCTGACTCTATGGACAAGGGTCAGGCCTGGCTGTTGGTCACCTCTGGGTCTGCTCTGACAATGTCCTTCGGCTGTTTAACCTGGCGGACACTGGCCAACAAGGAGGAGAAGTGTCCCAGATTTCCAGTTCCTGCAGGTCTTTAGCTCTTCCAGAGATGTCATAGAATCATGGCATCGGAATCATTTAGGTTGGAAAAGCTCTCTAAGGTCATCGAGTCCAACCCTTTCCCTGACACTGCCAGGTCCCCCACTAAACCATGTCCCTGAGATGCTGCAGAGGGCGAGTAGGAGAGTCTTTCCCTGGTGGCCTGAGGTGTCACCTAGGCTGATATCCCTCAGCTGGGTCCAATTCCATGGCACGATTCACCTGCAAATCAGGTGTCCATGGTTCTGCTGTGCAAGGCTCTGAGTGTCCTGCTAGAGCTGCTGGGGGTGATTTCTTTGTGGAGGGCAATGTGCCAGGGCGTCCTGTGAGCTGCTCAGGGGGCTGTGCTAGAAGCAAGAAGCGGAGTTTTAAAATGCAAACGTCACGTACAACACCTCTGTTTAACTGCAGGGGTTCCTCTTCCGTGGGCTTCTCAAAGGAGCCATCTGCAAGGGAAAAACATTGTCCTGGGAGCTGCTGCAGGGCTGGATGGAGCTTTGCTCTCTCCGTGGCTGAAAGCAGCTCTCCTCCAGGTGCTGGCCTGCCCGGGAGTCTGGAGAGACAGGAGCTTTGCTCATGCAATTCATATTACCCAAGGAAAACCCAAGCCCAGCTTTTGCTTCCTGGGGCAACCAAGAGATAACAAGTGGCCTAGTTTACAGCCCAGGCTTCCAAAATCCTGCTAAAGTGGCTTGAAATGGCTCCTGCTGTCAGGTGGCAGCTAGCTGGAGTGTCCCAGCCCTCAGCCTCAGCCTCATTACCTTTGCAGACCTGGCAGCAGGAATCCGGCACGGTTAAGGGAGAGGAGCACAGCAGCTCGGGGCAGGTCACCAAGCCGCAGTAAATCTGGCCTTCCTAGGAGGGCAGGAGGGAAAAAAACATCGTCAGCGTTGTAGAGAGCTCTGTGTCCCCCATGCAGGGCTGCCAGCGCTTCAAACTGCAGATTTACCATAAACCATCGGGAAGGAATTGTTCCCTGGGAGAGTGGGGAGGCCCTGGCACAGGGTGCCCAGAGAAGCTGTGGCTGCCCCTGCATCCCTGGCAGTGCCCAAGGCCAGGCTGGATGGGGCTTGGAGCACCCTGGGACAGTGGAAGGTGTCCCTACCCAGGTTGGACTGGATGAGCTTTAAGGTCCCTTCCAACACAAACCGTTCCAGGATTTTATGATTCCACGATCAAAAGCCCCCTGATAGCCCATCTTCCAATACCACCAATCATCCAGCAGCTAATGAAAGCTGAAGTCTGGCCCTGCTGCACTGTCCCTCCTGCAGGGTACAGCAGGGGTGTGTCCCCTCCTGGCACAGCTGTTCCATGAGCAGTACACAAGCTCCCGAGTGGAATGGTCTTCCTCAAAAAGGGGCCGGCGGTGCCTTCCTCTCAGGCATCATTAGTGCTGCCAGGCCTGAAACAGCCACCACACACCTTCAAACTCCGCAGAACAACCCCAGGGTAGAAGGGGCACAAGAAGATTTTCTCTGGCATCTGCCAGGAGAAGGACCCAGAGGAGACAGGTGGAAATGGGAAGCACAATTCTGAACCCAGATTCAGGCCCACCCAGGAGCTCTGCCCTCCCTCTCTCTTGGTTTATTCAACACCTCCAGAGCCAAGCACACAGGCGTGCAGGGATAGACCTGAGTGGATAGTTTGGAAAATATCATTGCTGTAGTGATTCAAGCTGAAAACCACAGGACGAGGCCAGCCTTGACCTTAGTGCGTCCCAGTCCCACCCCAGCCTGTGGATTTGCACCCGTTTGCTTCAGGAATAAGTTTTTGCTATTTTGCCAAAGGGTAAAAAGGATGTTCAGCAGCCAGACCTCGACAGCAAGGTCGTCTTCTTCATGCAGCAATTTTCCCTGGGGCACCCACAAGCTCCCAGTCAACCAAAACCAAGAGGTCAGCCAAGGATGTCCTTAGAAAACCAAACCACAGTTGCTTCTTCTCCCACCAGGAAGCCAAACCACTGTGCAAGGAACATGAAGAAGATGAGGGAAATCTGGTGGGTGACAGGATCTAGAGGAGGTCACTGCATACCAAATCCTGCTCTCCACCTCGGGGAGGCCAGACCTGCCTCCTCCTTCCCTCTCCTGACCAGCAGCTTGCAGCAACGACCTGTCCCAGGCAGGAGAGAGCCAGTGCCATAAAAGGCGGGAATTATCCCAGAGGCTCCGGTCCTGGGGCACTTTTCAAAGAGGGTTAGACCAGCTGTTCACGCAGCTGTTCCAACAGCTGACAACATCAGACACAGCCCGGGGAGATCCCCCCATGGAAGGCTCCTCAGCCATCCCTTTATTTTCCCCTTTGTATCCCAGGCACCAGCCTGACAAATAAACAGAGCCTGAGTGACAGCCGAGAGGGACATGGAGCTCCACGGGCTCCTGGGGACAGTGGCAGATGAGCACACGCAGTCAGGTTCGAGGGCTCCTTCCCGGTGCTTCCCACCATCCAGCTGGGGTCCCTAAGAGAGGAACCAGCCTCAAAAGCTGCATGATTTCTACGTGTCAGTTATTCCTCTTGCCACCCAGCTCTGAGGTGTGTGCACTCTCCAGAGGCTCAGACCAGCTATTCCAGTGTCACAGACACTTCCCTGTCCGGCATCAGCTGCTGTAGCTCCTGTGCGTGTGCTCTTGGCATGACAGAGGGAGGTGCTGTGGGCTCTTTTGGCCCGTTATTTCCTGGCCAAACTTGGTGCCACCCCTTGCTGCAGCAAAGCACAGAGGCGGAGCCTGGCCCCGTCCAAGGGCTGTGAGTGATGGGGGGTGAAAGACACACCTGTACCCGTCTCCTTTTTCATGGCAGAGGCGGCAGCGGGAATGAGCAGTTCCCTACCGTGTCCAAGTCCAGTGTCAGCACTTTCAAGCCCCCTTCCTCACTCCATCTCAAGGAGGAGGAGCTGCTCCATTTATCTCCTGACACTTGGCTCCTGGCACCCCACACACCTTCCCATCACCGCTGGCCAGGCTGCCTCACACCTCCTGAGCAAGGTGTCAGAACTCAGTTTCTGATGGATTTTCACCAGATGCCAGCCCAGGGGAAAGGGCTGGCAGAGCAGAGCCGAGCCGAGCCCTGTCTCAAGGCATTACTGGAAGCCCATGGAGAAGGAGCATCCCGACAGAGCTGGCAGTGGGTGGTGGAGGAGCAAATCATCACCGGGATGCGCACTGAGGACATCCTGGCCAGGCTACAAAGGACAGGGCTTGGACAAACCTGGTCTGGTGCAAGGTGTCTCTGCCCCTGGCAGGGGATGGAACCAGAAAAGCTTTAAGGTCCCTTCCAACCTAGGCCATTTTCTGAATCCATGGATCCCAAGAACACCTGACTGCCAGGAGCTGGCACCTCGTGTCTGTGCTGCCTTGCAGGCACTGAGCTCCCCCAGGCTCCCTGGCTACCAAGCCCACCTGCTTTGCAGGCAGCACAGACAGAAGGGCTCCTGGCTGTGCTCCGGACGGACCACCTGCCACGCAAAGCCTTGGTGGGGCAGGTGGGACAGCGGGGTGCTGCTGGCCACAGCCCTGGAGCGCTGGGGTGCTCCGTGAGGACAGGGCTGTCCCACTGCCCACCCCAAGCTGCCCTGGTGTGGCCCAGCCAGAGCTGACCTCCGGTAAATCTTCTGCACCGACCACCCAATCCCAGTGACGAGCCATCCCCCCACGGGCTGGTACTACCAGGTCTTCCTGGGGTTTTTGAGCTGCTGGGGTGCAGGGGAGAGCCGCAGCCCCCCGGCTCCCGTGGTAGCTTACGGAGCAGCTGCACTGCACACACTGGTTGGGCTGGCGGCTGGGGAACAGCTCGCTGCTGCTGAACATCTCGCCCTGCTGGTACGTCGTCCCGTTGTACTGGCAGGACCTGGCGGGCGCACGGAGGCCGGACGGAGGATGCGGCTCTGGAAAAGAGCACGAGGAAGGAGCGGGATGAGAGCCGGCCCCTGCCTGGCCCCGGCGCAGCGCTGATGCCCCGCCAGCCCACCCCGACAGGACCAGCAGCCCTTTACACACCGCGGGCGCTGTGAAGCGGCCAGGGCACTGCATGGCTGGTCGGCAATTAAGTGTCCAAAAGCTCTTGGAGAATGAGGCCGAGCTCAGCACAGAGGGAAAACCTGGAAGTCTGACCTCACGGGATTTTTAACAAAATTCTTGCGTTTTCCCTCCCCTGGTTGCAATGGTCGTCAGATTCAGATGGAGTCAGGTAGAAAGGGCTTCTCTCATGGGTAATTAGCGAAAAAAGCAAAATTAATGAGGTTTTTTCTCCACTCTTTCTTCCTAGTTTCTCAAATCACTGATGGTTTCCGACTAGCTTTGCCAGTGCTCAGGTAGGGAAAGTTTTGGGACTAAATCTTGAGGTAATCTGTGGAGGTGGAGGAACATATTGAGGTAAAATGAGGCAATCAGTAGTGGTAAGGTAGGAAACGTTTTGGGGCTAAAACTTGGGATAGTCTCCAGTGCAGAGAAGGAAGTTGGTAAAAAACTTTAATTTTTTTTTTATTTTTTTTTTAATCCAGGACACTTTGCTGGCAAATGATCAGAATAAAGCGCCAGCTTCTGTTTTGCCCCTGAAGTGTGAACTGACATTTTGTCCCTACAAAGCTCTTGGGATGTGGGGAGGGGGGGAGAAAGTGGTCTGGCAGAGAGCCCTTTTCCATCAAAATGACATTTTTGGAGGGAAAAAGCAGCCGGAGCTCCGTGACCAGGGCCAGACCCAGCATCGCTGCGGTGCCACAAGTGGCAGCAGTGCAGGTACTGCCCTGCAGGACACGGCCACCTCGTCACCCCCTCCCCGAGGAGTGCCCACCTACCAGGACACCGCGGGCAGCACTGCTGGGGGTCCGTGACAGGGCTGGCACACGGCACAGCTGGGCACTGGATCCGGTAGCACCTGATGTTGGTGTTCTGGGGAGACACAGAGGTGGTTTGTTTAGTCCACGGGGAGCATTCAGTTCATGGTTCACCCCTGCAAGAGGAGGAACACGACATCACCACAACAAATTGTGCTGGCTGTAACTCACCGAGGATGTCTCCAGCCCTGGCTCGAACCCAGCCAGCTCATGGTCTCCCACCAGCAAAGGCTACCCATCATCTGCCAGCAGCCCTGAGCCACCTCCACCCACAACCCACCAACGCTACGGAGGCAGAGCCATGGAATCACAGAGTGATTCAGGTATGGAGGAACCTGAAAGATCTTGTTCCATCTCCTGTCATGGGCAGGGACACCTTCCACTATCCCAGGCAGCTCCAACCTGCCCTCGAACACATCCAGGGATGGGGCAGCCACAGCTGGGCTCCCTGTGCCAGGGCCTCCCCACCCTCACAGCGAACAATTCCTTGTGATCATTTAATCTAAATCTCCCCTCTTCTTCTGCCTGAAAACCATTCCCTTGTCCCACCATTATCTGCCTGTGTAAAAAATAGCTCTCCATCTTTTTCACAAGCTCCCTTTAAGTACCAAAAGGCCTCCTCAAGGCAAACGGCAGCTCCCTCACAAGGTCAACCCAACACCCCCCAGGGGGACAGCTTTTTCCAAAGCCGTGGCATTAATCCAATGCCACCATGGGACTGGAAAGGGCTTCTCTGGTCAGATGAGACAGCGGGACCGATCTGCCTCGGAGCTGCCGAGAGAAGCCCCAGCGCAGCAGCAGCAGCAGCAGCAGCAGCAGTGTCCCCGCCTGCCCGCGCGGCGCCGTGGGGACGTGCCTCGGAGCAGCTGCAGCGGATGCAGTACATCAGCCCCTGGGGCTCCAGGTACGGGTGCCAGCTCTCCCCTGGGCTGTACTTCTTGCCGTTGAAGTCGCAGAACGTGTCTGGCCCTGAAAGTCAACCAGGAGAAGCTCCGTGAGAAAAGGGGCTGGTTCTTGGGAGAGCTCTCTGTGACAAGAGCAAGGGCAGCCTTCACGCTGTTCCCCACGAGTAGCTGGTGGCCAGGATCGCCACCAAACCCCTCAGGACTTTGGCCAAAAGCCCCAGCTCAGTCACCCTTAATGTCCACATCCACAAGCACCATCTGGTCCTGCAGGAGCGAGCTCCAAACCCGGTTGGACCGGCAGGAACCTGGGCCCTGTAACAGCCATGGTGCTGCTCCCACTCTCCCATGACATGTGCCAGAGCCCTGACCGGGCAGAGGGTCACCCCAGGACCCAAGGTCTTTCTAAGCACACACCTGTCTGCGTGTGATTTTCGTGGTTTACGTGCTCACAGCCCCGCTGAAAACTGAAGGTGATTTAAAAGGTTATGTCATCGAGGGAATTGGAGGCAGCTTGGGTGATTGCATTGCTCGAAGGCAGTGGAGACATTTACAGCTCCTGAAGCATTTATGGGTCTTTAAAACCTTGCAGCACCCTGGGGATGCAGGAGAGGGGGAGGGCTGTTTGCCAAGGCATGATGCCCACCTCCCGCTACATGAACTCAGGTGAGCCAGCGGGTGCTGACCCTGCCAGGCTGCTGGGAGGGCTCTTTAATGAATAGCAGAGGGTCCCCAAAATTATCTCGGTGGTGTTCACCACCCCAAAGATGCTAAGAGCCATCCCACACTTCGCTCTGTCACCTGGGACACAGCAGTGGCTGGGAGGGCCCAGCTGGTGTTGTCCCACCTCACCAAAGCCAGAGATGCCACCTGCTTAATGGATTTCTCCAATCAACCAGACAAAATTCACCCAGATATGCTGGGGTGGGCTGCAGCCCCTCCTCTAGTTCATGAGCATCCTCAGGATGAACCCAGGTGATGCTCTGCCATGGCCAGACCCTCTGGCCAGCAAAGGCAGCCCTGTGGGTCTACGAAGATCTTTATGGCTCTCTCCCAACTCAAGCTCTGCCAGCAGACTTGAGCCTCCCTTTGATGGCTTTTAGCACTTGATTCTCCAAGTTGTACCTCCACAAGTGGTGACCACCAGCTGTCCAGACTGCCTGGCCCACGCCACTGCTGCAGCTGCAGAGGTGGAGGTTTGCAGTAGCTTTGGAGTGGATGTTACTAGAGGGACAGGCAGAGGTATTTTCCTTTCTTTTCCCAGATCAGGACTTTACAGTGTCCCCATAGCTCTTGACCAGTCAGCAACTCCCTGTTCCTGGGCATGCAGGTCACAGGCTTACAGCAAACCCCGCACAACTGGTGAGCATGTGGCTTGGAAATGCAGAAACCCAGAGGAGAGAGGGAAAAAACTCCACAAAACAAAACAAAACAAAAAACCACAAAAAAAAACACCAAACAAAAAAAAAATCATAGTTTTGCGAAAGGGTGAGAAAATGACTTCATCTTTCCCTGCTTGCAGCATCCTCATGAATTATGCTGAGGGTGAAGAAATTGAGTTGCCTTGGTGTGACGCAGCCCCGCTCAGCTCGCAGGCTCCTATGCCAGTTGGCTGCTTCCTTCAAACATTTAATCACAAGTGGAGCCCTGGTTTGGGTCCAGCCCTCGAAAGCAGCCTGATTCATGTCTGCAAAGGGCCTGCTGGTAAAATTAAAGCTGACTGGCAGTGCTGGGCAGCAGGAGACACTTGTCGGCATCTCAGTAGTGCTACGCCGTGCTTTTGGCAAGAGGTGCCAGCACGTTTGGGCAAAAGCAAGATGGGGATGGATGGATGGATGGATGGATGGATGGATGGATGGATGGATGGATGGAATGAGCAGCCTTAAAAGCTGGAGGCTCTGGACCATTTTTTCCCATGCCCAGCCAATAATTTCATTTTCAGAGGTCGAACTTTGCATATGTTCCTAATTCACCTGGAGTGAAAAGCCATTTGTGGCAGTGAATTGCTCCCGTGCTGATCAGCCACCTTATTTATTGCACCTTCAGCAGCAGCACACTCAGAAAGCCGCGTGGGTTTACTTCTCCCTGGATCTAGAGCAGGTCAGGAAGCCATGGGGGTGGCATCTCGGTGGTGGCTGGTGTCTGAAGCTGTTGAGATACATCCCAAGGAGACATTCCCTCCTCATGGTGGGGGAGATGCAGCCCAGGACGGGTTTCTCCACACCATTCAGTTTGTCACCGAGGACTGGTGTCCCTAAACCACCATGTGAAGATGCTGCTCAGAGCTTCTGCGACAGCCTCCTGTGAGGTTTCAATTTCCTGGTAGCTGGGAAGCGTCCCACAATACCTATCCTAAATCTGTGACGTCCTTTCCAACCCGAGCCACGTGTGATTCTGTGATTCTGTCTCTGGGAGTGCTCTGAGCAATTCGATGGCTCAGCGAGAGGTTGTGGGGTCTTGCTCATCTCCCCTCACTCCTCTTCTCCCGTTGCATCCCGAGGCTGAGGGGGGAAGGGTAGTCCTGCATCCCCAGATGGCACCTCTGGAGCTGTCTCTGGAGCAGGGCATGTGTGAGCCGGGCTCCCAGCCCCAGCAGTTTCTCTGGAGGCCGCACACCTGCCAGCCAGCGCCGCGCCGGGCACGCGGGAGGGAGCTCGTGCAAACCAGTTTGTAAGTTTTAAGAGCAGCCATAAATAAAGTGTAAAGAGCACTGTCTGGTACACAGAGTCCAGGCACTGCCGTGACAGCCCTGTATTTATGAAGGGCTTAAAAAGCAACTTAGCTGAGAAGGGACTGGTTAAAACACACCGGGCCCTCGACGTGTGCCATCCTAAAGGCTCTGCTCACATCCAGATCGATTCCTACATACTTGCCTCGCTCAGTGCCTGGCTGGGAATATCTGCTTGAGACTTTGGGAGCCTGGAAAGCTCCCAAAGCTGCTCTGAAAATGCAGCCTCATACAACACCTCTGAGTTCCCCAGGGTGGAGAAGCCAGGCAGACCGGGTCCTGCTTCCCCCCACTCCTTCCCAAGGGAATGCTTCGTTACCTATAGCAGGCTGTGCAGCCCTCACCTCTCCCTTACCATGGACATGGTAGCACTTGCTTTCCTTCATGGTCCTTCCCATCCTGGAGCACCCAGTCCCTTCATTCCTGTTGGATCCTAACCTGTAGGACAGAGGGATCCCAGGAACCCCCTTTTCTCCAGCAACCATGTTAAAAAGGAATTAAACAGCAGCTTCCAAGCTCCTGGGTAAAACCACTGCCCCATGCTCTCTAGAGATGCTGGTATTTAAATGCCTCCAGCCAAAACATCGCTGCATTCAACCATTGCCCCGGAATTACTCAGAATGCAGCACATTCGTCCCAGTAACCTGTGCCTCTGATATTTTTTTTCAGCTGGGAGTGCAAATCCCCTAAAATAGACTGTTTCTGTGGGCAAATTCTTCTTTTCTGACTTGCCTTCAAGCCCGAGCATTTCTGCTTCTCACCTATTTTTAGCCACGACACTGTAGGTCCCTTGGCTGATGAGCCTGCTCGTAACTAATTTATTCCTGTCTTCACTCTCCCTGAACACGCAGCCCTGACAAAAGTGTGAGGCTGCAGAGGTGGACGGTGGAGAGAATTCCACAACTTGATGATGACTCTGTCACCCAAACCACCCTGCCCTCGACCATGGGGCAAGCCCTGGCCAAGCCCTCCTCCCACACTGTGGGATATGCCCTGTCAGAAAGCTGAAGTGTTTAAAGCTGGGGGGTGACCCTGGACCTCCCTGCTCCAATCCTGCTTCAATCCCATAGTCACCGGCTCTTTCTCAGCATTGTCAGCCCTGCAAACTGGCCCCAACACTTCGTCCTAAATCAGACAAACCCTCACTGCCCCCATCTGTCACAGTTTATGCCCAACTTACGGGCTCTGTTAGCACCTCCGAAGAGCAAACACCTCACCTAACACCTGTTTCACCTTCTGGAGACGTCTCCATCCTCTTCCTAACCCTACCACAGCACCTGGGTAGAGGCAGGGAGTCAGACCCACACCCCTTGTTCAAGAAACAGATGCTATGGGCTGAGTTTGGCAGCTTTGGATGAGCCCAGGTCAGGGAAAGCAGCTGAATTCGCACGGGTTTTGCTCCCCAGGGCTTTGCACAGCCCCATCCATCCACCTGCCTTTTCCCCTCAGCACACCCCACAGTCGGGATGAGCAATCCAGCGCTCGTATTTTGGGTCCACGCTCCAGGAGGATGATTATGTGAGTGCCTAATGCACTGCTGGCAGCAGGCAAGTTGTAAATCACCCTGACGCAGCCACCGGCAGACTCCGCTGGGATTCCGGGAGAGTAAAGGGAAGGATAAATGTCGGGACACAACAGGTCCTGCTCCGATTTGCCCAGAGCTCCGGTGGCTCTGCGATGTTGCAGGGGTGCTCAGCACCCACTGGTGGGGTCCCAGTGCTTTGCCCAAGCCAAGCCCACCTCCTGGCCCCGATTAACACGTCCAGCACCCTCCAAGCTCCTGAACAGCCCTGGCCAAGTCCTTCAAGCCTTTTTGTGGGAAGTGCCAAACCTCCCTTCACTGTCCCAAACCTTCTCTGCCTCAGTCAGCCCGCTGGGAGCAAAAGTGGGAGAGGCTGAGGGATGAACATGGAGAGGGACAAGGGATGATGTGCAGGAAAGCCCCCAGCTTTGTTTGGGGTGGGGGAGGCATTGCCCCATCCCCATCCACCCTCGGAGGGGAGATGCACTCGTGCAGGGTGCGATCTGTGCAGAGGAAACTCTGTAAGACAACCTCCTGCTCTGTGGCATTTCTAGCCCATGGAAGGGGGTCCCAGACCTTCCTCACCCCCCTGACAGCCCCCGGAGCCCCCCAGACCCCTCACCAGCTCGCAGTGCTGTGCTCGGTGCTGTACAGCCCCGCACAGCAGGCAGGGACAGCAGCAGGCAGAGGGGGACACAGCCATGTCCCCAACAGTGCAGGACACGAAACCTGGCTGGTTGCATGGCCTGGGACATCCCAGCCGCGGAGGTGCAACACCTGCCATGGTCAAAAGCCTCCCCGTGCCCCCAGCCATGACCCCAAAGCACCCCCGCAAATTCCTGGGGACCCCGGTGACGGGGAAACTGAGGCACGGAGGGAAGCAGAGCAGCCGGGACAGGAGCGGGAAAGACTTACGAGCCCGGGCTCGGCTCTCGGAGGCGAAGAGGAGCAGGAGGCACCGGAGGAGGAAGGCGAGGGGACCCGCCCCGGGAAGCATCGCAGCCCGGTGCTCGGTGCCCTGAGGCTTCGGTCCCGGCGCCCGGGGGTGCGCTGCCCGCTGTCCCGGTGATGTCTCGGAGTCTGTGCTGGGGGCTTCGCTCCCGCTGCTGGTGCCCGGCGGTGCCGCGGTCTCGATGCCGGTGTCGGGCGCCTGGGAGGACGGTGCGATGCCCGGAGGTGCCGTGCCGGGGCTGCCGGTGCCCGGGGATGTCGGTGCCGGCAGCGCTCCGGTGCCGGTGTCGGGGCTGAGGCTGTGGGTGCCCGGAGGTGCCGCGGTGCCGATGCCGGCGGTGCTGCCGTGCCGGCGGTGCCGCTGCCCGGGGATGCCGATGCCGGCGGTGCTGCCGTGCCGGTGGTGCCCGTGCCCGGGGGTGCCGGTGCCGGTGCCCGGCGGGGCTCGTCTCGCTCCGATCAAAGGCGCCTCCTTTAGGGACAGCCGAGGAGTTGTTTGTTGGTATTAAAGGCGGAGATGGAAGCGGGAGGGGGGATCGGCAGGGTGGGTATATATTTTTTCTTTATTATTGTTATATTCCCACTTTTTTGGGGGGGTGTTTTAGGAAATTCCTCGGCGGAGGGAGGGAGGAGGGAGAGCGGGCGGGGAGGTGGTGCGGGAGCCGCAGGGTTAACCCCTGCAGCCCTGCAGCCCGGCCGGGGCTCTGCCGGGCTGGACCTCGCCCTGGGGGCTACGAGCCAAGAGGTGACACTAACGGGGTACATCACGGCCACAAACAAGGCCCGGCTGCACCCCTTCTCCCCGTCAAACGCCACCTGGACACCCGGCTCTGCCCACCAGCTGCTTGACATTCCCTCAGCCTCATAAAGCCATTTAAATGACCAGTGTAGCCTCTGCCTCCAGGAACCCCCCGGCCCCAGTCCACAACCCCAAACCCTCCTCCTGCCACCCAGCAGCGTGGAGAGCAGCGCTCCCACCCAGCTGCCATCTGTCTCCACATGATGGGCATGAAACGCCATCGCTTGGAAAACCACTGGCCGTGCAGCCATCCCTGGAGAAGCCACCTGGCCTCCACACAACGTTGCTCCTGTTCCTGCTGCTCCCCAGATCCTGCACAAAGTGGTCCAGCTCTGGCTGCCAGCCCTTCTCTGCCCGTCTGTGTGGCTCAGCTTTCTACTCTCCAAGATCCTCATGGAGAAGCTGAGCAGCACTGGATCCTCCCCGAGCAGCTGTGTCCCCTCAGCAGGGCCACTTCCCATGGCCAGAATAAGCCAGGGCCACCAGTTCGTTATGGAGGTGAATTTCTGCAGCTCCCTTAGACCAGATTTTGTGTGGTTTTTTACCCATTCCTCCTGTTCACCTTCTCAGCTAGAAGGGGTGCCCAGAGCAAGACCATCATTAGCATGTGAAATACAGGCTTTAACGAAGCAATGAACACCTTCATGTTCCACCACTGGGAAGGCTTGGATGGAGGTCCCAGACCTTGCAGGAGTCCTGGGCTTCTTCTTTGCAAATGCCTTCATGTGCATAACACAAGGTCTCTCTCTTGTCCCCATCTCCTTCAGCCTTCTCACACCACTGGCCAGTGAGAAACTGTCATCCCCTGTGATCGCTTTGGTGACCCGAGACCTCCTCCATCAGCCAAGTTATTCATTTTATTTCTTTTAATTCAAGCTCAGGATTGGGCTTTCCAGGGTGAGATCTTTGTGCCTCATGCCATCCCACAGTGAGAGTGGCACCAAGCCATCAGTGTGCCAAGGTGTCCCCAAACCCCTTTTCCTGGTCATACCAACCACGAGCCCCATTTCTTGCAGAGATGAAAGCAATCAAGGGCAATTGCTGCAGGAAAAAGCCTCTTATTTCCATCCATCTCTTAATTTTGTCTGTCTCTAACTCTACCCCAGGCGCCAACACATCCCCCTGTACCAAATCATGTTTGCAGGTGCCCGTTCCTGGAGCTGGATATGAGGGAAATCTTTGTAATAAGAAAGCTTTTAATATCACTTTAAACCAGCAGCTTTGTTATTTTCTCTTTAAGCTGCGAGCCAAAGAAATCAAGGTGCATTTCTGTGCCCACGTGGGCTGGACATATATTCTGGGAAGAAGGGGAAGCCATTCGAATCCCGGTGATGAAATGCAGGGGAGACTTGACCCCACCTTGACTCTTCCCCGCAGGAATACCTGTGATCCTCCAAGAGCACAGCCGGTGTGCAGAGCAGAACACAGAGCCGAGGCATCTGCAGGGATGGCCACAGTCTGTTGTTTACCAGCTCTAACAACAATTTTACCACTCTGTGCCCTCCCCTGGAAGCTGTGAGTATGATTCTGCTGGAAGACCTAGGAACTCCAGGGGGATATAGGAGCCCAGAACCCAGGGATCATCTGGCACCAACCCTCTACAGAAAGCACAAGCGGTGCTGTCACATGCCAGGGCCAACCACAAATGGGAATTCTTCTCACAAGGAAGAATTTCATCCCTATGTCCATCCTATCCCTGCCCTCTGGCAGTGGGAAGCCATTCCCTGGGTCCTGTCCCTCCATCCCTTGTCCCCAGTCCCTCTCCAGCTCTCCTGGAGCCCCTTCAGGCCCTGCAAGGGGCGCTGAGCTCTCCCTGGAGCCTTCTCCTCTCCAGGTGAGCACCCCCAGCTCTCCCAGCCTGGCTCCGGAGCAGAGGGGCTCCAGCCCTGGAGCAGCTCCAGGGCCTCCTCTGGAATCACTCTGGCAGCTCCACATCCTCCTGCTGTTGGACCCAGAGCTGAAAGTTCTCACCTAATGCCACTTCCCTTTTTTCACTGCTCCACTCATTTCCAGCTCCCTGCAAGCTTTTCTAGCAATGCCTCTCTATTTTCCCCTCATGCCTCGATAAAGATGTTTAAAGGGGTTTGGGTAAACAGCAGGCTCCTTCCAGCTCCCACCAGGAAAAGCTGGTACCTCCTCTCCCAGCTCTTGCCTTGCACAGGGCAGGCTTGAAAAGCCCATTTGTAGCAAAAGTCTGTGGGCAAGTTATGAAAGTGCTTAGAAAAATGGGGACACAAAGTCCAAGTCAATGAAGTTATTTTGTGCCTCTGCTGCAACAGCAACAGCTGAATTCAGGACTGTAGATCCTGGCCCCACATCAGGGCTAAAACTTATGGGAAAGTTCAGGCCTGTCCTAAGTGCAGACCCAGGAGATAAAGGCCAGCCTTGTCAGGAGCAAGGTGCTGTGTTACATCTCTGTTGGGTCTCATAAAGAATACATTCACCCTTTGGCAAAACCAAGGCTCTTTATCTTCATCTGTGAAGGAATCCGTCTGACAGTTCAATACTGCCAACATCAATCCATCTGTGATCACGAATCAGGCTCCAAAAACCATGGCATTGGCCTGCAAATAATAAAACATGGGTCTGTTCTGTTTGTCTTCTGGTTCCTGAGTCTTTAGGTCAAACTCACTTTATGTTTTCTGGTCGATCAAGAAGACAAGACAATTCCCTTTTTTTGTTGTTGTTGTCGTTGGGGTTTTTTAAAATTTATTTTAATAAGAATGAAAACAGAATCCCCTACAAACTACTGAGTAAACAGTGTGGGCTCCAACAACATCCCCCAGCTTGCAATCCTTGTGGCAGGAGTGTGAGCTGGCCAGGCTGCAGGCTGGAGGAGCTGGCTGCGCACCACACCTTTCCTTGGAAGTTTGTAGCCCTGCATCCCTGGCATTGGATCCAGTGTGGGCGAGGAGAAATGCGCAGGAGAGGGCTGTCAGCTTCAGGCAGTGGAGCTGGAAACCTGCAGGACTCTGAATTGTTGGAAGCTGGTCTAAAGAAATCCGGCTGCAGGAGTAAGTGCTGTCGCGGGAATGGAGGAGCTGCTGTCCTCCTTGGAGGAACTGCCGCCAGGATTCGAGGCCCCCAGCAGTGCCAGCACAGGGGACAGGCACTGCCCCGGTCCTGCTGCCACCCCAGTGCTGGGACAGGCCGGGATGCTGATCAGACAGCTACGAACCATGTTGTTAGCCAGGATGCATCATCCATCATCCTGCAGTGAACACCCCAGTCCCTACTCATCCCCCATGGCCAACCCGCCCCACTGACCCCCAGCCAGCCACGCAATCCAAGCTGGCACCAACCTCCTTCCATCACGAGGGGAAAACACCTCCCGTGACTTCATTCTGCTTTCGTTTTTAACCATGGGCCGTGGCATGAGAGAGGCCCTGAGCAAAACCGTGACAGCCGTGTGGGAACTGTGGTCAGCAGGAGGGCAGATGGGGATGCCTAAAGCAGAGGTGAGATTCTTGCTGCAATTCTTCCTGAGCTATTCTTTATGACTAGTGACCATGCCCTTTACCTTTGGCCTGCATTTGAGGAGGAGTCACTGCATCCCACAACGGGCTGACAGAAGTCCAAGCTACATCAGTGGAGTTGGAGATGGGCATTAAATGAAGCCTCTCTGCCATATTCCACAGGGTAGAGCTAAACTGAGCAAGATCCATATTTCCTTCGTGTCACACCTTCACACAATTCCCATCCTAAGCCTGAAGCCTCATGGGTTTCCTCTCTTCACCTGGACATTCAAAAGCTAGAGGGCAGGGATGGATGGGATATTGGGAAGGAATTGTTCCCTGTGAGGGTGGGGAGGCCCTGGCACAGTGTGCCCAGAGCAGCTGTGGCTGCCCCTGGATCCCTGGCAGTGCCCAAGGCCAGGCTGGACAGGGCTTGGAGCAATCTGGGATGGTGGAAGGTGTCCCTGCCCACATCAAGGGGGTTAGAATGAGATGAGCTTTAATGTCCCTTCCAACCCAAATCAATCCATGATTCCCTGCTCCTGTCCTGGTGGGTGATTAACGCTGGCAACAGCTCCTCATGGAGGTCTCCTGAAGGTCACTGTGTTTGGGGGATGTCCATCAGAGTGTTTCCCATGGAGCTCTTCCCAATGTGTGAAACTCCACCTCGCTTGAGAGCTGGTGGGCTGTGAAGAGATACAAAGCAGCACCTTTTTGAGGGTTTAAAGCAGTCAGTGACTGGTGAGGCTTAAAAAGAGAATTTACTGATGGAAGCACATAGTCCAACCTGGATTGGGAAATCTGGTCATTTGTTTTAGAGTCTGAGCATGTTGCCAAGCACAAACCCAAATAAGCAGTCTATAATCAGTGCAAACCAGGGACACAGAGAGGACAGTGCCTAAGAGATTCTTCTCCGGGGATGGAGATCAGCAACCAAGGAAGAAGAAAGGCTGGATAAAGCAAGGGGAAGGATAGAAAGGAAAATTGGGAGAGCACAGCACCGTGGGCCTGTCTGTATCTCCTGTATCCACCATGACACACCCCAGGGAAAGCATCTGCCTGCCTGGGGCCAGCGTCGTCCCTGGGAGGACCTTGAAGAGAAACGGCGGTGGCAAAACCCTGCCAGCTCCTCGGGAGAGGTGAGAAGCAGAGAAACGTTCCCTGGCAGGCTGGGCAAGGCTGAGGTTTTGGCTGGGGACGGCAGGATTTGAGGCTGGAGCCTTGCATGGGCTTAGGATTCCCTCTGCAGGCCAGCGCTGAGCTCCGCACGTCCCGAACGTTCCTCTGTGGAAGCACAGAGGGCTTTGGAGTGGAAGGGACCTTAAAGCTCACCCTGTTCCACCCCCTGCCATGGGCAGGGACACCCTCCTCTAGACCAGGTTGCTCCAAGTCCCATTCAACCTGATCTTGAACGCTTTCAGGGATGGGGCGGCCAGAGCTTCTTTGGGCACCCTGGGCCATTTTTTAATGACCCTTATTGTAAAATATTTCTTCCCAGTATTCCATTTAACCCTGCCCTCTGGCAGAGTAAAACTGCTGCCCGTTGCAGGGCTTTGGGTTGGAAGACAAGCTGGAGACACAGAAACCAAGTTCTGTCCAGGGCAGGCTGGCTGTGCAGAAGTAATTGGGGAGAAGGGTTGGCAGAGATCCTTTCCCAAATCCGACGTGCCTAGGAGTCTGCAGAGAGCCGAAGCTCTGCACAGCCTTTGTCCTGCGAGTAGCTTTGCTGGGGAAGTGTCTCCTACTCCCACGTTCTCCGTGCCCCCCCGGGGCTCAGCTCCCAGGTCAGGCTGATCCCGGGGAGCAGCAGCTTTGTGGGGAGCCAGGGAGTAGCACACTCCGTCTGACTCTGGCCAGCAGCAGCCTCTACGGGACAGACACACAAATTGCTGGCCTAAGTCCAGTCCCAGCACCAAACCGCTGCCATAATTCATCTTAATAAAGTCAGTACGAGTTTTTTTTGTTTCATGAGAAGGAACTTTTTTGTCAGCTGGCATTTCATGGAGCCCACAACAGCAGAGATCCACATGCTGGTATCCTTTTTGTCATTCAACAGCCAGAGACAACTAAAGATAGAAGAGTGGGTGAGATGGAAAGTTAATGATATCCCCCAGCAAGTTCCTGGCGCACGTGCAGAGGCTGTTTCTCGGGCATGGATCATCCCTTCCTCTCTCCAACCACGGTGAGAGGAGCCTCCAAGGAGGCTCAAAGGTGTAGGGCTTCACCTCTGTCTCTGCAGCCACATTTTCTCTTCTGCCACCCCAATGTAGCTGAGAGGCTTCATCAGAGAGGGTGCTAAAATATGATGAAAAGACAGATCAGTTTAGTGCCCCAGTAAAGAGAAGAAAAGCAGAAGAGAAGTGCAAGAGATTTCCATAGCAACTGGTGCAGAGGCTCTGCCTCCACTGGTTTGCTCTGAGTCACCGTCCGTGGTGGTTCAACTCCAGCTGGATGCCGAGTGCCCACCGAAGCTGCTCCATCACTCCCCTCCCAGACTGGGCGGTGGAGACTGAACAAAAGGCTCGTGGGTCAGAGAAAAGGACAGAGAGAGATCAGCCACCTTCTACAATCACGGGCTGGGAGAGCTGGG
>VZRR01009543.1:244-10407 GCA_013398015.1 Oreocharis arfaki
TCACCCCTGCCCTGCTCCCGCCGCCGGGGGCGGGGGGAGACCCCGGCACGGCCCCGCCCGCCCCCCACCGCCCCGGGGGAGCTGCGGCTGCGAGGGCTCACCGGCCCCGGCCCCCAGCAGCGACTCGCAGAGCATGGAGAGGCGTTCCGGGCTGGCAGTCCTCCGCAGGGGCGCGGCCTTGCTGGAGGGACCCCCGCCCGGGGCTCGGGGGGGCTGCAGCGCTCGCCGCCCTCGCTCGGGCCGGGGCTCGGTCCCGCGGGACACTGAGCCTCCCGCCGGGCACTGAGCCTCTCAGAAATAGGTGCGCCATCATCCGAGCCTTCATTTTGCTCACATTATCTGAAATAATACTAATAAGTGAAAACGCCTCCTGCAGCCCCTCTGTGATGATCCTGGGGTCCACTAAGACACCTCCACTGGCAAACTGGAGGGTTAAGAAGCCCCATTCTTAAAATAAAGGTTCAACTTCTAGTGGCCACCCCAGAAAAAAGAAGCCATCCAAAGAAGCTGTGGTCCCCAGCGTTTCTCTCGCTGCCACTCACAAGATGTGGGCACCAGCACTTCGGTGGACAATAAGGAACAGTAAGGCAACTGTGGGAGGGGATCTGGGCTGTCACATCAGAAGGAACAGCTGGCCTGCTCTCCTCCTCACCTTGCATGGCCTTTCTGCTACTTGACAAGATTGTATCTGTCACCTTCAAAGGTTCTAGCAATCCTTAATTAGATTCCAAGTTCACATCAGTCAGCCCTTTTCTACCCCTGTACCCTACAAGGTTTGCTGTTTTTTACCAGGAAGGAAGAAGAACCATGTCCTACAGGCACTGAGTGGATGCTTTCACACTCCATCTCATCTCATTCGACAAAGCTCAACCCATCCCTGCTCACACCTTCTCCAGTCCCCCCGGCCCTCTGCAGTTCCTGACAGCCCTGTCAGCACTCTGTGGCAGCCATGAGTGGCTCTGCAGGCCCCAGGACCCCATGACAGCCCCAACAGGCAGCAACCCCATCAAAGCCAAGGTCTCTGCCAGCTCTGAGTGTGGACCCCTGCTTGCTCATCCTTGGCATGCCTGGACAACACAACATGACTGAGCAATAAAATGGGGACCTACCACCCTGCCTACCTCTGCAGGAGCTGCCTCCTTCCTGCCTCTTTCCTGCTCTTCTGTCAACCAGGAGCCCTGTTCCTTTCCTCGCCCTCCTCCTCCTCTGGTCTCTATCACCCCACGTAACCATTCCCCCTGAGGGACAGAGAAGTCCAAACCTCCTGCTTAGGTTGCTCCATCAGCTCTTTGGGTATTTATGAGACAGGTGTGCACCAGGTCTATCCTGAGATGCTTCCTGTGATTCTGCATCCATTCTCATCCCCTGATCCCTCACAGCCAGCTCAGCCTGCTTTTGAGCCCTGACTCCTACCATGTCTGGAGCTCACAGCAAAAAGGAGAGGGGGAGACTGAGGGTGAAGCACAGCTTCTGGTACGTGGTTTAAAACCAGAGAGCCTCTCCTTCTGTCACCACAGCTCTAGGACCTGGAAAGATCCACCTTTCTGCTCTGACACCCACAACACTCTGCCTTGCACTCTTTGCCAGTCATGCTTGGAGGCCCAGGGTTTACTGGCAACACCTCCAACATTGAGTGCAGGCTGCTCAGCCTCACCCTCACTTCCTCCTTGAAATCCTACCACCTTCACTAACTGTGTCAGATAGAACACCACCTCCTGCAACATCCTCACCTGCTCCCACATTCCTCTGCTGGGATCTGCCCTGGTCCTGACCGCGCTGCACTGCAACGTCATTGCACAGCCGTGCCTGGGTGCTCTAAAACCTCACTTGGTTAAACGTGCCTAAGAAAACCCTCTGGACGCTGTGTGTGCATTTGAATGGGCAGATAGGAGGGGACCTGAAGAGGGACCCCTACATATGCTGATATCCAGAAGTATCTGCATCCACAGCACGAGCGCTATGGGGTTAGGTTGCAGCCAGCAGAATGGGACACGTGGTTCTCCCTGTGCTGCTTCTCTTGGAGGTGAGAGCTGTGCCGCCAAGTGAGGGCTGTCCAGGCTGAGGAGGTAATTCTGGTTGCTGAAGATCTGAGCTCCGAGGAAGGGGAATGAAGAACAAACTCCAGGGTGGGATTTCAGACGGTGGGATATCTGAGGAAATGTGTTTTGTGGTTTGAGGTTTGGCTTTGCATGTGAGTATTACAGACAGAAGCAGGCAGGGATGAATGGGAGCAAAACAGGAGAATACAGAGGAATGAGAAGGGACTCATGCAATGTGGACCTTGGGTGCGCTCCTTCCTCCACACTGAAGAGCTCCTGTCCCATCCCCAGGCACAGTCCTGAGTCCCAGGCTTGCTCTGTCAGTCCATGGACTGCCCAGTACTATTTAATCAGAGCAGCTCTATTTGCAGACCCAAGAAATGGGCGTTGAGGGGATTCCTGTGCTTGGCTAAGACCCTGCTCTACTAGGCTCTGATCCCTGCCATGCCATCCCTAGAGGCGTCTCAGATGGAACAGCTGCTGGGTCAGAATTAGGAATGATTTTTTCCTAGCCATAAGAGTCCCTCCATGGCTTTTCCCTCCAGTGAAGGAAATCCCACAAAGCAGGGACCTGGAGTGGAAACTGGAGCAACCTCTTGTCATGGCTTTCCCTCCAATGCATGCCAGATGAAGACTCCCTCCCCTGCCATTGTCCCAACACACCATCACCACTCACAGACAGAGGGAGGAATTACCTGTCAAAACCAGCTGAAGCTGCTTCCCTTTCTTCCGGAGTCTGGAACCTGTACCTTGGAGGCAGCCAGACATCAGGGACAAGAAGCAGATGCTGGGCTGAGAAAACAGGTAATGTTGCCTCTTCTCCTTTAGCCAGAAGCCTTCTCTGGAGCAGAAACTCTTCCCTGTGCAGAAGCCTGGAGAAATTCACCCCTTCCTGCTCACTCTAATTTCTCAAGAAAGGCAGAAAAGCAGCACAAACAAGCTGGAGAAAGACTGCAAACACCTCTGAGCTGCCAACTCAAAGATCATCCTCTTCAGCTCTTGCTCCGGGTCACCCTCTCTGCCTTACACACAGCACCAGCCCCGGGTCTGTAGGTTAAAACAAATGTTCTCCCCCATCCCACCCCCCTTGCTTTTCCAATTCCACCCCAGCCCACAACAAACAGCAGCTCGCTGGCCCTACAGCCATGTAACCCAACCCCAGCCATTGTTCCCCTTCCACACGGTCTATATTTGACTTTGCAGCAGCACCGTGGCTGTGAGTGTGTGTGTGTGTACATGTGTGTGCACTCTCTGCACACACACACGCTCCGATATTTGTTCAGAGCCTCATTCCCCAGATGCCCGGAATTGCTTAGAAATAGCTTCCATGGGCAGTAGGTGTTTGTGCCTTGAGCGGGGAAGTGGAGGGAGCAGGCAGTAGAGAAGCAGGGAGGGGGTGAAAGTTTAAGGTAGAAAACCTCCTGGCTCTTTTATCTCAATTTGCACCATCTCGATGCTCTGCCACACTGTGGAGCGCAGCCAGGCTGGCAGGAAACAACATGCACTCAACAGCAGAACTGATGGCATATCTGAGGAATGGTGGAGAAAAGGACAAGCTGTGGTCTTGGTGAGTATATCCTGTGTTACCCTGCCCCTAGTTTTGCTCTCTGGTGGCAAAAGTGCAGTTAAGCCTCCAAAAACTCTTCAAATCTTCCGAGGTCTGGTGGCTGAGATGCCAGAAATGCCACTGGGGAGGGAAGTACCCAATTCCCTTAGCCTGGTGGCTCTGCGAGGGGTGCCTCAGTGAATGGGAGCTGCCCTTGGATTCACCTTCCTGTGTTCCAGTACTGCACTAAGAGTAGCCACTCTGGGCGACCCCAAGGTGTATTTTGTGTTTTCCCAGAGCCTCCAGGAATGCTGCCTAAGTCCAATGTCACAGCCCCTGTGACCCCGAAGTCTCTGGGAACACTGCCTAGACTTGGCATGAGCTTCTTTCATTTGCTTCTTTTGTGACCTGCCAGGATGTAATGCAAAATGAGAAATAAGTGCAATCCAAATGAATGACAGGAAGGATTACTTTTATCCTAAACACTGATGATCCAGGGAACTCATTGCCACTGGGTAACAAGAAAAAGCATTCATTAAAAAAGACCTGACTAGACATTTATATAGACAATGAGAACAAATAGGAATGAACTTCAGAGAGCTATAAACCCTCTTGCTCCAGGGCATTGAAGATGAGTTCTAGGCGATGGAATAAGGAGCAGCTCTCCACAAGGGCAGGTTATTCAGCAATTTTGTGCAGGGCAATGTTTGTACCTTTCCCTGAGCCATGCAGACCCAGCCCTGGGAGACAAAGGATACTGGACATGGGTAGGCACCATCCGTACATACCCACTGCACACATTTATCATCACCAAGGCCAAGGTGGGACGAACTGTGGGGATGCCCCGGTTGTGCCTGTGAGATGTCCTGGAGAGGTGATTCCCCGGTGTTCAAAGCCAAGTGTCAGCCTCTGTTCAAGCCTCTGATCATCAGCTTGCTTCTCTTCCTCTCAGAGCCAGCTGCAGGGAGTCCCTCATCACCAGGGCTGCTGCTTTCTGAGGGGTGGTCTGCACTCTCCACTGGCCTCCAGGCAGCTGCTCTGTTGGCACTAGCTAAAATCTGACTGCCTGCTGGACTGCTCCACTAAAACAGATCCTCTGGGTGTGGGAGAATGCATGTGTCATTGTAATGGACTTGAGTGCAGTACCTGACAGCCTTCAAACCTGCTGTGAGTAGCAGCAAAGGTAAGCTTAAGTCACACGTTATTTTGAGATACAGATTCCTCAAATCCGCCCTCACTACTTCAATCCAAGACAAGACAAAGGGGAAAAGAATTAAAAAAGAAAGATTAAACACTAGAGGAAAGAGACTTAGACTTGGAGACGGGGGTAAAGAGATTGAGGTATATATGGAAGGCAGTTAAAGAAAAGAAGTTTTAACTGTGCCCCCACAGCTCCAAAGGCTGAGTAAACCCCCTTCAAAGAACCCCTGTGAGTTCATGAGAAGGTGCAGGATCTTGTTTTGCCCTGTGATTTCTGGCTTCCCTCTGTGTGCATGTACAACAGCTAATGTCAGGGCTCTCCCAAGGGCACTGATTCAGGGGGTGTACCCGTTCCCCCCACCTGCCTCCTGCTGCTGGGAGGAGGTCTGGAAGGACTGGAGTGGGAAAGAGACGTCTGCCAGGTTTTCCCTTTGCTGGCACACACCCGTGGGTGCCTCGAAGCCCATCTCCAGCTATGCGGTCTCCCTTTGCCTTTCCAGCTGGCAGCTCTAGCAACGAAACCTCTTAATCTCACCAGGAGCACACAAGCATTTAATGGGAGACTCTTAAAGCAAATCTTTTGTGCTTTCTCAGTGCTTGCCTCTGAGCTTGCTCCTGAGTGTTTACAGAGGATGGCATATCTTGGTGTTTGAAATGAAACCTGGTAGGAGAGCCTGTTGCAGAGAATTTCAAGGTCATTTCATGGAACTATGGCCTGTGCTTAGAAAGACTTGAACCCCTGCTGCAGAGGAGTCCATAATTAGCAGCCCCAGGGGATGTGGACGCGTGTTGGGAGGGAGGCTAATTGTAGACTGACTGTCTCCTTGGCCTTCAGCAGCTCCCGTGAAGCAGAGAAGCGGTACGCTCAGCCAAGCACCAAGCGTGTCCTAGGGAAAGGTAATTCCTCCCCGGCCTGCCTGGACCCGTCCCTATAAACAACAAGAGCTGCACGGGGAGAGCAGTGCTGCAGATTTCACACAAAAAAAGAGTTCTCTGTGAGTTGGAGGTGCATGCTAGGCACGCAGGAGGGCTCTTTGGGAGACAACACACAGCCACGTGTCTATACGTGAAAGAGTCCACGAGTCCCTGCTCTGCCTCAGAGGGCTCTGCCTCAGGGGGATCAGCTGCTCCCTCTCCCTTTGTGTACCGTGGTGAAGTGCCAAGCCCCGCACCCCAGAGCGTGGTGTCCTCCCGTGCACGCGGGCAAGCGCTGTGCCCAAACCTGGATGAAGCCCTGTCTGCCTGCACACGCCAAGGAGAGCTGGTGTCACACCTAACCCTCTGCCACCTCCCCATGTGTGCTCCAGTGAGACATCCTCCCCCTTCCTCTTCACATACTTTTAAATCAGTTCATTTCAAACACGTTATTAGCATGACAAGCTAAACAAGTTTTGACGAAGGGGAAGGGAGGCAGAGCCCCTTGAGTCTTGGTCTGAGGCCGATACAGTGACTCCAGCCTTTGCTTCCCATGGGGTTTTGCCGCGCATTGGAGCAGCCATCCTGCCTGTCAGGCATATTCTCTCCACTCCTTCACCAAGGTAAATCACTGGACCAGGAGAGCCCTTCAGTCTCTGCTGCACAGCAGCACTCATGCTGGATTTAGCACCCATTGGGGTGAAGACTTTACAGTGAGCTTTGCCAGGGCTCAGGTGAGGCTCCTGGCAGGAGAAACTGTGCAGTGCTGGGGCAGCTCCTTCTGTAGGGAGCTGACCTCGAGGAGCAGTGGTATCTGTGGTGTGGTCCCAGCTGGGAACTGAATTTTTCTGGAAAAAATACCCTGTATAAGGTCACAGCCTAATATCTTGTCCCTTGAAGAGCCCTGGAACTGTGCAGAGTAAGAGTTGGAGGCACCTGTACAGGGCTCAGTGCAAGAGCTGGGATCGTGGCATGGAGCTGGCGGTGAGCAGAGAAATGAGTGGGACGCCACAAACAAATACTTGAGGTCAGAAAATCCCGATTTCAGCTGCCTGCCCCCAGGAGTGATGCAGCCAGCACAAAGTGAGGGCAAAGAGCACAAATACACCACTGCCAGGCTCTGCGCTTTGTGCCTCACATTGAAACACTGCACCTGGGCAAGAGGCACTGCTGATGCACAGTTTTGTGGCTAGTTAGAAATGGCCAGTAGGGGTCACTGATATATATTTATTTTATTCTATTTTTATACGCATACATTTATAAATTTATGGAAGTCATACGTGGGCAGCAATTGTAATGGGTGAGTGTTGATGTGCAGTGTATTCTTCAAGCATATAAGCTGGGGGAAGGTGCCCCTATGTATGTCTGAAATGCCAGTGTGAGCTGTACATCATGCTCTGCTCAAACCCCATAATGGCATGAAATCACTGAGCTGTACCAAGCACCGGGATGCTGCAATGGTGGATTTTTGTCATTGCTCCCCAGTTCTGCCTTCATCTTCCATTTCATATTGCTAGAGGTGCTTTGAGAGAGATTCAAGAGGTTCAGAGATTCAAGCCTCAAGGGCAGGATATTGTGTCTGCTTGTCTTTCTGTGCAGTACCCAGTGCAACTACATCTCAACCACCATCTCAACTTATGGGCAGTCCCATAAGACAAACAGCATTTTGGGCTGGGATGGGTCAGCACTGTTTTGTTCTTCAGCCACCGATGCTGGGGAATGTTTGCTTGTGAAAAGACTCCAGTGGTTTTTTGAGTGTTAAATCTATATTAAATTCAAAATTGAGTCCCAGCCCTCACTCTTACATAGTGGGAGGGACTGAACCATACACGTGGGTATGTTGTTAGCAACTGTTTTATTGGCGGGTTGGTTGTATTTGTCTGGTAGGTGTATCCTCCAGGCATACTGGCAGAAGGTGTTTGGCTGTCCAATTCGGCATCCACAGACTTGTTTGACTGTCACAGGCTGGCAGTATTTCACTGATCTTATTGTTCCTGAAATGCTGTTAGTTTTGGGTGCTGAGCTCCTCTTGTATTGGCATATCCCAGAGTGAAAACTTTATTCAAAATAAGATTCAGGTCTTTTGGTTTTGGTGGGCTCAGCCCATCTACAAAACCTCGTTTGCCTCTGAGGGTTTCCCAGCTGATGTCTACTGGGGAATCCTCTGTGCAATTGGATTTAGAGAAGTAGCAGAGGAGGGAAGTGTTTCCTAAGAGTCCCTTCAGCACTGCAGCATCCAAGTTGGAGAAAATGGGACTTCTTGCAACTCTCAGGCAGGTGACAGCCTCCAAGTCAGCCACCAAGGGGTTGTCCAGCACCCACCATCTTCCCCACTTGACCAGGTTTGATGGAAAACTTGAGAGGACCAAGCCTGCACTGCCTTCTTCTGGTGGGGAGACATTATTTCTGGCATCTTCTTTTTCACTAGCCAAGACAGTAGGCACTTCAGAGGGATTTGTCCCTCCACAGGGTGGCACCTGCCCCTCCAGGGGTTCGTTTTATTCAGTTACAAGGGTCTATATAAAGTCCTGCCTGCTGGAAAGTATTTTGAAGAGATTCCTCCCTGCTCTTCACTAAGGGTCATAAATTCAGCTGGTATTTGAGGGAATCTCAAATGTACTTCCAGGACTGTTTGCCGAGGGCTTTACATCCGCCAGAGGCCCCTTAAAATAAAAGGATTATTGGGAGTCAAGTGTTAGATTACCTGGTGCTTGTTAATTGAACTTCAGAGGCTTTAGCGAGCAACTGGCTCTAGCAGGGAGCTGCACTTCGGTATTAATGGTGTTATATAAATGAATATAATGTAACCTAACGTCATGCTTCCGCATCATGTCACAGCTCTGGGCTCAGGGCAATGGCGAGTCCAGCTCACAAGCATACCGGATATGGGGAAAGGCAGGGTGGATGTATGTGGACAGGAAGAAGAATTGGGATTCAAGGCCTTTGGGATTTAAGAAAAGAGTGTTTTTTGGTGCCCAGAGCAGGTGACTGGTGCTCAGCCAGCCCGAGTCGAGTTCCTGTCTCCCCTTAGCAGTCTGACCTTGAGATCTGATTTTGAGAAGAGTTGAGTTTAATGGAAGCAGTAAATAACGAGACCATCTGAAAATCAGCCTCTCTCCTTCCTGCAGAGCTTATTTCACCTAGACTTGCAAAAAGCTTGAAGATCCTACTCTGACAAGTCACTAAGAGAAAGCAAAGTACTCTAATCATTGCTGCCATCAGTGCTCACCCACAGAAACCTGAACACACCACAACTGTGAAGGCTCCAAGGCAGCAAGGCCCAGTGGAAACGAGAAACCTCATCAGCTATGAAAATTTCATCAGCTGGCGCTGTGGAAGCAAGAATCTGGAAGTGCAGAGCAGATGGGCAGCCTGGATTCTTGGAGGCATTGTCCTTCTGCTTGTTATCTGACTCCGGCACAGGGAGGATTCGGAGAATTTATGGGGGCACAAGTACCGAAGGCTTTCTTGAAATATCCCTGGCTGACGCGTGGTGTGGTGCAGACGGCACTTGCTGGGCGCTCAGCAGACGTTTTTGCACAATATTCCCAAGGTCATGGAAGCGGGGTCCTGCTGAGCACCTGTCTTTTATTGTGTAAGAGAGGGGACCATTTGGGAAGAGTTTGCAGCTCTGGGAACCTGGTACTACCTGAATGTAAATCTGAAGGCTTTGTAAATGTAGTAGTACATTGAGTAATTGAATAGTAAATTCTATCAGGACTTTTCTGAACCAGGGAAATTTCCTCTGAACTAGACTCCATTATTTACTCTGTGAATCATCAATTCATGAGATGTTTGTGAAAGAAAGGATAACAGGAATGGAAGCAGAGGGTGAGCAAGTCTATGCGCAGGGCATGAGAAGCAATGGAAAAAGTACCTGTCTGAGCTCAGAGTTGAATAGACGGGGTGATTTGGTTAGAAATTAAAATGTACTGGCTTTTCAAAGACCCAAGACTAGAACAACACAGTGGAAGATTTTTCAAATGAATACCAAAGCACATTCTGAAATTGTGTCAGGGTTTAACTAGCTTTTGCCTGGCACACGCTGTCCTCAACACCTCTCCTTTAAGAAGCAGACAGTTGTCCTTGGGGGGTTTCAAGTGGATTTCTCCATTTACTATTGTACCCTTCTCCCTCCCTCTCCCCCTGGTCCCACGGCTGGGTTTGTATTTCCCTAGTGACAGGCTGGGATACGCCCCAGGCTGTTGGGCTGTTTCTCAGAGCACGGGGCAGGTGGGAAGGGGCAGGAGCCGGTCCGGGCCCTGGCACTGACACCGGCGCGCGCCGCCCCGCCGCCCCTCGCACTGCCGGGACCGCCCGGCCCGGCCCGGCCCCGCCCTCCCGCGCGTGCCGCCCGATGACGCAGCCACGCCGGTACGTGGGGATTCCGCCGGATTACCCGGCGTGCCCCGCGGCAAAATGGCGGCCTAAGGCGAGAGCGCGGGGCCGGGGCCGGGCGGGGG
>VZRR01009543.1:10452-52171 GCA_013398015.1 Oreocharis arfaki
GGGGAGGGGCCAGGAGCCGGTCCCGGGCCCTGGCACTGACACCGGCGCGCGCCGCCCCGCCGCCCCTCGCACTGCCGGGACCGCCCGGCCCGGCCCGGCCCCGCCCTCCCGCGCGTGCCGCCCGATGACGCAGCCACGCCGGTACGTGGGGATTCCGCCGGATTACCCGGCGTGCCCCGCGGCAAAATGGCGGCCTAAGGCGAGAGCGCGGGGCCGGGGCCGGGCGGGGGTAAAGTTTGGGGCGGGCCCGAGGCGGGGCCGAACCGGCGCCGAACCGGCCGCAAAGTCACTGGGACCCCCGGTGGAGCCGAGCCCGACCGGGTCAGAGCCGGGCTGGGGCTCTAGGGGCGGGGAGCGGGGAACGCGACCGGCTGGGGACCCAGCCCCGGGCGGGGCCCCCTACGCCCCCGGGCCTCTCTGGCCTTCCCGGGCGGGCTTCGGGCGGCGCCCAGCGAGCGGGGTGGGCCTTTCTGTCCACGTGTGTGGCGAGGAATTGTAGAGTTCCCCGAGGACAGCGGGTCCGGGCGGGGCGCACCGTGGGCAGGGGGGTCAGCCAGGTGGGGCGGGGACCGGGTACGGGAGGGCGGCGAGGCCACAGCCCCGGCCCTAGGGAAGGGACGGTGTCCGTGGGGAACGGTGGCGGTGCCACTGCCTCAGCCATCAGGGCATTACGGAGCTCTCCCTTCCGGAGAGAGACCTATGTCGGGGAGCAGCACAGGCACGGATTCGGCAGGCAGAACCTGGTCCACGTAGGGTGTAGCTGTTTCTGAGTGATGGAGAGTTAGGTAGTGCGGTAGAGAGTTAGGTGGTGTGGGGGATGAGAAAGCAGTATCTGTGCAGGGAGCGTTGCTGGAGTAGGAGCTGCAAAGTGGAGCAAGTCTGGGCCAGCACGTGTGTTAAAGAACCGGAGTGTAACTGGCAGAGGCAGGGTTGGAAAAGAAGGGTCAGCATCCCTCTGGTGTCACACTCGGCAGGGGTTAATGGGAAATTCTCTACCAGCCTGGACATCCTCTGTAGCTCAAGGGATGCTTCCCCCTATTGAACTAGTGTACAGCTTCTGGAAACATGGGGAGACTTTAAAGGAAAACGGGTGGATGGTTAATACTATACTGCTTCTGGCTCTGAGCTTGAGCACTCTGCATAGAGCAGAGTAAAAGATTGAGTGCTAATACACAGATTTTTAGGTGCACCGGAGGTTGCATTGGTAGGCATCAGGGTGTGCAAATGATACACAAATCTGGCAAGGCTGAGAATGACCTAGATCTGAGAGATGCCAGGTGGATCTTGTCCAGTGAAAAGAATCATCCATTGCATGTAGATAGTTCTTTGCCAGTGAAAGCTTTTCAGAGCTACGCATTTCTGTTTTACAGATTCAGAGAAGGAACTGGGATAAAGGGCCTACATAAGATGAAGCAATGAATCCTTGCTGGAGCATCACACAGCAGGTAAGAGAGCCAGGAATGAGCTTATGCTGAGTCAGGCTGTGTTCTTTCGGTACCACTACTCAAATTTCTTGAGAATATGTGAACCACATACCTGAAAAACTGTCCCTCTCTGTGGTGTTCTCTGCATCATAGTAGGCCTGCGTTGCCAGAATTGAGAGGCCGGGGGTGTCAGTGAAATGGGAGTGACCCTGGGAAATTCAGCAAGAGCTTCTGGGAAGAAAAGTTCAATTAAAGATGTAAGCCAGTGCTCTTGACATGCCATCTGGGAAAGCAGTCTTAAATGTGCTCAATCAGTGCCAAAGTAGCCATACTGTCTGTATAATTCACAAGGGGTCAGCCCAGCCATGATCTGAATGAAATCCTTTCCGATGATCCTGCTCTTGCATTAATTCCAATATCAAAGATAGGTGATTTTAGTGACCTTCTGTTCTGTCAGGTTATTTGTTCCACCACATTGTTTTTTCCACACGAATTTTAACTGTTCCCGTGATGGGTGGTGCAGGTGTACCTTTCTGTCCTCTCCTGAACTCACTGTTGAGATCCAGTTTAGAGGAGCAGTTGTTTGGTACCCAGCAGCTGGTCTTTTGATTGTACACTGTCACATCACCTTTATAACAACTCCTTTCTCTCTTCTTCACTTCCTGGTGAATCACTGCAGAAAGCACCTCTATCCCAGCAGTGCTTTGCATACAGTGTGATTTAGTTTCTGGGTGTTAAATCAACATTTAAGCTATCAACTCTTAGCTGTGGTATTAAGAGTTTTTCCTTCCTTCCCAGGCACCCAGTGCTCTTGAAATCCTGTGAATGCATTTCAGCAGGGCCAGCAGAGTTCCAAAGTGCAGCCCATGGCTATCTTCATCTTTAATATTAACAAGGCATTGGGTCAGGAGGGGATGAGTTACTTGCCAAGACCTGTTGCCTCTTAACTCTTCAAACCAGCTTTCTGAACTAAAGATGACCTTGCATGCTTTTCCACTCTATTTCAAGTTGTTTGTTGGCTGCTGCTAAGTCGCTTGCTTTGCAGCCAACAAACCCTCAATTCTTATCTCCACCATCCACTCTAAATACAATCGTGGTATAGCTTGTCAGGGAGAGAGACTAAAGCCTTGAAAAAGGTGTAGTCTTTTGAAAGTCTGCCTGCTTCTTGTCCCGGAGCAGAACAAATCAAGTTGGATGGGACAAATGATTTTTGGTCAGCATGCTGGTCTGAATGGTACCAGAGCTGGCTTGGAGAGAGGGCTTGTGGCAGCTGGTGTGGCATATAAGGTATTTTTAAAAAGGTGAAGAAAGCCAAGCTATTTGAGCAGTAGCAAAATAAACAAGTTTTAGTAAAACGTAAGTGTATTTTTTGGTAGTTGATTTCATGCTTCTGAGTCTTGGAGGCTGATGGTTTTTCTGAAGGTGAGCTCCCTAACCTATTAAAATGTCTGCTATGTTTTATGAAGAATCCATTGGAAACTGGATTCTGAGATTTCCATGTATCACCACATCTACAGTGTAGACCCAAGAAACAGTTCTGGAGGTTAGGTCCTGACAAATTCACTGTGTTGTGTATTTGTTATCATGGGCCTCGCTTCTTCAGCAAAGAGTGACAACAGAACTCTCTGCCTTATGTGTGGCTGCAAGAAATACAACATGTAGAGGTCTCAAATGAGCCTGCATGTGATATAGATTGAGGGTAGGATTACTTTGCTAATAAATGAGGGTCTGGCTTGACACCTTTTTGATTCATCTTGCTCTTTTTGCTGGGCTTGTCAGGATCTGGAATTGTCATAATAAAGCGGATTTTCTTGGCTGTTTGACTTGATTCATGCTTTGAGAGTAAATGTAAGGTTCTGAGACTGGGTATATTTGTTTCCTTGCTTGAAGGCTTTTGGTTGGGAAGATACCTCCTTTCTGTATGACACCGTGAGCTTTGGAGAGAGAATTCTTGCTCTCATTCATGCCAGCTGTATGCATTTCAAATTGCTAGTAACTGGGTAAATATGATCCTCTCTGAGATGCATTTTACGCAGGACTGCGAAGGAACTATGTGTGTAACCTATCCAACAGGACTAATGCCTTAGGGCATGAAATCATCCATCCTGTTTCCCTGCCAGTTCCCCTACCTGAGGGCTTTTCCTTAGATCTAGATTGGCTGGTTCTGTAACTGTAGTAGGAAGAATGTTACTTTTTAAGTTGAAATGCCTTTACAGCTGCTTGGAGGGGAAGGGCGATGCTATGGTCAGAAAGATACCTAATTTCTGCCACAGATATATTGTGTTCAGATCATTACTGTTTCTCACTCTTTGTTCTTTGGTTGGAAAATATGATTAACACCAGTCTTATTAGGGATTTGAGGATGAACCTGTAAATGTCTAGATGCTTGGATACTGTGGTGTTGAATGCTTTAGTAAAGCTCGGTGGAGGAGAAATGAAAAGGATATTTCAAACTGTGACTTCAAAATTAAGCAGACCCCTGTGTGATCCATTGTCCTGTGTGTTCTGTAGCATGGTGAAATTGCTATGGAGTGCCAGTCAGGCCCTGCCTTGTTCAAGGCAAGTGAGCACTCTGAGACATCACCATTTTTGCTTTCCCAGGAGCTGTTTGCTTGTTTTGCTCACATGTCTAACCTTGCCTGAATCTTTTTGACTTCAAGGACCATTTTCTGTTTTTTGCTTCTTTGTTTGTTCCATACTCGGAAACAGTTCTCTTCGTTGTCAGGATGTTTACGTATGGTTTTATTCCAAATATGCTCAGCCAGAGAGGGCCAAAAGCAGCAGCTTGCAGGATGTTTCATAGTTGGAATGACATGAGCCACCCTCTCCGGAGTGTCTTTCTGGGAGCTGCGCTTAGGAAGGAAATGGCGTGGAAAACCATGTAGGAGTGTGAGAATAGCTTTGCAATGATTGGAATGCACTGTAAGCATCACTTGGGTGGGCTCAGTTTTCCTCTGCTTTTCAACAACGCTGGGTGCCAAGCCTGAGGAAGACTGCTGTGCAGGGGTGAAGGAGCTGGAATGTATTCCTCAGTTGAGGTGAATGCAATTCAGTGAAACTGATAGGCATCAAACTGAATAATGATTTTGAAGTATTTTCACATGATGTCTAATCTGTGGAAATTCACTACCACATAATAGCACTGAGGCTAAGCGCTGAGCAGGATTCAGGAAAGATCAAGCACTTAGGAGTAGAAATGTTCAGACTTGCTTTAGCTAAAGAACTTGTTTTAGAAGGTGTATTTTTCAGACATAATCCAATCTCTTAACAGGTAAAGGTTTGAAGAAAGGGCAGTGTGTTCCATAATTGTCCACTGAAGCTTCTTGCTCCATCTACTAAACCACCTTAATGAATTGGTCTGTGTCAGGGGCAAAGTATTGAATCGCTTACGTGCTATGATAGGTTGCTCGCTGACCTTGCTTTTTGTGGTAACTGCATTAGGGGGAAAAAAAAAAACGGCAAATCACCAACCAAAGAAAAAATCCACAAAGCACTGCAGCTGCTCTGATTAGTCCTCATAGTTGAGGATTTTAAGCTGGTGAAGAGCAGGGACTATGGAAAGATAGTGCAGTTGGTAGAGGAGGACCGTCTTGCTGATAGACGTGGAGACATGTAGCTAGTGTCTTTTCCTTCTGAGTGATCAGGCAAAGCACTTGGTGCTTCTTTCCTTTGCTTGTAAAAGGGAAAAGAATGTGGAGTTTGGCCTCTCCACATTGCAGTCTTGTTGTGGACTTTAGTCTGTAAGGTGCCTGAAAGGCAGGGCTTTAAAGCCGTTGAAGTGAGTTCTGGTATGTTGTAGCATAAGCCTCAATGTACTAATGTCCATGAAGACAGTCTGTGTCCTGTGCTCATGTCCAGTCTGTTGAGGACCAGGAGAATCATCAGTGCTGCAAGTAGGTGTAAATTCCATTTGATGCATAGGCTATTGAAGATAAGTGGCAGTGGCATGAAGATATGTATAAAAAGCTGTGTGTTTGTAATGTTTGGCTAAATGCTAGGGGAACTGAAGGAAATAGTCTAAATGTGTCTTTTCAGACACAGAAGCGGGATATGTCAACCTCAAGATCCCTGTATGGGCCCTATGGACTTCTCTGGGAACAACGTGTGCTTTAGGGCACAACGTAACCCTTTTGTGGCAGGCCTAACAGCTGTGAATAAAAGGTTACTGAGTTTTGTAGAAGGTTCACGTTGCTGAGAAAGTGAAATGGGTCAAGATTGGAAAGTAAGTTTTCCTGCAAGGCTTAGTCTGGTTTTTAGGCAGAGAGTATCTGACCAGCTTCTGGTGGCAAGAGAGAGCTGGTTTAAATTTTTGGTTTCTTAAGGGTCAGCAAATTCAGAACTGGAAGTTTCACAGTGGCTTCTGTGTCTTTGGTTGAGTTCTGTATTTGTATTTTAGCTTTGTGATAAAGCTGGCTTTGGTAATGTCATAGGAGTCGTAACTGGATTTTCTTGCTCTTGTGTTTAAAGTCTCAGTTGTCCAGCTGCATTAATGTAACACTCATGCACAAATGTTCTGAAATCAAAAGGGACAGATGAGGTAGTCTCTCTAATTATTGAGGAATTGCACATAGGCTCATAAAAAGCCTTAGGTGAGTTTTACTTTATAGCATTTGTTACAAAAGAATATAAGTTATTTTCCCAAGGTAATAATTAGATAATCGTTGTGGCTGTAAGGTTTTTGACCATTATTTTGGCATATGCTACTCTGAGTAGCTGGTTTTAGACCTGCATGTGTCTTGCTTCACATGCTCTCTGCAATTCCCAAAGATGCCTTGCTGCTCTGTCTCCTATGTCAGATTTCTTCCTGCAGCTTTAGTGTTCATTAGTGATGACTCTGCTGCTGCTGCCCAACAGGAAGGTTAAAAAATATTCTAGGGAGATGAGTTGAAATCTGGTGTCCTTCACATAACTGAATAGTGATTGCAGTTAATGCTACTGTTCTGGGTTTTTTTTTTCCGCTGGGTATTTTTATTTATAGTTTTTTCTTTATTGAGAACTGTTCTCCCTTCTGTTTTATCTGTGGGAGATTCGTACTCAGTGTATTGTATGAAATGCATTTTCAAATGGGGGAAAAGAAAAAAATGGAAAATGACAGGATTTTTCTGCTTAAAATTAGAGTTGTTTTAAGTAACCTTTCTTGAGAATGGACTTCAAGCTTACATCCTACCTTTAAGTGCATTTATTGTTCTGAGCAGAAAGTGTCTCATGCACTGAAGTATGCAAAATGTCTTTATTTCCCTTTTAGAATTTAATTTCTAAGCATTGCTTACACTACAGTTATATGAATACTGGGAAGTGAAAACTTTACTCAGAAGGGTTTTCTCAGGTAACTGCATTTTGTTAGAGATACGCTCTGTTATTAGATGTCTGTGTAGGCACTCAATCCAATTTCTTCTAGGACTAATATGGAGAGTCATTTTTGGCAAACATCTCATACCAGTTTGGTTTGATTCCTGAAAGCAAATCACCCTTGCTGGGCTGCAGAATTCTGGTAGATTCTACTTAAAAGTGTATTCGTTTTTCCATGATTAGATGATGCCTTTGCAAATAGGTCCCCAGGTGTATCTGAAATGGCTATAACAGAATTCAGTGTCGTCAAGGCCCCAGCTGGATGGGGCTGTACTGCTGTGCAGCTCCAGAGATGATTTACTGCCTGACTGACAACTTGCAATATAAACATTAGTCCAAGCATGATCTTGTCCCAAAACCCCGCCTACACAGGGAGCCAGGAGTCTTCCTGCCACGAGCCATAAATCGTTTACGGTTTGCTCATGCCCGTACATTTGAAAAGCAGCTGTGTAGTGAGGATTAGCAGTTTGCAGAAGGCCCGTGCGGGGCTAAATTAGGGTCTCTTGCTCTGGTGGTGAATACCACTATTGGAATAGCAGGAGTGCTTCTCGGCAGTGGAAGGCAATTTACTCTGGGAATGGGGGTGGGTGCAGGGTATCTGTGAGGGTACAGCAGCCAGGAGAGAGCATTGCAATGCTCCAATTTGAGCTCTGATGCCTGATTGATAGCTGCCCAGCACTGTGTGGGATTGAACAAGTCATTGTTAGTTCTGTTTAGCATTTTATTTATGTATTTATTGTTTGTATGTATTTACACATATATGTAGGGACACAAAATGTAAGCCTGCCTCTTCTGTCTCCTAGGAGCTGAAGGATGATAGAATTTTTGGGTCTTTTTTTACCGTGTGAAGAGTGGTTTTCCTTTTGCTAGCCCACGGCAGCAGTATCAAATTATATGCAAGGCCATTTGGGGCTTCACAACTAATTTTAAGCTTTTATAAGAAGTTTTACTGTGCCACTTGGATTTATTACAGCTTTGCCACTTCAACTCCCAAAGTAAAACTATTTTTGTACTGGCTGCGATAGTTTAAATTACCTTCTGGTGCTTCTAATGACTAACTTGTATTTATGGTGAAAGCTGCCATTTATCCAAACCCTGAAAGCACAATCTGTTTGGTAATGTAACTCTAAATGTATTGATGCTTTATATCAATGGCAAGTACATCAGAGCCTAACGTCAATTGGTACCTTCAAGTCTTCCTATAATAAAGAGAATATGCAGATTTTGCTGTACAGATGGGACTAGACAGTATAGTTCAGAGATGTCCTGTGTGCTGGCTGAAGGACCAGCTGCTGAGTAAAGCAGATATAAGTAGATCATTTTCAGCTGGGTTGGTTTCTCATTAACAAATCCTTTCTTGGGTGGGTTGGGTAAGAATCCAGGTGGAATGTGTCAGCAAGGTGTCCCCTCAAGATGCATCAGCTGAACACGGGTGCTTCCAGACTGTACCGTGAGCATCCATGGGGCCACGGGCGAAGCCAGTGGGCTCTGGGTAAAGCAGGTGATTTGTTTCCAAAACGACACAATTAAGAGACTTCTTACTATTTTGTTGAAGCTGCTGCATGGGCTTCTCTCTCAAGACCATTTTCGTGGAGCTTTCTGCTCTGCTCTCTTCCGTTGTAGGTTTGGAGAGAGTGGCTGGAAGAGCTCATCCTAGGCTTGTTCTAGTCACGATTTTTGTTACTGCTTTTGGTGGAAGGCTGTATAGTCTGATTCTTTCTGCTCTGCTGAGATGGAGGTCAGATAGCACCAATTATATTTGTGGCTGTTTGTGTGGGCATTTTGAGATTTGGAAGGCACTTTGCTAATGAGCTGTAGGTCATTTCATGTCAGATTGGCTGAGTTTCATCGAGCTGGTTCTTTGTTGCGGCAATACATATGGACTGTGTGTGTTTGGGGATCCCTATTACCTGTCTCAGATGGAGAGGTCTTTCCTCCTGTTTGCTACCTCCTCTCTCCCCACAAGAAAAAAGTCATCATCTGGAGAGCTGTTAACCTCCAGATTGAATTAGATGTTTTGCTGTTACTTATGTAGACTTTTCAGATGTATAGAGAGGTTAGAGAGGGATGTGGATTATGTGATGTTATTTTGAGCTTTCCCTCCTTCTCCTTGTTTTTGATACTGAAGTTGGAATTCACCCTTCCCTTTTCCTGGGAACTGCTGTGAGGGAGTTGCTGTCAGCCAGAGCAAAGCTCAATCCATTTGCCTCGATGTCCTGCCTCTCCAGGTTAGGACTTTGCCTGACTTCCATAGGCAGCAGTTTGTTTATGGGCTTATGTTACCTGAATCTTATGGGGTAGGTCTGAGGGGTACTGCTCTTCAGGGCAGTGGAAATCTCAACTCAGCCAGGATAGGGAGGGAAGGAATAGAGTTAGTACAGTTAACTCTTCCCCCCCAGACACCCTCCTTTCTTCCCTGTTTCCTCACCTGCCCAGCTGTGTAGTAGGTTAGCAGTACGTGTCTGTTCTTATTCTTATGAAAGTAGACTTTGTTCTCTGAAGACTGCTAATCATGCCCCATGGGGGTGTAATCAGTTATAAGGTATTTAATGCAGTGCAGGCGGGAACAGGCTGCCTGGCCGGGCTGGCAGATTGCAACACTACAATTATAAAGGGCCCCTTTCCCCCACTCACCCGCCTACCGGTGGCAGGATGAGGGTACCTTGAAACAGTATTAAGTCTATGAAAAGTAAAGATGTAGTGGGGGAAGGGAGATGAGAGGCTGAAGAGGCAGCTCCTATTCTGGGAAACAGGCAGACCTACATTCTGTGAGAGCTGCAGCCATTGCAGGTTACACTGTTGAGACTTGTGGAGTTTGGGTGCCGTCACCATCGAAGCGGATTGTACAGGGATGGCCTTTGGCAATGTGTAGAACAGCAGGGGCTTCCGTCCTGTCTGAAATGGGTTTTCTTGTGGTGGCTGGGGTTGGAGAGGTATGGAGTGGTTAGAAGGGGAGAAGCCCATTCTGCTGCATGCAGTGATTTAGACACCTAATCTGTAAATCCTGCTAGGCTTCTATTTTTATCTTTGGATATAAATCTATTGGTAAATTTGGCCTTTCATGCCTCATTCTTCCAAGTACTGGAGCTACTGCAGCTTACTGAAGGGAACATGTAGCCTGAGGCCTTGGATTTCAACAGGCATGAGAAAGTTTACTGGACCTTGTCTGGTCTGTTCTTGTTACTTAATATCAGATCGTTTCCCTCTGTGAGGGCCTTGAAATGCACATGTGGGGTGTGGAGCAGCTGGGCCGCAAGCCTTATAAATCACCCCTGCTCCGGCAGCCTGCTGGATGCATCGGTATGTTTCTGGAGCTTGTGGCTACATTGACCTTTCCCCTTTCAGGTTTCCCAGAAGTTACAGTGTTTCAGTCCTTAATTGGTGTTCTGTGAATTTCCTGGCACTGTTTTGTGTCTGTTACATTCAAGTCTGATATTTTCTTGCTGCAGTGCTCTTCAGAGTGTTGGTTTTCCTGTTTGGTGCTGAGAGAGCACTGGCCGTTGAGTCTGAGTTGGCCCTTAGTACTGGGCGATGGATTTTTAAGGATTTTAGGAGTGGGTTGTTGTTTAGATATGTTGCACAGAGTACGTGCAGATTCACAATGTGGGGAGTTCGCAATACAGACTTGAGAATTCTGCTGACAGTTTCACATCTGAGGCATCCTCATCTTTTTCCGTTCAGAGTAACTTCATATTTGTGAATTCTTTGGAAAGCTTTAGGGTTTGTAGGAGTGCCGCATGAAGGAGGAATAATGCTTTTTCTGACTAGAGCATAGTCTCTTTGTAGCTCTAAAATGCTAAGGTTCCGAGATAAGAGGTTACCTGATGTCTTGGGTATTTGTACATTAAGTTTTCATTCTCTTGATCACTGAAATGACCCATTGTCGGTGCTGTAGTGGAGGAATAATGTACAGTGAAGGTCAGATTTGTGTGTGTGGGCAGTGAAGACAAGCGTTTACAGAAGGATTTTGGGGTAATGAGGAAGTGCCTGCATCCCAGAGAAGCTACTTAAGGTAGAGTGGTTTCCTGGGGGTAGAAAAAGATCCTTCCAAGTACCCCTGTTGCCCAAACTCAACTTCTTATTCAGCCCTGCCCCCTCAACTCGAGAGGTCTCAGTGTTATATTTGCCCCTTGTCTTATAGGAAAAGCCAGGGAAGTTCCCTTCCCAGGCTAGTGCACAGAGCTGTTCCTGCCCCGGACTGTGGCTGCTTCCCAGCCTGGGCAGCAGCTCTTCTCCCTGTGCGGCTTGCATGCCCAGCTGAGAACTCTCCTGCCTTGCTCTGTTTCTCTTGTCCCATGGGCTCAAGAAGTTGTCTGGAGAACTTGACCCTCACACAAATGAATTTGGGGTTGAAGCTGTTGTTGGGGTCCTGACAGTGGCCATGCAGGTGTGTGTGGGGAGGGAGCGTGGCGGGTGTCAGCAGGGTGGGTGTGTGGGCTTGCTACTTGTTTTCCTTCTCTGCCTGGTGAGGAATGCAATGTGTTTGCCTTCCTTGGCCTGTGGTTGCAGCCGCATTCCTGCAGTGGGAGTCAGCACGGCGGCGGGAGGCGTGCTGTTCATGCCCCGTGGCTACATGCTTTCAGCTCCACATCAAAGGTGTATTTAGTGTGTAGCTTGTGCCATTCCTGGCCACACCTGGTGGCCTGCAGGCATGCAGGAGGTGGAGTCTGACTGTGTTTGCAGATGGCATTCAGGGTTCAGACTTCTTGCTTGTGGAAAGGCTGGAGCTGAGTCCATGCTAAACAACCCCAGGAATGCACCGGGAGAGCTGAGCGGCACAGTCACTCCAGGGGCATGTCCTAGCAGCAATGTTTCCTTTATAGCTGCAGCAAAATAACTCATGCCCGCTCCTCCAGAGGAACTGACTGTTTGCTTGGGTGTGTTGTACGGTTTAATTTACACCGATAAGGCAAATTAAGGTTGGCTCGTCCCCCCTGCAGCCTGTGTGCTCTTGGCAATCAGTAGATGATTGAGTGGTTCGTGCCATCCAGCTCTGCTCAGTATAAACTGTGCATGAGATGCCTGCCTGGAGATGGAATGGCTCTGGGATTTAACCCGGGTAGGAGTGCTTCCCCCAGTCAGTGGGTAAATGTTCTGTTCCAACTTCTTCTGGAAAATCTTTCTTTTTCTAGCTGGTACCCCAAGAGCTGAGGACAAGAAGCTTGCTGAAGGATGGCAGATCAGGATGTAGCTACGTTATTTTGGGATCCTTGACATGCTATCTGTTTTGAGAAATGGTCTCTAGTTTTTTGTGCACCCATCATACGTGCCATCCTTGTCCTCTACACAAGTCTTTCATTTACCTGGCACAGGGAAATGTGATCCGGTTGGGTGATGTTATTATGGGCAGCCCACAGGCAAGGCTTGTGGAAATAATAGCAGACCATCTTCTGTGTTCTGGGTAAGCCTTGGGCTGTTCATTACCCAGTTTGCTTGGATCCTTTGTAGTTCCCTTTTGGTAATTTCTAGTAGCCTGGAATTCTGTGACCTGCCAGTCATTTCTATATTAAAGTTAGTCTTCTGCAGAAGACCTCCCTACTGCCATCCTTAGACAGAGGCAGGAATGAAAGAATTTGCTCTCAGAAGTTCTTTGTCTTTATAGCTTAGTTTTTGCTTTTTAGCTGTCGCCACACTCTCCACACGAGTCACTGCAGAGCTCACGTTACTACGAGCAGGTCCATGCCGCCCTCTCTTCAGAAGGTTGTATCATTTTTCAAAGCAAGATCTCAATGATTGGTGATTAAGGGAATGTTACTTGTTCCAAGACTCTTAGCATTGTGAAACAGTTGGAAATTATTCACATTGGGCTCTCTTCTCTTTTGATTTAATATAATCTATGCAGTTTTTTTTTAAACTAGTTGCCACTGACTCCATATGTGACTGTTAGGGTTTGTATGCTGAGAAAGTGTGTTGCCTGAATCTTCATTTTCTTTCCTCTATTCTATAGTGGCAGACTGGACAATATGCCCTACAGCAACAGGAGGTGGTAGCAAAATATAAGTACGTCTAAAATTGGATTGCGTGGCTGGTTACTGATAGAACATTTAAGTGTGTATAATCATTGTCATACTGGGTGTTTCGGCTTTGTCATGCGATATGGGCTGTGGCTGCAAAGATGGAGGTCTTGTTTTGGATTACATACTACTTCTGTGACACTTTCCAATTGCTAGGAAAGGAGTGAGGGAATAAGAATGAAATGGATGTGACATTGGTCAAGGAGGAAGTAGGGCTGATTATTGGCCTTTTTCCATCCTGTCAGTGAGTTTTAATATGTTGTGGAGAGAAAGTCTCTTACTCTTTGGTTCGGCTTTCCAGCTGGCCTTCAAGGCTGTAGGAATCCAGACCTCTGTGCTCCTGTATCCAGTCCCAACCACCTCTGACCGGGCAATGTGTTCCTCTGGCTAGAGCTGTAACCCTCCCAAGTAGCTAGATCTCCCCCTGGTGGAACAGAGAGCAGAAGGCACGGCTATGGCTGGACGGTAAAATTGGAAATTGGTCTGATCCTGGGGCACCTTGAGCCAGCAGCAGATGTGGTGTTTGTCCAGTTGAGACATTCCTTAGTCCAGAGTCACAGACTCAGCAGAGCCAAGCCCGCGCAGCTGCATGAAGCTGAAGGCGTGAGTGAACAGCTCACTGTTGGTCCAGAGCAAACACCTTGTCTTTGCAACATCTGCCTGGCTATATGCTGGCATTCCTCCACGGTCTTTGCTCTTAGATGAGCAGTCAGCTACTAGCTCTTTGGGTTGTTGTCTGACACTTGACAAAAAAAAAGGTACCTGGAATGTGGTGGCTTGCTTTCTTTAAGAAATCTGGGGTTTATTAGCCCTCACTTAGAGCCCCTTTGAGGATAGGTGGCTTGTATACAGCTTGGCTATCTCGCATTTCCTCCTTGCTCTCTGAAGAGCCGCATAGGGTTTACTTACAGGGGCTTTACAGGAAGGAGCCTTGTGTAAGGGAAGAGGTTGTCTGTTTACTAAAAAGGAGTGTTTTTCCTTAAGTTTAGAATAATTAATGGACTTACGCTATCCCAAAGGACAACAGTGGTAAAGGCATTTCAGTTTTACAAGAGCCATGCCAGGCAGGAGATATAAAGTAGTCTGGAGAAGCTGACCTTGTGGTAAAACTGAAGTGATGGGCCTTTGCTGCAGTTGCCCCTTGAGACAATTGATGCTCTTAATTAGCTCCAGCTGAAGAACAGCACTGGTGCTAGCAATGATGACAGATGTGGAAGGAGGTAGTTGATGAGAGCTCTCTCTGACTCCTCTGCCAGGAAGAGAAATTGTGTCTGAGGGAAGAGCTGAAGCAACCCGGCTTGGTCACAAGTGGGGCACCTCTGGTTACCCCGCTCCAAGGCAGGAAGGTGAACCCAGGAGGTACAATGCAGCATGTACAGAAGAACAAGCACTGCAGCCCATGACTGCCGGTGACAGGCAGCCTCCCTGTGCAGGGCAGGGTTTGGAGGTGTAGGTCCCCTCTTCTGTGGCTGGGATCCCGCTGTTAAAAGGACTGACTGGAGCCCAGGGAAATGGGGAGAGAGGAGCTGTAGTCAGTTGCGTGCTTTACACAGGTCATCAGTGAAAGATAGATGGGTGGATCTATTTGTTTTTCCTAAGCTGGATTAAGCCATGTTATATTTCTGTGACTGAACTCAGAATAAAATCTCTCAGTAGTTCAGTGGTGCTGAAGATGAAGAGAATCATTAAAAAACCCCAACAAAACAAAAAAACCCCAAACTAAACAAATGAGGCAAACTGAGGCAGATTAAGTACAAAAAAGAGAGAAGATGCTCCATGCTGCTTCAGGAGCCATGCTGCTGTATTGTTTACAGAGTTGAGATAAGTTTTGTGCCTGTTCTTGCCCCTGGCTCGGGCTCTGAATCTGCTAGGCCAAAAGCATGGTTTTGAAAGCCGTCTCCTTGTTCTGCCTTTGTGGTCTATTGAGATGACTACTGCCGATGTGTACGGGAGTGGATGCTCTAACATTTTGCGTTGTGCCTGGGTGCAGAGGCTGAGTGGAAGTCAGTGAGGAGTACTTGATGTAGTCTCCTAAGTAGGCAGTGGCTGTGCCGTGGGTTACGTGGGAGATGTCTGTGCCTGTTAGGAATCCTACTTTGCAAAGGAGTCAGTAGCAGCACCACTTGTATCATCTGGGAAGGGAAAGGGGCAGGATATAATCAGCTTTGGGAAAAGGCTGTGATGACCCCTTTTCTCTTTCATCCCTTTGGCTGGATAGTTTTATTCTTCAGACAGCTCTTTGGTTCTCTCAGTACTGCTCTGCTTTTCCCTGCCACTTACAGCAAGTTGTTGCTCGTTGTAGGTGATGTGAGGTTCAGGCAGCTTGATTGAAGAAACGCCCCACTGGTATCCTCACACAACTCTGGTGTCACTAGTTTTACTTCATTATGCTGACTGCTGTATGTATTCAGTGCTGTAGAGATCATAAAATATTTCTGTGCTAGATCTTCTCTGATGAATAGCCCAGAGGATGTCTCAAGTTTCCATGGCAATGCTTCTGTCACCAAAGAAAGAGGGACTTCCAGTTGATTAAGATTTGAGGGTTTTGTCTGAGAAAGGAGATTGTGGTGAAACTGCATGTTAGTTGTTTGCCTGCCTTTGGTGTGCCTCTGACTGATACATAATCTGGATAAAGAGGAAACTGACATTTGGCTAATGTGTTGTGCAAACTACAGCTGGACCCCTGGACATGCTTAACTGTTCAGCTACAGATGCAGCTGCACAATCACCCAACAGTTAAGCCTGTACCATTCTCTGCCTCTCATATCTGACCATCTGCTGGGAAAAAGCTAATTAAACCAAAACGATTCTTGCTGGGATTAAACCCCAGCAGCAGAAAAAATTGAGTATAGTACAAATATTGTTCTTCTACTACTGGATCAGTGTTGCTGCTTTATTTGTTCTTATAAAGAATTGCAGGCTATTCAACTCAATTGCTGTCAGGTAGGTGTTTAGCTTGTGCACACTTTCCTTTCTCTTTTCTATCCCAGATCATTCTTGGTTTAGGTGCAAGAAATAAAACTGTCTTGCTGAATTTTTGTGCAGTTCTTTTCTTATGGCAACTGAGTCTGTTTTTCTTTAACTTGCAATTTAATGCAAAACCAGTGCCTAAAGCTTTTTTTTCTCCTAGTGCCTCAATTTCTCTACTTATGAAATGGAAATTGTTCCTACCTTCTTTTTTGCATGTATTTATGGTGAGAATGAATCCTAGAGTTTTTGCAGGGTCACATAATTTTATAATTCCACCAGTGTGAATCTGAGACTTAAGACCAAACTTAAGTTAATTGCAAAAATATATCTGCAGCTGTTTAAAAGTTGAAGTTTAAATCTTACAAAACAGAAAATGTGGAAGTGTGGTTCCCTTAGCAACTGGACTCTTGTGTATGTACAATCTTTGATGCCATGTGATCTGGGCTTCAAAACAGCTCTTCCAAAAAAAAAAAAAGAACTTACAACTCGGGTTGATTTCCGGGCTGCTGTGGGTACTCAAGTGACAGCTCACCACTTTATTCAGAGTTGTTGCACAATTTAGTTTCTGAAGGCCAATGGGGGATTTAGTTCTCTTCAAGGGGCTCTGAGAGGATTCTTGATATTGTCTTGCTGTGCTGGACTTGGAAAACTTGCATGAAGAGGAAGTTAGTTCTGCACATGATAGCTCAGAGGCAACAACAGAAGGTTGCCCTGAGGAGAGAGAAATGGTTGTGTTGCTGATGTGGATGTGAGGAAGACTGGTAAGCTCTAAGAGACGTGGTTGAAAAAGCAGGTAGAGATGAAAGAGTGCCAAGAGAATGATGATAAATTTAATCTTGATATTCAGGAGGAAGAGTTTGAATAGTTTTTAAAAAGGAATGGAAAGAACACCACTAATTTTAGAATTGTTGAAATTTAGTACTGACAAATATGTTTCGTGGGGAAATGCTGTGGGTTTGTAGCGTGTTAGTTCTGTGACCTAGGACTTGATTTGTGTATGTGCTTACCCCACAGTTAACAGTGGAACATATTTTGGTAGAAGAGGGTCAGTAGTAAGGCTGTGCCTGGGGGCAGTTAGATAACGTGCTCTAACTCCACACTCCAGTTTGCTCAGATAAACTGTTGGTGAGCCATACCCTTAGGAATGAGCAAGTGGGGAACATTGTCTTCCCGGAACTGCTCCAGGTATGTTGGACATCAGCAAGCAAAAGCTGTGTGGGTGTATGGAAAACAGTGTACAGTGCGAGTATTTGTGATCACCCTTTCCATCTTGCTTGGGTAAGGTAGAGAAAATGTTAGACTTTGCTGGTCTGAGCATTGTTATGATGTTTATTTGGCATAGGATTAATAAAACTTTCAAGACATACAAATGTCAATACCTTTAGTAACTTAATATACCTTGGGTAGTGTAGTTAGCTTATTTTGGTTCTAAGAGTGGCCACATTTTTGTGGGTTTGGGGTTTTTTTGGAAGAAAAAAAAAAAAAACCCAAACACTAAACACAGCAAAACCTTCTTTGGAAGTAGAAAAGTGCAAAATAGGGTTAACCTCAATAACGGTAAGGATTTTGCCATTGCAGGGAAGTTGTACTGATTTAACTTAATCAGATTAGAGACAGCTGTGATTATATTAGTGAAGCATTCCTATATAGGCATCCTTAATTTAGTTTGTGTCTTGTATCTATCTATTTAACTTAAGTTGTTTCAATGTAAAGTGCTCTTAAACTGAATTAAGAGCATTTGTCCAGGAGCGTTATACTGCTTTATATTATTTTCTAAGTAAATTTAATTTAGTACAGAGTATATGTAGACAAGACCTTGGGGAAAAAGCTGATCCTTTTTATTACTTGCTGAACAGTCTGTCATGTTTGGCTGCAGCCATGTGATCATGGAATGAAAGAGTCTGTTGTGGTGCATGTTGGTGGAGGATGGGCGAACTGATCATTGTGAGCCTTTGTACAACTTGGTCATTCTTAGCTGTAGTGTTCAATTAAAGTAGGTTGATCCTCCTTGTAAATGAGCCTTTTTCCTCTCTAGAACAGATGTGAGACCCCTGTAATGTTATTTTAAGTTTCCCCCTCAGCTTACCGATAAAAGTGCCTGCAGACGTTGTTGGTGTCCTGTTTAGGCAGCAAAAACAACATCTTAAAACTTGGCACAAATGTTTAATGTTAAAAAAAAAAATCAGATGGCTGAGCAGGTTTGAGCTGGATTTTGCTGCTTTTCTTCCTCCATGGCTTGAAATAAATGTCACCCAATTTTGCTGCTGTTTCCTTCTTGGTCTGTGTCTCCTGACAGTATGTGCCACCTGCTATATATGGTGACTTACACATACAAAACTTATGGCCAAGGAATAAGTAAGTGACGGCAGATGTCAGTTCTCTTTCTGGTTGAAAAGGATAAATCTAGTCAATACATCTTGTTTTCTGCTTGCTGGTAAAGGCTGTATGGGAACAAAACTGGCACGTGAATTACTCTGAAAGCGTGGTTGTAGTGATAGCATTTCAGAATAAAGCTGACTGCTGTAAACAGCCACTTTATTTTTTGAGATTTGTTTTTGTCAGCCCCTGCAAGCATTAGGGCTGGACTTAGCGCCTCCTCAACATTGCAGATGCTCTGTAGGCTAGGTCACTGTAGCAACTTATCCATCTGTCCTCTGTAAATAATGCAAATAATGTGCTCTGCTCCAGTGTCCCACTGTGTAGATACCGCGTAGTGTGTCAGCCATCTGTGCATCACTGAGACTCTTGGACAGAGGGGATGTTTTGGAGAGTGGATTGTGGCAAGTGTATAGCTGAATGCTCCAGCAGTGGAGCATTCTCTAGCATTACTATATCTCTGCTAGAGGGGCAACTCAGTGACATTCAGTCCCTGGCACTGAAGAGATGGAGGTTGCAGTTTGCCCTTCTTCTGAACCAGAACTTGAAACAAGGGGACTGCTGATAATAATTGCTGAGGGTTGTGTGAGACTTAGGAAATACTTACACGGGCTGAGAGTCTGCCTCTCAGTAGTTGAAAAATTTAAACTCTTTCTACCTTGTCCTAATTAAATGCCTTTTGATTTTATGCTCTAGGAAGGTGATGTATGATTTTCCCCCTTTTCTTCCCTTCCTACACAGCACAGGCTATGACCGAGGTCTGGGAAGGGAATTCCTGCATGTTAATTTTCTACAGAAGTCTCCCTCTTTCATTTCTCTTCAAATGTTTGCTTGTTGTAGCCATTCCCTTGCTTGTGTTTGAGAAAGTTTAAGACCATGACTCCCAGTTTTCCGTCGTGTGACCTATCAGCTTTATCCAAATACATGTTGTTAGAGTATCAAGATTTGCTTTTCTAGCTGGGTCCAGACACTTTCAGAAACTCATGAGAGTTCTCCTAATCTCCATGATTTTTTGTCTAATGTTCTGGTATTTCTTTAAATTTTTGAGCAATGTACTTCAGAAGTTTTCCCATGGTAGATCTTAAAAGAACAGATAGGAGAGAGTGAGGAAATACATGGAACCCAGGGTGCAAAGACAAAGAAACTCTGGAAGTTTGTAGCCTAAGCTACCTTGTGAGAGTTGGAAGGATCGCTGAACAAACTAAAGAGATCAAGCTAGTGGGATCACTGAACAAACTAAACACGCTTCTGGTGTGTCAGCAGTTCTGAATGAGAAGCTGTCATTAGCCCTTGATGTAGCTGTCCATGCTAAAGGTACCTTGGTAAATGACCTTTTGCTGAGCTGGTTCTTATGCAATTTCAGATGCAGCCATTAAAGGTGGTTCTATGCTTTACATGCATTAAAAAGCTGGTGCTCATTTCCTGGTCAAAATCTCCCCTGGGTATTTTTATTCTCCATTAACATTCCTTCTGGGGATTGAATTCTGGTCCTTTGCTTCCTGTCCTGTTCCTGTTCAGATGTTAATCAGCTGTTGCATTCTCTTCCAGTTACATGTTAGTGATGTGTTTCTTGGTCAATGTTGACCAGTCCCAGCTTCTATAGAAGAATTAGGGAAGGTAAGCTACTCTTAACACAGTGGAGAGCAGACAATAAAATGCACACTTAAGGGTGTGGAGTGCAACTGAATTACAGGGACTGAGATCTTTGTATTGTGGAAGGAGAAAACAGGACTGTAAGAAAAGTGTGATTCTGATAACTTTTAAGAGAATTCTGCACGGTGCAGTGGATATGACTGATACATGGTATGTCCTGTGGTATTTCCATTCAACAAGAACTATGTATGACTGGAGTCCAGGGATTTAATTTTCACTGGAAATGTGTTAGGTATTAAGTAGGGCTTGTTACATGGACTGTTGTTGAACAGCTAGCCTGATCCCTTTTTCTTGATAGCTCTTGGAATTGTTCCCATGCAGAGAACAGAGGTTTCTGCCTAACAGTCAAGGTTAATTGGTATGGAAAAGCAAGAATGAGCAATAATCCTCCTGAAACTCGATTTTAATCCAAGAGTCACTATAATGCTATTACTCAGATCTGAATCATGGGCATTAACATACAAGCAGAACTGAGATGTGAGTCTCTGCACTTGGAACTGTCATCCATTTATTTTAAAATGAGCTTCAATGTAGCCAGCAGCAGAATGGATCTGAACATTCTTTTGAGATGCCTTCTCTGAATGAAAAGATCTCTCATTAAATGTTAAAGGGCCCTTTAATAACCTTGCAGTCCTTTTCAATTGTACTTGGCACCAGCAGTCTACAGGTCCTGCTTTTAATTTCATACATCTTGTTTTTCTATCCTGGACAGGCATCCTTTGGTGCAGTTATTGCACTGTCTGCCTCACTGGTTAGTTTTCTTGGTCAGGCTTACTGCAGCGTCTTTTCAGGTAGTCTGCCTTGAGACTTTTGAAAGCTAAGGTTTCCCCTATCTGTAAGCACAGGAAGGCAACTGGACAAGACTCTATCGGGTTTGCTTTTCATGAAGCTAGTCAAGAGATATTGATACCTCCTAAAGCAGGATGTGCTGCCAATATTGGATATGCATGCAGAATATAGGCTGGTGCAAAGAGAGCGAAAATTCCAGGTTAACTGTGGTGATCAGTTATGTGTCATAGGACATTTGGTTTTCTTTCTTGTGGGTATTGTATTTGCAAGTTTTTGGAGTGTGCTGACTGATAGCCACAAAAATATCTTTCTGTAGTGTTGCATTAGAAACAAATGTGACTGCGATTGTGTTGTGGAATGTATTTTTTCAGTAAGACAAGTTTATCTTTCTGAATAAAAAGCGAAGCTAAAGAAATGCTGCTTTTAAGAGGAAAAAGCTGGAAAGGTGATATAATACCTGAAATAGGAAACTTTATCTGCATCATAATCACAGTTTCTCTTGAGGAAGGGGCACTGCTGACCCTCAGCAATGGTAAGCAGACTGTTTTATAAGGTCAGAAAAGACCATACAAGATGATGAACAGACTGCAAGTACTCTGCCTCTTTGCAGGCAGTGTTCAGCTGCTGAAACCACAAGGAGGCAGAAGTTGTGTGCATCCTGGAACCAAAGTTAGATGTTGGCTACCTCAGACCTCAAGGGACTTGCCAAATATCAGGAAGACACTAGGTACCTACAAACGTTGTCTTTTTTTTTTTTTTCCTTGTTCTTTCCCTTTTTTCCAAAGCATTCCTTTTTGAACTGTCTTTTCTCTGATAGGGACCTCTTTCTTGTTACTGGAGATAAAGCAGTGCTCATGAGTGGTGGTGTCGTTTTGTGTGCCACTAAATGCCAAATGGCTGTTTATTCTGTACAGGGCCCACAGAACTGTCTTAAGGAATTCCATGTGAGACGACATCTGTTTCTGGTGTGTGGTAAAAGTTTTGCCTTTCTCTGATCACACAAAGAACAGAGGTACCTTGCAGGTGGATTTTACACTGAGGGATGCCCTCTGGTAAAACCAGCTAGAGTCAAGGTTGTGTGCTGCCTATGTAGCTGCTCTCTGTCACTGTGTCATGGTTAATCCCAGCTGGCAACCGAGTACTACGCAGCCACTTGGTCACTCTCCCCTCTGCTCCCTGGGAGTGGGATGAGGAAGAGAACTGGAAAAAAGTAAAACTTGTGGGTTGATACTAGAACAGTTTAGTAATTGAAATAAAGCAAAATATAGTAATAATTGTAATGGAGAGAGGAATAAAACCCAAGAAAAATGAGTGATGCACAATGCAACTGGTCACCACCCGCTTAACAATGCCCAGCCTGTCCCCTCAGCAGCAGTTGGCCCTTCCCAGCAACTCCCCCCAGTTTATGTACTGAGCATGATGCCATTAGGTATGAAGTATTCCTTTGGTTGGTTTGGGTCAGCTGCCCTGACTGTGCTTCCTCCCAGCTTCTCGTGCACCTTTTCACTGGCATGAGAAACTGAATGAGTAAGCACTGTGTAGTAACAACTAAACTATCAGTGTGTTACCAACGTAATTCTCATCCCAAATCCAAACCGCATCACTGTGCCAGCTACCAGAAAGAAAATTAACTCTGTCCCAGCTGTAACCAGGACATGCTCTCCCTGTGAAGAAAGAGTTTGTGTGTGTTTCGTCTTTGTGAGGGGGTGGAGGGATCCCCAGCTTTTTGCTTGAACAAAGCAAATTGTTAGGTTTACACTGCAGTCTACTGACCCTTTGTGTATTTTTGTGTGTCTGCCTGGAAGATGTGACTATTGCTTATGCTGATCAGTGTGAGCCTTGTGGCCCTCAATAAGCCATTCCAGTGAAGCTGTAATTGTCAGTGAGCTTAGAAATCAGACTGAAACAACAGGAGGTAATAGCTAGAAGACAATAGAATTGGACCTACTGCAGGTGATAGACTGCTAGGAAGAGGATTGTAAATGTTAAGGAGCATTGCTGATGAGAGGTGGAAAGGATGGATAAAAGGAACTAGGAAGTTAAGTTTCCTGTTGTATTACAGTGTTAATTAGAATAGCTGAAGAGCTGCCTCCTGCTGTAGCTCCAGGCTAAAATTGAGCTTCTGCAGGATAGTCTTAATGTGGACTTGACAGCAAGCTCCTTCAGAGAGAGGCTTGTGAATAGTGTGATGAGCAGAATTAGTGCCTTCTTCTATTTCTGGATATTACCTATATCCATTTCTGCTTTGGAGCACAGGGTCCATCTGTTCTGCAGAGAGTATCTGCTCCTCTCTGAACAGAGAGGTGGTGAATTGGGGGTTCTCACTCTGTGGTAGAAAGAGATGCTCAGGTATTGTAGATGATGAGGCCTTTGCTGTGCTGTTCACTGCAGGGATGTCTGCAAAACGAAATTAGGTTGGTGTGGCAGAGTCGTTGAAGCAGAATGACAGAGACTGGATTCTTGATGTTGGACAGGAATGCAGGTGGGGAAGCAGGGACCCCTGGAGCCATGTAGAAAAAACACCTGCCTTTCTGAGGTCGGTTACTGGTTTGCACAGGCATCCTGCTCGGTGGAGAGATGGTTAAATGACCTTTGCTTTCTGGGATACAGTGAAGACATGAAGCTTTTACAGTGAAGGCACCAGGCATTAGATGGAAGTCTGATGGTACAGCAGTTTGCTGTTGACTTGTGCCCTGGCACCTGGCTGGGGGTTGCTCTGAGCATGCCTGGTTGTTTCCATGTTTTGTGACTGACACCAAGTTTCCTTTCTCATGTTTCAGGAGCTGTTGGCCAGATGCTGCTGAATGCTGACAGGGGAAAGCTGATTCGGAGATAAATGACCAGAAATGTTTGGACACGTCGTCACTTTGGATCTGTAAGTCCTTGTTTGAGGGAAAGTTGCCTGGCAGCCCTGTGAGTTTTTGAGTATGGAAATTCTCAGATCATGAGGGTAGATTTCAAATCCTGGTATCTTTTCCAGGTAAGTGGGGATGAGATGGCAGGTAGCATAGTTGCTGCCTCTAGGGTAAGAAGCAGGAGAGTTCTGTTTGAGCCTGAGGAACTGTGTGCTGAGAGACAGGGAGGCCTTTAGCGTGTTCGTTCTGAGCACAGCTGCAATGGGAACATGCATGGACCCATGAGTGCAGCTGTTCCTGGAAGCCTCTGTCTGTCTGCCATGTGGCTGGTGGTTATGCCTTGATGCTGAACCAGCTCCTGCTGAGAGTTAAAGGAAGAGCAAATTCAAACTATGCTGACCTGATCCTTCCTGGAGGTGCATGTTCTCCCTGTCTTTCTCCCCTCATACTTTACAGTTGCCCCACAGAGCAGTTAACGCTGTTGTGAAGCTGTTTTTCCCTGTGCTAGTTGAGACCCGACTACAGCATTATAGCAAGGAAAGGGGCCAGACAGCTTGTTGGGGCAGGGCCAGCACTGGGGCACCTCTTCAATTTGTTTTGGCAAAGCTTGATTTTGCGTGGTCCTGGTTGCCTGCTTGTTCCATTCACCTTGAATCTGACTCTCCTTGCGTGTGTATAACTGCTCCACACCTGGCTTTCCTGTCCTCCCTCCTAGGGCTTCGTGCCACTGACAAGGGAAAAGTAGCACAACAGCAATAGTGCTTCAGGGAAAGGAAGGCTTTACTGAATTCTCATTCATGCCAGTGGCAGAATGATGGCCATAAAGCTACTCTCTGACAGCTGACTAACCCAGATTAACCCAATTCTCTTCTTGTAGTGAGGGGTACCTGTTGTGGTTTGATTTTGGCTGCCAACTAAGCATCACACTACTGTTGGCTCACTTGTCACCCCTCAGTGGAATGGGGAGAGATTTGGGAAAAAAGTAAAATTTTGTTGGTTGAGATACAGGCAGTTTAATGGGGCAGAAAAGGAAGGGCTGATAATAAAAGAATTAGAATGTACAAAACAAGGGATGCACAGTTCAGTTGCTCACCACCTGCTGACCAATGCCCAGCCAATTCCTGAGCAGCAGCCTCAGGCCAGCTTTCCTAGTTTATATACTGACTGTGATGTCATATGCTGTGGGATATCCCTTTGGACAGTGGGGGTCAGCTGTCCTGGCCGTGTCCCCTCTCAGCTTCTTGTGCTGCTCAGCCTACTCCCTGATAGGGTGAGAAGCTGAAAAATCTTTGCCTTTGTGTAAACACTGCTTAGCAACATCTAAAACATCAATGTGTTACCAACATTATTCTCATCCCAAATCCAAAGCACAGCACTTACTAGCTGCTAGGAAGAAAATTAACTCTATCCCAGACAAAACCAGTAAAATACCCCAGGCTTTGACCAGAGAGGAAGGTTGTTTCTGAACCTGTTTTGTATCCTTTGTTGGCTGGATATTTTACAGAGACCTGTTAACAGCAAGGTAGAGTATGATATGCTGCTTGATGGTCAGAGAGTAGCTTGCCTTCCTCCCTCGTGGAGGTGTGGGTTATCACAGCTCTAGGCAGAAATGTTTTGGCTCAAACAAGCCTGATGATTGCCAGCTCATTTGTGGTGAAAAGCACTGACTTGAAAGGATGAGTGAGATAATTGTTATCATCACCAAGCTTCTGTACTGAAGGCTTCACAGTTAGCATCCCTCTACAGTGGCAGGGAAGATCAGCTGGGAGGGTCCCATTCTAGAGGAGATTTGTTTAGTCCTTCTTGGAACCAATGTTGCTTTGAAGCCATTGCTTCATGAATTTTGAGTTTATGTGATTCCAGTTGCCCGAGTGCCTTGAACATTTCCTTGCCATGTGCCTTTCCGGCTCTTGCTGTGGCCAGCTGTTTCTGAGTTCATTTTCTTTACTTTCAGAAGACCTGATGTAGGTTGAGGTGGGTACCTGGAATGAAGTGGCCATCCCAGTTGTCCTTGGTTATAAATATTTCCCGTGCATTACATATTTATGGGATGAGATTTCAAGCTGGCTGTTTTGGTGGATGCTAAGCTATTTGTTTATCTTCTTCAGGTCATCTGAGTGAGTGTCCCAGCTACATGAGGCTTTGAATTTGAGCCCAGGCTGGTAAGTGCCCATGTCCTTATGAACTAGAGTAATGACTATGATTTCAGCTGGGGATCTCTTCATGCACATCTCCTGTCCTTAGCCTGGCAGAAACTGACAAAAGAGTCCCCTAGATCACCTGTTTGATAGTGGGCCATTTACAAACCTGCTTCTAGTCAGATTTTCAGCCTTTCTCTTTGAAAAAAGAGGAATGTCTTTCCAGCAAATCAGACCTATCTGTTTTGGTTAGAGATGCAGTGCAATGTGCATTCGGTATTATGGATCTAATTTTTCGAAAATATTAGAGGTCTCTTCACCTACTTCAGTCTTTTTAGGAGAAGGGACCTTGAGGAAATGACTGCAGCAAGGGGAAGTTCCCAGCATTCTGATGGGGGAGATTTACACGTTAGTCCTAGGAAGTTGTTCGTGTTTGTGGAAAGGTGCAAGAAACCTTTGTGAGCTTGTGTTTATAGCTGAGTGAAGGATGGTTTGCAAATGTACCTGTGAAGTGTAAAGCCTGATATGTCTTGGGACCGCTTGGTGCAGACACCTCCCACTTGCCAGTTCTCTCAGGAGACTCAGTCTGGGTGTCAAAAGAGGCAGCTACATGAGAGTGGATAAGAATTGGAGAGAATTCTTGGGGCTCCATTTAGACTCTTACTGTGTAAAATGCCACTGTCCAGCACACAAAGCAAGTGAACAGTGGTAGCTGTCGACTGCAAGCGTGTAAATGGCAGTTGTGTGGCCCTGCTTGTAGAAGTGGGGAGAGAGCATGATCTGAGAGAACACAGGTCCTGCACTTTGAAGGGCTGCAGGTCAGGTGCTGAGGATTGCAGAGATGCTGGGCTTGCTGAGTGTAAGGGTCCTGCAAGGGCAAGGGGAATGAGAACTGGGCACGTAATCCAATTATAGGACAACTATGAATGATGCCTATGTTGTCACTGAGGAAAGCCTGGTATTGGGCTCTGCAGCAGCTGCTCAGTATCTCCAAAACTTCTTGTCTTTTGTATAACAGGGTGGTTGATATTCTGGCTGCTTGTGGGGAAGTCTTCCTGCCTTCCACTGCAGACCCAAAAGATGGAAAGGAGGGTGTTTCTTCCATGTGTATAAGACACCTGCTTTTCTTCTACCCTATTTTTTGCTCTTGTACTGCTCCTGCAGTAGGAAGAATCCCAGAATAGCTAGGATGGAGGAACTAATCTTTCCACTGGTGGTACAGCTGCACGTCTACTTATTGTGCACTTATTCACTCTAAGGGTGGTGAGGCACTGGAGCAGGTTGCCCAGAGACTCTTCATCTCTGGAGGTTCAAGGCCAGGCTGGATGGAGCTCTGAGCAACCTGATGTTGTGGAAGGTGTCTCTGCCCATGGCAGGGGGGTTGGAATGAGATGATCTTTAAGGTCCCTTTCAACACAAACCGTTCTATGGTTCTGTGTTGCAAAACCTGGCCTTAGGTACCAACATCAGTGAAAGTGCTCCCTAATTTGATGCCACCTGTGACTTGGGGGTTGTCTTTGTCTTTTCTGCCAGAGTTATCAGTTGTCCTGACAAGTCTCCCATGGTCTGCTGCACTGGGGTCCCAGTGTAAGCCAAGAAGTTCTGGGCTCTTTAATGGCTGAAGTCTCCTCCCACATAGTCCCTGCTGACAGTAACAGGACATGATCAATAACTCCTGCTCCAGCTGTCACTTCTGCCTGTAAGGCTTGCAGTTTCCATATTGAAAAAGGCCTTTCCTAAAGAGCCTAATCAATATGCTGCTGTGAGGTCTGTTCTCATTTGCTATATATAATCTGGACACACACAACTACGTGAGTGAGCGTGTGTAGAGGGGGGAGAGGATGTGCCAGCCCTCTGCTCTCACTGGCTGGGAGAAGGACACAGCTACCTCTTACTTTGCTCCCTTTCCTGCAGCTGCTACTCAAGACTTGTGGCTACATCCTTTCCCTGCTCTATTAGCACTCTGCATGGGGACCTGCTCTGGGATTCCAGGGGAGCCAGATTCCTGCTGGATCACTTCTAGGGTTCGATGGAGCAGCCGTGACTCTGTCTTCTGTGCACTTTCTGCTGTTGGTAGGTAACCCGCTTTCGGAGCCACGCAGGTGGGAGGATGTCGAGCACAGCCCCATCAAAGAAGCCTTACCGCAAGGCGCCCCCGCAGCATCGCGAAATCCGACATGAGGTACCCATCATTCGTGACGACCAGGATGGAGTGATCTTGGCTGAGCAGAGTCAGGTAACAACTTGCCGGGTGACAAAGGGCTTAACACCATTGCACCAGCAAACAGGGTTTAGTTACACCGAGGCAGGCCAGCTCGAGCAGGCAGAGGGGTTTGAGGTTTGCAACCTGAACTTCTCCTCATCGTGGTCCCTGGAGTCCAGCAGTGAGAAGGAAGTGGCAGGGTGCAGAGCAGAGTTGAACATCAAGAGCCAGACTGTCTCGCCAGCACTTCCACGTAGTGGGAAGATGGGACAGCGAAGTGGGAAGCAGTGCTCAAACCGCAGTCGTGGGCACCACAACAAATTTGTGAGCCGTAGCATGGAGACAGTTCTGGTGTCTGGAGATGAAAGACACCATCCCACTTGCTCTTTCAAGAGCAGAAGCCTGGAACGCTCACTTGTATTTAAAGAGCCTCCTGAAGTCCTGACACCGAGGAAGTTTCGTGTCTCTTCTACACACCTGCCTCTCAAAGGGATCCTGAAGCAGACCAACATGACAGGCTCATGCCCTGAGAGCTTATGCAAGTCCCGCTCAGTAGAGACACTTTGCCGTGGCCGTGGCTCACGCAAGTACAGTGATCCTCAGCTCTGCCTCAGCCCTAGGGAGAAGCGCTCCCTGGAGCACAGCAGCAGCAGGGCCGCTGACTCTGTCAAGCGCAGGGAGAAGATCACAGAGGAAAAACTGCAGTTCTCCAAATTCCTGGATGAGATTACTCAGCGGGTGCTGAGTCCCAACCGCTTGCGCTCACTGGGAGAGACCAGGAGAGCAGAACAAGACCAGAACTCTCCCCTTTTCCCCAGAAGCTCCATGCCAGAAGGCCAAGGGGAAGGTCGCCTGAAAGGGGTCAAAACCAAGCATGCAACTGAAAAATCCTCCTGCCCAAACAGAAGAAAAGCAGAAAAGAAAAGTGAGGGGCTGGGAATGGCTTCGGGCCAGAGAAAGTGTGCTGAGGAAGCTGAGAGAGTTTCCAGACTAAGAAAGAAACCTGTCCTTGGGAGGAAGGACAGTAAGGGAAAAGTCCTTTCCTTGGAGAGAAGGGTAGTAGATCTGTGTCAGTATGAGCTGCAGCAGCTGGCAGACTTGGGGCTGGCAGGGACATCCTCTGGGCAGCAGCATTCACTGTCTTCATGGAAAAGCAGTGCAGAGGGCAGAAGGGATGAAAGCAGTCCCTGTTCACAGCTTTTACAGCCACACCATCAGTGTGCTAAGCTTGGGCAGAAGCGTTCAGTGGAGCCGAACTACCCAGAGAAAGGATCCTGCTCCACTCCAACATGCTGGAGTCGGGAGGAGGGACCTACCCCATCTAGATCCTCCCCTTCCTTCAACCTGGCACTAAACAAGGTAGGTGCCAGGGTCAGCCACTTGCAGGCAGGACTCTCACAAAGGCCAAACCCCTACCTGGATCTCATCTAGTCTGTAATGCCAGGGCGGAGAGTGAGAGCAGGCCCCTAGACCTCACGTTGTGGGTGCTTAATCGCCAGAAGGTGCTCTCTTGTGGGTGCCACTCATGGCTATGCTACAGGTTGGGTTACTTCTGGGAGTAACCAGCTTCCCTTTGGCCCAGGAGTTAAGGAAGGTAGAAACTGGTCCTTTTCTCCCCACTTCAGACTTCCCAGGTGTTTGCTGGTTGGATGCCCTTCAGGCTGCTGGGTAGCAGGTGTGTGCAGGAGGGAGGCAGCTCTGTTGTCAGGAGGTGCTGGGATGTTCCTGATGCTTTGTGTGTGCCTTGTGCCTGGCTGTCTTGGGGTACTGGGTGTCTGTATGATGGCTGTTTCAGGTCCTTTAAGCTTTCTCCTCTTTTCTCTAGCCTGGATCGAGGCAATATCATTACCTTTTATTAATAAGATTCACATTGTCCCCTTTGCCCGGTCACTATCATCTGCTGTTGGTGTATTTGTGGGGGCTGGGGAGGCAGTTGCTGGATAATTCTGTGTGAATTAACTGATTGCCATGTGGAGTCAGGAGGTAAGAAAAGAATGGATTGATGCTTTGCCTTTAGGAACAGGAGGGTGTATGTAGGTGGTAAAGACCATTCTTTTAAAGTGTGAATTAATGAGGGAAGCAGCCCTTGATGTCTTAAGGCCAGAACTGGGATGTTGTACCTCATGGAATTGTTAGCAGCTCAGTGGCTGTCTGACATGGTCTCTCAGCCCAGGGCTGACTGTGACCCTTAATGGGCTATCTAAAGTGTGGCAGCACTTGGGTTTGTGAAGTGCTGTTGGTATGAAGCACCAAAAATAATCCATGGCCAGTTTGGGCTTTGTGAGAATGGTCACTCTTGGGCTTTCACAGAAAATACAGTTGCTTCTAGTGCTAATTAAATATCTCCCAGCTGTCCTGGCAGGCAGCCGCCATCTCATGGGTTAGCACAGAGAGTGCAAAGGAAGTGAAAATAGCTGAGCTGTGTGCTCTTGTCACTGCTCCCTGTCTTCTTGTTCTGCAGGGCCCTGCTCCAGAGAGGGAGCAGTGGCTGGTTTCAGGTCTGCAGAAAGAAACCTTTTTCACAGCACAATCTGGGTGGTATAATTGGTAACCACATTTTCAGCTCCCAAATGATTCTCTCTCATGCTTTTTGTGGGGATTCCGGGGCCCCACAAGTGATTGCTGTGGTGACAAGTGGATCCTCTGTATCCTGGCCTGTGAGATTCCTGCTGCCCACCAGCTGTGGATGTGGAGGAAGCTGAAACACCAGCTAAGGTGGTGATGTTACAAGAGATGCTGAGATTGCACCATGGGAGGGTAAAGTTACCTAGCTTGTGTGGTGGTTTCTAGTCCAGCTCTTCTATCCTGAACCAAAACACACACTGTGTTTTGGTATCAGACAGCTGAGCAGTGTGTACAGATCCTTGTAGCTCTAAGCTTGCCTGGTATGAACTGTCAGAGCAGGGGAGGAAGAGTCTCAGCTAGGGTCTAGCAACCAAGACTGCCTTTTAGGACAGTGTGAGAGACCAGCTCCTCCTCTAAATGAATCTCACAGCTGTTTTCTTCCCTGTGCAGGAACCCTTGACGGATGCAGAAAGGATGAAGTAAGTGTCCTGCTCCCCCTTTATGCCTGTCGTACTGCAACTTTGTGGGTGCTGATTCCTCACATCCTGCCTGTGCCACCTGCACAGTGAAGCTGGCTGGCCCTGCAGGCTCCTGTCAGATCTTCAGTCTTCTTGGGGTCGTGTGGGCAGAGCTTTGGTCTGTGCCTTGCCAACCTGTGCCTTGCATGTCCCTCCCACTGGAGGAGGAGGGAGCATAGACCCCCCAGTGCAGGTGCAGGCAGAGGAGTTGGTGGGTGTGAAAGAAAGTAGGTGAAGCCTTTAATAGAGGTGGAGAGAGGATTTTTCCCTTCTGTTCTTCTAACCTGGACTGGGATAAATTATTGATTGGTTTTCATTCATCAGTGAGGGACACTGGAGCTGTGCAGCTCATCTGTCTTTATGCAAGCACTGTAACCCGAGAGGGAGCTGGGAGCCATGGCTGGCCAGGTGGCATGTGCTTCTTTGCTCCTGCTGTAAGAGTGTTTGTCTGTCTGTCCTGACAGAGATGTACCTCTTGCTTCATGTGTTGGAGTCTCCTGACAGTTCAGTTCCTGACTTCCTGGGGCCCCTGTGAAGGCTTTTGGGCCCTAGTGCAAGGCAATGGGGTGGGGGTGCTGGTGTGGAATACGCCTTGTGCACTCAGTGGTGCCTTGTTCCTGTTCCTGCCCCAGGCTACTGCAGCACGAGAATGAGGAGCTTCGGCGGCGGCTCACATATGTGACTAACAAAATGGAGGCAATGGAGAGGGAACTGGAGTCAGGTCAGGACTACCTGGAGATGGAACTTGGTCAGAACCGTGAGGAGCTGGAGAAGTTCAAGGACAAATTCCGTAGGTATGAAAAAGAGAATGAGAGGGTTAGAGTTAGAGAGATCCCTCACACCAAAGACTCCCTCAGCTGGTGTGAGCAGGCTGTGCCCTGTTGTGCAAATCAAAGGCATGCTGCATCCTTGATAAGGACTCCAGACTCTAGGGGAGATAAAGGCTCTGCAGCCATTATTTCTTCCCAGATACAGTGTAGGAAATGTATAATACAGTGCCAGCATGAAAGGCAGATGACAGGGAATTCTTCATCTGTTGGCTGTAAGCGTGTGTGCAAAAAAAAGCCACTGGTGGCTGCAACAAAATACATAATTACTTTACCTGAAAAGTACCTCAGTTAAAAATCAGTGCTAGGCACTGGTCATGTACTTAGACATGCCATAGCTCAGAGGAGTCCTCCAAAGTCATCTACATCCTCTCCTGCAGGATCCTTTCACCCAGCCAGCCTCATCTTGCCTCCAGTAACTTGGGGTCTGAAAGCCATCATGTGTCAGAGGTGAGGCATAGTTAGTACGCCTGGTTGTCTTAGTAGCAGTCTTTCTGAGTTCTGGAGTTGGTGTTTTTCTTGGCACCTATGAAGGCAACTTGAGTAGGTGCTTGAGATCCATTCCCAAGCATACAATCATGTTTCTGTAGGTTGCAGAACAGCTACACTGCTTCCCAGAGAACCAACCAAGACCTGGAGGAGAAACTGCATGCCCTGGTGAGTGCCCTATTAAGTCACTACAGAGATGAGGTGGAAGAGACCAGTGTGTGTTAGGAACAGATGGGGGAAGGGGCCCTGTCTTTACCCAGCAGGTGTGGCAGTGGGTGAGGGGTGAGATTCTGGCCATGACCATCTACTCCTCATTCTGGCTGGTGTCATGAGTGGTTTTCTTGATTTACTGAGCCCCTACTTGGTCATGCATGAGAGCTTTTGTTCCTCACAACATAATTGCATGGTATTTCGTCATGTTGCTTCAGTCCCACTCAAAATGCCAGGGATGTGTCAGCCGGTCTTAGGGTGGTCATCCTGGGAGGATGGGGGCAGTCAGTGCAGCGCCAATGTGCGTGTATGTCTGTTGTGTGCATTCATAACACTCATAGCTGTTTCTTTTCTCTCCCTCCCCCTCTCTTTCTCTTTCTTTTCCCCACGCTGCCGCTGGCATACTCTGGGCGCACTCACCTCTCAGGCCTCTCTCAGCCAAAGCTGGATTTTTGCAGTTGCGTCTTTTCGTTTGTGTGTTTTTCCTTTTTCCTCTTTACGTGTCTCAGCCTGTTGGTCTCATTGTCAGTCCCACATACACCATCTCAGATGGAGGGGCCCCAGCCCTCGTCCAGCCAAGGGCTCACCTGGTATCCAGCAGCTGCCCGCAGATGCAGCAGGTCCTAGCTTGCAGGGCTCCATCTTAAGAGTGTTTGACTCTGAGCCAGCTGGAGCATGGCGTGTTGGGAAGTGGTGCCCATAAGCTGCGGCACTGCACGAGATGTGGATGGCTGTGAGCCTCGTTTGCTCCCTTTCCTTCCCCTTCTGAGCTGTGAGCAGGCAAGTCAAATAGCTGAGGTGCTGATTGCCTCCGTGTAGCGCAGGATGAGATTTGGTTCTAGAACTTGAATTTCTTGGGTTAATATTCATTGCCGGTTACTCATTGTGCTGGTGCCTGAAGAGACTGCATAACTGGGGAAGTACTGGCTCCCCATCCCCTTGCCTGTGCTGGCCCTGGTGGTTACAGCCTCACAACAACCTTGGGCAGTATGGAAGAACTTCTTGAGACAGCGATAGCTTGGTTGTTCTGGGCTGTTGTCCCTCTTTGCTATTACATCTGGGTCTCTATCAGCCCTGTACCTGAACTGTTAGGGAGTCCAAAGAGGCAAGGTTGCCTGCTTTAGAGAGGACATTAGCTGAGCTTCAAATGAAGCTACAGGTCCTTTTACTTACTAGAGCAAGGCTTAAACTCTTTCAAGATGATGCCTTCCCCCTTTTGTCCATTCAGTATTGACTGCTGGATCTTTTCAGGCAGTATTCTTATTTTGGTTTCCCCTAGAAGGAGGGCTGGGTATCACAGGCTCAGAGGTCTTTGCTACTAGTGGCAGGTTGGGATTGATTGCTCAAAACCACTAGCTTTTTACGAGACACCATGGGAACCAGAGGCAGTGAGGAAACGTGCCGGTGCTGCAAGAGATACTGCATTAAGGAGGTTCAAATTCAATCTGTTGTCTCTGTAGCTAGCAGAGTGGCTGGTCCCATTTGGATTTTGGAATCACCTTCCTTTGAAGAGGGTTGTCTGCCTTGTCTGTCTGTTTGGAAGTTTTTTGTATCCCAGCTGAACATGTCATTGTGCTATGCTTGGGCTGAGGTGGGTGGTGAAGCTAGGTTCTGTGCTAGGGAGTTTTAAACTTGGTGTTCTTTCATCCCAGATTAAAAAGGCAGAAATGGATCGCAAGACATTGGACTGGGAGATTGTAGAGCTCACTAATAAATTGCTTGATGCCAAAACCACCATCAATAAGCTGGAGGAACTCAATGTAAGTGTCAGTCTGAAAATGGCTGTGAAAGTGTGTGGGGTGTGGGCTTTTCCTTATGTTCAAAGTCATTAGTGTAAAGGAGCACATGAATGACTCCAGTGTATATGGAAGTGCAGGAGCTGTACGTGATAATAGGGTCAGACAAACAGAAGAGGGTCTGAGGGGTTGAACAGGGAAGAACGGATCTTTAAGCTTGATGTATTTGCTCTTTTGAGCTTAGGGTTTGACCTGAGTCTGAGCTGTACCTATGGAGGGGTCATTCACTCCAGAGCTGGGAGGGGGCTGATGCCTTTTCTACACCATTAATATAGAAGGTCCTAGATCCGGTGCTTGACTCTCTTAGCTACTCTCAACTCCCTCCAGTCTGTCTGCATCATCAGATATGGGATGGGAGAGAAAATCTGGTGGGATTTTTGGGGATGATTAAAATACCCGGAGGGAGAGGGGATTGAGACACTGACAGAGGACATGACAGCTGCAAGGACTGGAGTTGAAAGGGACACCTTGACTGAGTTGTAAGGAAATACACAAAAGTGTGGGGAGGAGGGAATGGCGGTGCCTTCATGAGCGATTCATCAGATGCCTCCTCTGGCTTCTGTTCAAGCAGCATCTGGTCTGGTGGTGCCTTTTTGGGTAAGAGTTTGGGCGAGTCTGACAGCGTTATACACCTGTGCCCTCTCTTGCAGGAACGTTATCGACAGGACTGTAACCTAGCAGTACAGCTGCTCAAGTGTAACAAGTCTCACTTCAGGAACCACAAGTTTGCTGATGTGAGTAGTAATCCTGCTGAGGTGGGGAAGAAGGGCTCATGGGCTTTGACTGCATTTTACTTTCTCCAGCTTTCTCTGCAGGGCTGCTGGCCTCTCATCCTTCAGCCTCAGAGGTGGGGGGAGGCTCCTGTTCCCACTCCCCCTGAGAGGGCAGCACAGAGCTTCTGCCAGCTCCTCTTTCATGACAGCTCCATTTCACAGTTCAGCCAGGAGCTGTTATAAAAAGCACAATAACCTTGAACTTGATAGCCTGCTGGGTGCATGCTGGTAGCTGGCAGGAGGACAGACGTGTGTCTTACTCTGCTCCATCCTTTTCCTTTCCTCACCTGCCTACATGGAAGGGCCATACTGCCTTATAAGAAGTCAAGCAGCAGTAGTCTGACCTGACATCACTTATTCCTCTGAGGAGAAATGTGTAATGCAGCATTCAGGGTGTTTTCTAGGCCTTCTGAAGAGGAGAAGCTGGTACCAACTCACTCTCCCTTGTGGAGTGGGTGGAATGAAGATGGGGGCAGTTCAGCTCATCCTGCTCTCATCTCCTTTCACATTAGTAGCATCAGTTCTTTGGTTGAAAGTAGCATCCAGGCCCTTACCCCAGCTCTTTCTTTGCCATACCTCTAGTCTCTGTCCCTTCTTGTGTTCCTCTCAGCAAAACTACATGCTTGTCTTTTTTAACTTAGCAGGTGACCACTATGTCACTGTCCCCTATTGTGTCTCAAATTAGCGCTCTTGAGGTCAGTGTATCAATTACTGCTGGGGTAACCTTGACCTCTCTCGCAGCTGTCCCCCCTCTCTGGAGCTTTGAATTCTGCCCCCCAGAGTACCATGTTCCACATGGCTGCCACTGGAAGGGGGTTGGTGCTGAGCAGCTGTGCAGCCAGCATGCCTCACAGCCAGCTATTGTATGCAGTGCATGCCCAGATGTGGGTACAGTTTCCTTTGGGCTGTGGTGGGACAGACCTCGCTGTGCCGTTGAGTGGCTTGGGGACGCCTGCTCTCCACTTCATGCTGCTCTTGCCTGTGGTGACTAAGGTGAGGGCAGCAGGGTAATGGGGAGAGCATTAGTGCCCATTTGCAGGATAAGGGGTAGTGCTTACCCCCTGGTGAGACCCCAGTCCAACAACTTTGGTAATAAGCCCAGTGTTTGTCTCTCTGAAATGGAGAGAGTGAGGAAGTGGGGTGACGTGGTGGAGTTGGTAGGAACACAGGAAGGCATCGATCCTGGTCTGCGGGCAGGCTGCCAAGGCAGCATGGCTGCAATTACGCATTCAGAGAGCACTGTGGATCTCAGCAGTGGGGGCTGTAGAGTCACTTCAGTGCAACCACCAGCTGATTTTCCACAGATCAATTGACCCCTTCCTAGCATGAGCTGGCTGGGCCTTATCTCTATGCTCACAGGCGTGTGGGACTGAGACCACATGCTGTCTTTACCTGTTGACTTTGCCAAATGCAGCCTTTGAACTATGGCCTAGAGCTAGCATGACTGCTGTGACAGCTAGAGAGCCTTGTTAGTTGCTCATGGGGCAGGTTTGCTTTGAAAAAAGATAGCCTTCTGAAGGCAAGGTAGATGAATGTTAGTGTCAAGATAATGAGTACAAAATACACATATAGGTTGGTTGGAAAAGGCAGATTATGTGGAACTAAATGGCTTGCGTGGCAGCCCCTTCTAATGTCCTTTTTCTTCTTCCTAGCTTCCCTATGAGCTACAGGACATGGTGAATAAGCATTTGCACAGCACTCAGGAGTCTGCAGGCCCTGGCCAAGAGGCAGCCCACACCTTGGCTCCATCTGATGTTGTGCCCACCTCAGTCATCGCCAGAGTCTTGGAGAAACCGGAATCTCTGGTTCTGAATTCAGCCAAGTCTAGCAGTGGCAGTTGTCCCATGGCTGAGGATGTCTTTGTGCATGTGGACATGAGTGGAGCCCTTCCTGATGCCTGCAACAGCGCAGGGCAGATGGGGAAGGAGGGAGGAGATGTGGGGAAACAGCAGAATGGTGGCTGCAAGCCTCAGAGTAGTGTGGAAAGTGTGCCTGAGGAGGTGCCTGCCTTTGAGAAGCTAAGCCCATACCCTACTCCCTCACCTCCCCATCCTATGTACCCAGGGCGCAAAGTGATTGAGTTCTCTGAGGACAAGGTAAGGATCCCAAAGAACAGCCCCCTCCCCAACTGTACTTATGCTACACGCCAGGCCATCTCCCTCAGCCTGGTACAGAGCGAAGATGAGAGCTGTGACAGGCACCGGACACTCCCCGGCAGCCCTGCTTCAGAAGGGCGCCGTTCAGCCTCCAGCTGTTCCTGTCAGCAGTCCCCTAAAGCAGCCAGGGCTCATGGCTCTTCCCAGAGCAGCCCATTCAGCAGCCCTCCCCAGATCCCGAGCGCCTTTGCCAGCTCTGCCAGCTCTGAGGAGGACCTGCTGGCTAACTGGCAGCGTATGTTTGTGGATAAGGCACCCCCCACCTCAGAGCGAGTGCTGATGAACCGCACAGCTTTCAGCCGTGACACAGCCCCTGAGCTCCAGAAGAGGTTCAGCCGCTCCATGCAGGAGCTGGGTAGGGCAGCCTCGGCTTACTCTGATGGTGAAGAGTCTGCGCAGAGCTGCAGCTGGACCGTGAGCCGGGACTCAAGTGTGGACACAGACAGCACCGAGTCCAGAGCCCGCAGGAGCCATTTCTCCTCAGACTATGGTACAGATTTCTCCCAGGATGAAGCCCAGAAGCTGTTGCATGAAAGCGGTGGAGACACTGCTGAGCCTGAGAGCCCCTCGCCAGAGAAGCACAAGGACTATGTAGATCTTGGCTTACCTGAGATCCCAGCTGAGGAAAGAGAAATGCTGCTCCAGGGAAACAAGGAGAGCAGCCAAGGAGATGTCCAAGAGGAAAGTGGAGAAGGCAGAGTCAAACCTCCTTTCAGTCGGCCACACCGCAGCCCCAAGAGGATGGGGGTGCACCACTTACATCGCAAAGACAGTCTGACACAAGCCCAGGAACAGGGCAACCTTCTCAGCTGAGGCAGAGCAAGAAGCAGCCACACACTGCAGAGCTGTGGGATGCCTGCATCAGTCCACCTGAGGGAGAAGCCCCCTTTAGTACCCTCCTACCCAGGGGAAATCTGCTCTGAGATTTTATATTTATTCTCTTCTTTTGCTACCTGGAAGAGCTGGGGTCTCCCTTCCCTGACACCTCAGACCCACAGTACTAGCACACAGTGTGCAGAAGCATACCCACTGCCCCAACACACTCACAGCTCTCTTCACAGCCTCACACTGGTGCCTGTACCAGAGCTAGTTCTTGGTACCCCTCGTCCTGGTGCCTGTGCCTCTTTTTGTTCTCATCCCCCTTCCCACTCAGGTACCTGAGGCTCTGGGTGCTCTCGTGCTGTTTCCCCACAGCTGCTCTGTTCTCTTTTAACTTGTGCCAACAGGGCAGAGTGCCTGTGTGGTGGTGTCTGATTCCCTGGGGGCCTCAGGGGCTGTGAGTGGGGCACGAGGACTCTCCCAGCGGATGGCTGTGTGCCGTGGGGATGTGCTGGGATTGCTGGTGTCTCATTTTCCTGCTGGGTTTTGTTTTCCCCAGCTGCCCACTGTGAGGTTCCCCAGAATCTGCCTCTGCAGGTTGCTGTTGCATGTCTCCAGCATTGGGCTCAGTACCTGGTCCCCACTGAGGCAATGCACAGGTGCTGGTGCTGTGGTGTGGGGCATGGGTGCTGCCTGCTGAGGTGGTTCGGAGAGGCAGTGCCTGCTGGGCGCTGAGGTTTTTGTTTGTGTGTCTCCTCCCTCACACCTCTTCCCCTGCTCTCTGTGCTGTTTTGTTTGAACGGTGCTGATGCTTTGCTCTTGGGTGGGCTTCTTTCTTCTTTCCAAGCCTTTGGTTTTGGGGTGTATTGTTTTTCCTTTTCCCCACCCTGCATAAACAGACACAGCCGTTGGCAGCCGGTCTGATGCCTGCACTGAGGGTGTGTTGAGGAGTCTCAGCTATCAGAGCTGTGCTTCCCTCTGATCCTGGCCTCCAGCCTGCAGAAACCCCTCCAGTCTCAAGAACAAGGTCTTGCCCCGGGCAAACAAGGCGTGAAGGATGCTACCGGGCTTTTCTGGGCAGGGCTTGGTGCAGGGCCAGCAGGGATGCGAGGGCAGCATGCTGAGGAGCTGCTCCCTGCAGATGCACTACCTCATGGCTCGGCAGCAGCCCTTCACCAGGGTCTCCTTGCACGCCCCTTGCTCTGGGGGAAGCTCCAGGCTCTGGTGCCTCTCTGGGGCCTCCCTTTCTGGGTGGGGCTCTCTGCGTGTTTTTCCTAGCGTAGTGTGATATTGTGTGACTTTTCTTCTCAGTCTTGTGTGCTCAGTGTCTTGTTGGGGGGGAGGGAAGGGGAGAGGTCTGTAGATGTAGGTGTTTTTTTGAGGGCTTACAAAGCCCAGGCCTCCTGTTTTAATTTTGTCCTGTACCCTTGTCTGTCTGGTGTTTCTTGGCTTCCACAGGGGTGTGGGGCAGAGAACAGCCCAGTTCCCTTCACCATACCCCCTTCAAACTCTGCCTTGAGCCTGCTGTCTTGCTTTTGAGTTGGGTTTGTGTTGTTCTCCCACCCTACACCATGCAGGCTCTTCATTGGGCTGGAGGAGAGCATCCTTCTCTCCAGGAGGGAACATCTATTCATATGCTTACATCAAGATTTTCAGCCAAGAACTGCCTGGAGGCTCTGCTCCCCTCCCCAAATCCCTGTCTCTGCAAAGGGCTTGCAGCTTGTAGCTGGGGCCAGCCAGGGCTTCAGCTTGAGCCTGGAGGCTTCAGGGCCAGTGAAAGGGAGCTGCAGGCTTCTCTGGCAGCTGTGTATATTGTTTTATGTACCCTGGGCAGAGCTGCTGCCTACACACTCACCTTGTTTCCCACCTGGAACAGTTGTGGAGCTGGATGCCACCCTCTGGTGGGGAGGTGAGACGCAGTATTTCACTGCAGTGTTTCGCCGTGCAGACAGGCTGGTGCTGAGAGTGGGAGCCTCCTCTGAGCCTGCAGTGTTTATCTCCCCTGTCCCATTCATGGGGGATTGGGGGGGTTCTTATGTTTTCTGCTATCAGCCATTCCACAGCTACATCTCTTTTGTTCTTCTGCAGCATTACTGAGGGTTTGCATCTGCAGCAGCTACCAGATCCTGCCTCACGGATGTCACCTGAGACTGGGTGCTCACTGCGTGAGCTGCTCTGGCTCTGAGGCTGCTGGTGGCCTGCACTTGGGGGTGGCATTGCCCCTCAAGGCTCAGCCCCATCTCCCCTGAATCCTGGCATGCTGGTCAGTGGACAAAACGCTCTTTTGCTGAGGCAGCTGGTGCTGATGGTGCTGAACAGAGCCAGCCTCCCTCTGCTTTTGGTCAGGGTAGACTGAAAAGCAAAACAGTGAAGAAATGGAGGGGTGGCAAAGGGATGCCCAGCGCCTCACCAGACACTTGTGCTTTGCAGCATTAGGCTGCTGGCAGAAGTTGAGGGGGAGTGGTGGCCTGAAGCAGCAGAGCCCTCTTTCCCTGTGGGCATTGTGTCCTCTGCTCTCCTGCCCACCTCCAGCAGTATTGGCTCTGGGGCCTTGAGCTCATCCCACCTCCAGTGTCCTAACTCCAGACTGTTAGTCTGTAACTAATGTGGGGTTTTTTTCTGAGATTTTCAAACTGATGTATATTTTAAGACCAGAAATAAACTATTTTAAAAGTAGACGGCAATGGCTCTATTGTACTTGATGCTAGATAAGGCCTGGACTGGAATGATCCTGAGCATGTGAGGGTGCAGAGCTACTCGTGGTACAGTGTCCCAAATTTGTTGAACTGTGTGTGCCACCCATTGTCTCTTCCAGGGAGAGCGATCCTGTGACTTGTAAGCTGGTGCTGTAAGCACCCTCAGTGTTACTCATAAGATTCTGTCTACCCTGTTTCACATACTTTGCTGGCTGTCCTGGTTCATCTGTCTTGTTTGACCTCCACGTGCTGATCTAATGTAGCATAAGGTGTGGCTAATCCTTTTGATAGTTGTTGGTTTTCTTGGAATCCCAGCTCTTGGAGTCATCTGAGAGTATCACTTCATCACTTCAGAAACTAAATGACATGGGGCCATGTAACATACCCCCTTGCCAGGGTTCCTAAGAGGTTTTTAATTCTAGAGTCAGTATTCTGTGTGAGGAGGGAGGAGTGGGGGGGGATTGGATGAACCCCAGACAGGAAGCCCTCCAAACATGAGACACGGAGTTCCTGCAGGATGCTGATACAGACATTTGGAAGTGTTTCCTTTTCATGTTGAAGGGTGCTGCAGAGGTCAGAGGGCTGTGATGAATTTTCGTCCATCTCCCAAGTTACAGTGCCTGTGCCTTTCTGACCTGGCTGTATGCAAAGCCTAACACTGGAAACACTGTCTTGTTTCTTTGTCCCCGTAATTAATGATTTTATTTGTTGTTCCCTTGAGTAGCAGCTGCTGCCACAATTTAATCTTCTAGCCTAATTTGAGCCTTGAAACACGATCTTCCTTGTCAGCAAGGGATGCTTGGCCAAGCAGTGCAACCTACGGTGCTGGTGCGAGCTGAAGCCTTCACCAGGGCATACACGGCTGCTGACAAGCTTCGTGCAGAGCCAGATTAGCCCAGCCCGCTTCCTCCTGGCCCGAGGGAGGGCCTGGGGGACAGAAAATTGGGCTGTCACCGACCTGTCCCCAGGACCGGGACCGTGTCGTGGAGCCTCGGGAGGCGCAGGAGGGCCGTGAGGCGGCGGGCGAGGGGCTGGCGCCCCCTGCCGGCTCTCGGGGCCCGCGGCTCCTGCTGGTCCCTGGCCTGCACGGGCCCACAGC
>VZRR01009543.1:59239-102241 GCA_013398015.1 Oreocharis arfaki
CACCTTGGGAAGGGGCCAAAGCCATTGGGCCGTGGCGCACTCTGGGTGCTTTATCCGAGGAACTGTGATGTTCCATGGCTTCGATGGCGTTTAATGCTTAAACCTGCTAAACCGGAAACCTCGACCCATGACTTAATGGCGAGGTCAGTCTGAGCTGCTCCACATGGCCCAGAGCTTGCAATAGCCGGTGCTTGGAGGCAGCTGCTTGAAGGTGAAAGTCGGAGGTTTTGGGAAGGGCCACAGAATTCCTTATCCCTGAACACACAGCCTGTGCCCTCTGCCTGACCTGAGGTATGCAGGGCGCACCCCACCTCCTGCTAATTCACAGGTGGAAATCAGAGGGATTTGTCCCCTCTCTTCCCATTGAGTAATCCTGTACTTGGAGAGAAATAGGAAGCAGGGCCCCTGCATTTTCAACTTCACTGAGCTGAAAAAGGAAGGCAGTGATGTGGAAATTAGGTTAAACCGCCTAAGTAGGCAGCTTTCTGCACGTAACTAATCTGGCTGCTGCATATAGCAGTGCTCAAGTGAATTCCAGCCCAGTGGGTAACACTGGGACAAACCCAGGCTCCTCTGCTTGGTTTGCAGGCCAGGGCCCAGGAGAGAGAATGGAAAATGAAGAGAAAAATAGGGTGTAGAGGGGGATATGGAGCATTTCTCCTCCATTGAAATGGAGGAGCAGATCACCTGAGCTGAGGATGCATGTTAGGTCCTGAATGAGATAAAGGGAGCAGCAGCTTTAAGACTTTGGCTGTAGCATCCAACTGCCAATGTGGGTATAACCACGCCCTTTGAGTAACCCCCTGCTGTTCTCTAGAGTATCTACACACCCTTCTTTCTTTTCCCTGTCACACAGAGATGCATGACCTTGACACTGTTCCTGCAAGATACACCAAGAACAGACCACTGGCCTGGCAATTCCTCTGTGCTGGGATATGAGCAGCAAGCATCCAGCTGTACTACTGTGGCTTTCAGAAAAGGAGCAGTTCATCTCTAAGGTCACATTAAAACACCCAGGTGAGAATGGGATCCTATGTATTGCAGGATGGTGAGGGATAAAATGCTGGATTTCAGAGTTGTGGGCAGGGGGTGGCGAAGAAAATCCCAGCTGCTGCTACTGCATGCAGGTCTACTAGAAGGCTACACTGAGACTCACCTCTCAATTACCTCCAGGCACTTGCCAACCCACGCTTTTTAAACAGACTGCTATTAGAGAGGTGCTTGGACGAGAGCCCCTGAGACATGCCCCACTTCCATTGACAGCAGCAGTCCTGAAACACTGATGATGGTGCCCTAGTGCATCTTCACTGCCTGTTGTCAGGAACAAGAGCACATTGAGGAGACAAGTGTCCCACCGACTTCATGCTCAATTCATTGAAAAAAGTGGCACAGGAAGTAGTGGTCCAAAGCTTTGGCTCATGAAACCTAATGCAGGGCTATGCAGAGGGGACTTTGGCAATGCTGTTTTGTGTAGAACTAGATATTTCTTCCTTGTCATGGGCAGTTACCCAGCAGGTATGAGGAAGGTCATTTATTGTTTACCTGTTGGGGCAGAAAGAGTGATGTAATTAAGAGTAAACACATAAACAGACAAAAAGAGTGGATGAATAGCAACTAGAGTGAGAGTAGACACAGGAAGGGAAACAAATCGGAGAAGAAACAGCCTACCTGCAACACAAAATCACAACTAAGGTGACCATTAGTGTAACAAGGATGGACTATAAGAAGAGTTGGACTCACAGGTCATAGATAGAGGAGGAGGTGACCTCCTCTATGACCAGAGAGGAGGAGGTCATAGATATTTTAATTGACATTTTTAGCTTTAATATACAGCTTCCTCTTTCTAATCTGACAGCTTTTTATGTTTATTCCATATTTTATAAAGACAGGCTTACATAGAGCTACCCTTACTCAAAAGGGGGAAGTGATGAGGGTGTTACTTCAGATTTGCTGCAAGGGAGAAGAGAGAAAATTATTTGAGATTTGCTGCAAGAGCTGTGGCAGGAAACAAAGGCAGAGATAGTGTAGCATGATAGGGTTTGTAAGGCTTGTTCTGATAACTGGAGGACTTGAGTAAGCATTGAGATGCCCTCCCACGAGGACTTTATTAAGCCTGCGTGCTCAGCATGCTCCCTGGAACTGCAGCATGAATGCATTTCCCTGAAAAAATGTGTCCTTCTCTGTCAGTGAAAGGCAATGCTGAAGCTCTCAGCCGAGGACTGAATTTCTGGCAGTACAGAACAGTCCAGCTTCCAGCTGCTGCTGCACAGAGAATTAATCAGGGCTGAAGAATTGGAGCAGAGCAAGCCCCACAGGTTCCAAGAGGGTGGTTGGTTGTCACCCTGATCATGTCCCCAGCTGACAGCACACAAGCTGCTCAGGGGAAGCATGAGGAGTTTGCTTACTGCTCTCATCTGTGCTTTGAGTGAAAACACAGGGCACAGCTTCACCCCTCTGGTTCAGCTGAGTGGCTCAGTGCAGGAGGGAGCACAGCTGTTCTCCAACTGCGTCTGTAGATCAGCACTGATATAAGTTTGGTGCAGAATGATTTTTTTCTTCCCAGCTGAACTTACTTCAGTGACAATTGTCTTTCTCTTTTCCTCCCCCCTGCCTGTACTTCCACAGTTTGCACCAAGAGAAACAGATTCATTCTAGGCTGCCGGGGCAAGAACTTGGAATTAGAAACAAACCTCCCATGGAGATATAGAGGGAAATACCAGAAGCAGCATTACAAATTAACACTTCCATTTTGTTAAGTTTTGAAGTAACAGAAATTCTAGGAGCTTAAAGTGGTTCAAATGGTCCAAAAAACCCCATGGAGACTACTAACCCAAATAATTAACAATTTCCCCAAGCAGCTTGCTCTGAGTGCTGTTCTTCAGCCAAAATGTTCCCCAAGGAAGGGGGGCAGGAGGGGAGAGAGTGAGGGAACCTGTCTGTTATGCATGTGATTGTTAGCAGACAAGATTTTGCTCTTGAAAGGGGAACAAATTATGAATGTGGGAATAAGCGATTAGTGGAAAGTAGGTCTGTGACTGAAAACGCTCAAGTCCTGTCTAGTGACATTTTTTTCAACTGAAATGTCACTGATCTAGTGACATTTTTTCAACTGACCAGCCTGATTACAGTAGCTGGCACTATCTTCCTCTCTTTCATTGCACCTTGGCACGAGTCTGAATGCCGCTACAGCTGCATCCTCTCCCATTCATATAAACAAGGGACCAAAGAGTGCAGTTCTGACATACTGCCTGCCTTGTACCCTTGTGGGTACACCAAGAAAGGGCAACATCCTGGGGTTCTTCTGCCCAAGTTTAAAGACGAGCTTCTCTGACGGATGGCTCCTCTCCCCCAGACATCCAGAACTACCTCCACTACCTTTCACTCCCTTCACCAGGGAGTGAAAAGATGAAAGCCAGTTACCAGCTAAGAGCTTCCACTCGCAGACCAGTAAAAGAGCAGTGAGGGAAGGCTGAACTACTCAATTGTGAGTTACTGCAGTGCAGGTAAGCCTAGACTGGGCTGCTCTGCCTACCCATCCTTACTGGAGCTTTCCTGCATCAATACACTGGAGATTAATATGCCAACTCTATTTCCATTGCACACTCCCCTATTCCTCCCTTTGTTAAATGGAAACACTGCCCAGAGGTGACAGTCCCAGGGCTGGGAGACATGAAGGCCAGCAGCACAAGGGTGGGCTGAGCTGGCCTCCTAATAAAAATATCCACTGAAGACCATGCACAAACATGCTGCCCCTGCATGTCCCACAGAGCAACATGGGCAGAAGGGTAGAAAGAACAAGAGGTACTGTGAAAGCATGGGGACAGATACATTTCTGACATACACAGCAGAAGGGATGGTGAGATGAGATAGCAGCTTTGACTAAGTGAAGAGAGAGGGATCAATATGGAACATGACAAGAAAGAGCATGTGGTTAAACTCTGTGCAGTTCCTGAAAACTGCCAGAGAAACTGAATTTTCTGTGCCTTTTGAACTACTGTGCCTTTGAAAAAGGTGCCCCAAACAAGCAACGTATCAAAGAACATTTGAAGAACGACAGCAGAAAATTGCAAAGAATCCGGCTTTGAGTCTAGGGCAGGACAGAAGAAAGTGCAGAGACCCAAACACCACACTCCATTAGACAAGCAGGCTCAAGCATAAGACATCACTCAGCACCAACATCAATTTAATTCTTCCCTCTTCAGGACAGGAACAGGGCAGATACTCCTGGAGTTACATCAGCAAGCGGAAAAAGGGCTAAGGGACAAACTGCGCTGGGAAATCCCAGCTAAACATGCAGGCAACAGAACCACTCTACTCAAGACAGCCCAGACCTGGATGGGAGAAGAGTGTAGCTCTTCTGAGTCACTGAGGTGCGACTCACCTCAGCTGAGTCCACTCAGCTGCCCAAAACCGTAACGCAGAGGACAAGTCCAGGAAAACAAAACCAAGTTGTCTTCTTGCTGTTCTGTCCTGTTCCTAAGAGGCAGCAGGTTACTGTGGCCCTATGCAGCCCCAAAAGTAGTGAAGGAAGCAAGTCCAAGTCTGTAAAACTACAGGGTCAATGCAATGGCTTTGGCTGTTGTGTTCAATACAGCATTGGAAACAACTGGAATGTCTCGGGCAACTCTCTGAAAGGGCGGCATGTTGGGTCCTTCCAGTGTGTCCAGGATACCTGCAGGAACAGAAAAAAGGGGAGAGGCGCAAGAGTTAGTTCAGATGATAGCAGATGGCACATTTCTTCTTGCTTTTCTCTCTGTCCAGGTAGTGGTTGACGGTGGCAGGGCCCAGAACAGGTGAAGCACTTGCAGGCAATGGGAGGAGACATCGAGCCCCAAAGACTGAACAGGAGTAAACACTTCCATCCAGAGACACAGCGTACACACCAGAGCTTGTGCTCAGGGCAGGAAGAGCTTGTGCACATTCCCAAGAGCAATACAAATCCTTTTGCTTTGAGGGTGTCAGATCCAGTCCCCTGCCATTTGATCTGAATGCAGGTACTGCCAGAGATGTTGCTCTGCTGAGGGAAATTGATAAAATCCTGTTCCTACTTCATCCCAGCACAGATCTTGCTCTTAGACCAAGACTCTCTGTTTGCTTTCATCCTGAGATACACTTGCAGACTTGCATCAGGAGCTGCAGCTGGGCTGCAATGTGGGATTTTTGTCACTGCAGTGCAAACAGACCATGCTTGGCAGGAAATACACAGACCAATGCAAATGTCCTCAAGTCTCCATCAATTACCCTCTTAGGACTGATAATCAGTTTTGGAGTGCTTTGAAGGAAATTGCTTGGAGTATATTTTATTCTATTTCTCTGCCAAAAAGCTGCAGATCAGAACCTAAGCCATAAGAACAGATTCAGGAAAGAACAAGATTTATATGTAAAAGGACTTGTAATGCTATGTATAACCCCTAATTATGCAGATTTATCAGAAATATCATGATGGGTCTGGCTGCCTAAACTCATAGAGAGACTTGCAGAATTGTGTATTTAGGAATCTGGAAACTCTCTAGAGAGGGAGTGGGAGAAGAATTTTGGTTTTGTTGTTTTTTTAAGAAGGTTGAGACTTTGTTAGGAGAAAACAAGAAGAGATGTGGAAGGAGGACCTGAACATGCATGGCCTGGTTAACAGTACAGCTTCTGCTATCTGTGCTGTACAGGACAAGATAAAAAAAGGTGTTACATAAAGAAGGAAAAACACTTATGGCATGCTTCCTGATCAGAGAAAAGCAACCTGACTTCAACAATATTCAGGAAGGGGCTGGACATCTGCATGCAAGAACAGTCAGTGCTGTTGCACTTCAATTATGAGGAAATAATAAGGGTCCTGCCTCACAAATTGGGTCTTAAGTGTTAAAAACCAGTGCACAGTAACTACCCCAATGTTTACCTGCTGCCCTACTTGAACAGCTTCTTCTATAAAAGCTGGGGCAGTCATTTTAGAGTTGGAAACTGGCACAGATGCCCTCAGGACAGATTCAAACTTTCCATTCTTTCTCTCAGAGAGAGAAAAAACAACTTCTCTTCCCCCAGATCTAACAGGATGTCTTCGTATCTCCCTTGCTTACCTTCTACCACTTTGTGATAAGCAAAGTGCAGATAGAGGAGGAAAAGCATATGCAGAGCAGCAAGAGTCCCACACAGGATGAGCCGCTGGGTATGTCCCACGGTGCGTGACACCAACACAGCAACCTAGGAGAGAGGAGGTGATCAGAGACAAGGCAGCTGCTACCTGAGTCTCTGGAACTGCAGTCAGGGACACAGAGAACAGGTCAAGCAGTGAGAATCTGCAGAAACACTGCACCGAGTCTTTTTCGCAGTTTTCACGAACAAATTTAGAGCAATTTGAAACTGTTTCATGTAGGTGAACCTTGCCCACTCTTGCCAAGAGTGCAGGATGCTCAGGCACAGCCCTCCACAGCAGCAAGGGCTGTAAGGGAGTAAATAAACCTCCTGCAGCTGTTAGAACGGGTGAGGATATTAATCCAAGTAGCACCTCCATATATCACTGGCCAAATTATGCAGGAGCATCGGGCTGTTCTCCACAGCAGCGCACCTGGCTGTGAAATGAACCACCAGGCCAAGGAACAGAAAGAAAACAACACTTCCCTCCCTTTTATTGTCCCAGGAAGAGCAGGACCCCAGGCTGCCTGTCCCTTACCATTCGTAGTGTAGAGAGTCCACCAACAACCAGCCAGAAGATATAGAAGAGTGAGTGGAAGTGGATGTTATAGGTGACAAAGAGGGTGATGCAGTGTCCAAAAAGACCATAGCCCTGACAAAACAAGAATGTCCATGTTACAAGGCCCAGTCCCACACAAAGGGCCATTGATCAAGAGCATGAACAGACTATTCCTGCAACACTTCACCAGGGCAAAGCCTCACAAACCACTCACTCACCACTGAACAGTCAACCAGAACAACAACTTTAACAGCAGCTCACACAGATAATCTGTCTGAAGGATTCACAGGCACATCAGAGATTGAGACAACTTGGGAAACAGAGGAAAGATCCTCCAATGCCAGAGAAATTGGAGTCCCCTGGTTTTTTACCACCAGGCTCTCAAATCAGGAAGTGCAAAGCAGGAGACCTGCATGAAGGAACTGCCTCTTTGTACTACCACTGTGCCTGGGGGGGGCAGGTCAGAAGAACATCCTGGAATTCCAGGTTGTCCCGATGCAGTTACCAGGCACCAGAAATTTACAAAGACTTTTCCTGTTCCTTGGGAAAAGCTTGTTCTGGAACACCATGCAGCCAATGTGCATCATAGGGCAGCTCCATCAGTACCTACCAACAGTGACAGCATCTGCACCATCGTGATTTGGGCATTGCACAGATACGCCAGGAAATACATGAAAGATGAGACGCCCAGCCAGTAACCGAAGCAGGTGCCAATGGCTGTGCCCATCAGTGTGCCTTCCCTCTGTGGAGACAGTGTCAGGATGAAGAGGACTCAAAGAAGTGACCTACCAGCACCCATATTAATCCCTTAGAGTCCCAGATCCTTTGTAGGCATTATCAAATAGCTGGCTAGCAGCATTCAGGGGGCCTGAATGGACCTACAGTCCAAGCTCTCCCAGCAGCAGAGTGTCAAGACTTCCCGGTGTGTCCTTCCTCCCACCCCCAAACCAACATGTTCTTCCTCAAATCAATCTGCTTTTTAGCAAGATGCTTATTCAGTTATAGAAGAGCTTTCCTCTCATTTTCTAGTGTCACTACAGCAACCCAGAGCCCAGTCAAACCACCACTTATCACTGACGCTTGACGTACAATGATGGTGTCTGAGGTCTTCATTCCATGCAAAAGAATGGCCACCAGTGTGAAAACCAGCATGAGGGGTCCATACAGCTCACCTGCAATCTTCTACAGGAGGAGACAGGTGAGGGAAAGTTTGGTTAGAGCCCCTGAACACCAGGGTCCCCACGACAAGTGATGTGAGAAGTGCACCAGATGGAGTTTATCACCCAGGTTATCACCTGAAGTTAGGTGAGAGCACACTGAGGTTTGGAGCAAACACGGAAAGGAGGCACCAGCATTTTCAGGGAGATGAACACCTAACAAACTCAGTCCTTAATAACATGGATTATTACAGTTTTACAAGGTGCCTGTGAGACAGTCACTTGGCCATGGAGTCTGATTCAGCAAAAGGGAACTCACCTGTGGGAAATTAATCATCTTCACAGGAATCATGGACTCCAGCAGTCTGCATCACAGGAAAGCAGGGAATGACAACAGGAGCAGGAAGGACAACAGAATGGTTAACAAAATGCTTCATAAGTAAAAGATCCCATACAGCCATTATCAGTGTTTGCTGTTGTGTTGACAGGCCTTGGGGGACAGAGATTCTTTCTAAAGGGTGAGTCAGGGTCACTAAAGAAGAAAAACCTTACTGTCCGCGGGTTAACTTTGCTGGGAAGGGGCAGATTCAATGAAAATGCTTAGGGATCCACTCAGGGATGAGAGATCACTGACAGAACAGCAGGAAGGAAAGGTAACTTTCCTCATGAAGGCTCACAAAACGTTGCCTTGTTGGACACAACTGTGTTGTAAACCCAACAGAAGTCACATAAGGTAGCCAAGGACAAAAAGAGCCCCTTCTCCTGCCCTGAGCAGCAATGCTGGGTGACAGGGCCGCCAGCCCAACCACGGGACCTCACTAAGGCGAGCGGGACAACGCGCAGTGTGTTTCCCCATACGTGAGTCTTCCTGCAGGGCCGACAGCCCACTCCTGCTCGCTCGCTCGGAGCTGACAGCCAGCCTCCTGCAGGCACGGAGCCGCTGGCTCCCCGTGCCCCGCGCCGGGGGCTGCCCACCTGGCTCGCACTTGGACGGGCTCCACATCGAAGTAGGGCCGGAGGATGTCGATGTTGGCGTAGAGGCTGAAGGCCCTGGAGGCTTGTCTCTTCCCCACCTGCCACATCTGCGGAGAGAAGAGAGCGGGCAGCGGCCGGGCGGGCAGGCAGGGACCCCAGGGCCGGGGCCGGCCGGGGGACAGCGCTCACCTGGTCAGCGACCTGCCGGCCCAGCTGCCCCCGCAGCCCCTTCATGCCCAGGAACTCCCCGTCCTCCTCCTCGCCAGCGCCCGCCTCGCCGTCCGCCTCCTCCTCCTCCTCCTCCTTCATGCGCTGGTGCATCTCCCCCATGTCCTCGAAGCTGGAGCCCGACGTGTCGTCCATGTTCTCCATGTCGATGACGGCGGAGCCGCCACCCTGCGCCGGGGCAGACACGGCGTCAGCACTCACCCGGCCCGGCCCCGCCGCCCGCCGCCGCCCACGGCCCGACCCTACCTGCATGTTGTCCTCGAAGCCGCCCCATTCGGCGGCGGAGGCACCGCTCCTGCCGCCGCCCGCCGCCCCCGGCGCGGCCATGGTGCCCGTCCCGGCCCCGCCGCGCTGGCCCGGATGGGCGGGAGCCGGATGTGACGGCAGCCGCGGAGCGGCTCCCAGCGCCCGAGAGCACCGCCCATCGCACCCATGGCGGCCCGGCGGGGCGCGGACGAGATGCGGGACCGCGTGGTGCTGGGCGAGTTCGGCGTCCGCAACGTGAGCGAGCCCGGCGGGGAGGGACGGGGAGCGGCCGGCGCCCGCACCCCCTCACGGCCCCGCCTGTGCCCTTTCCTTGCAGGTCCACACCACCGACTTCCCCGGCAACTACCCCGGCTACGAGGACGCCTGGGATCAGCGGCGCTTCGAGGAGGTGGGCGAGCGGCGCCGGCGGCCGGGGCTGTGGGTGTGCGGGGATCAGACCCCAGGACTGTGGCAGTGGGTGTGCGGGGATCGGGCCCCGGGGCTGTGGCAGTGGGTGTGCGGGGATCGGGCCCCGGGGCTGTGGCAGTGGGTGTGCGAGGATCGGGCCCCGGGGCTGTGGCAGTGGGTGTGCGAGGATCGGGCCCCGGGGCTGTGGCAGTGGGTGTGCGAGGATCGGGCCCCGGGGCNGGCAGTGGGTGGGCGGGGAGCGGGCCCCGGGGCTGTGGCAGTGGGTGTGCGAGGATCGGGCCCCGGGGCTGTGGCTGTGGGTGTGCGGGGATTGGGCCCGGGGGCCGGCGTGACCCGCGGTGCGCGGCTCCCGCAGGCGTTCCGCGTGGACGTGATCCGTGAGGAAGAGGACACCCTGGAGTTTGACATGGTGGGCATCGACGCTGCTATCGCCAATGCCTTCCGCCGCATCCTGCTCGCCGAGGTACCGCCGCTCCGGGCGTGCTCACCTGGGGGAGCCGGCCTGAGACTTGCTTGACAGGGAGCGGGGACGTTCAGCCTTGTGTCAGCCCTTGCGGACAGCTGCGGGCTTTGGAAGAGAAGCACACGTTCCGCACGTGTGCCAGCAGCCTGGAGAGAATTAGGGCTTTAGCAGCACGGGCTAAAGCCTGCTGCCGTAGGGATGCGTTTGGTAGTGTCTGCGGGTCGGCCTTTTCGACACAGTTGTGTTGCCAGCCCAACAGAAGCCGCATAGTGCTGCCAAGTACTAAAAGGTTGAGGATGCCCCAAAGCCCTTTCTCCTGCCCTTCAGTTCTTGCGGTTGATTGTTTAAAATGGGCATGGGAGTAGATGGAGTGTAAGGGTATATTGCATAGCCTGATTTGGCAGAAATACCACTGAAAATAGTCTGCATGGCAGTTATTTGTAGGAGAGGAGGGACACTTGAGCTGGATATTCTCTTGGCATGTAGTTCAACTATTGTTTTAGGCTGACTTGATCTCTTGTCTCCCTGAGGTGCCAACGATGGCGGTAGAGAAGGTCTTTGTGTACAACAACACATCCATTGTGCAGGATGAAATTCTGGCTCATAGGTTGGGCCTCATCCCTATCCGAGCTGACCCTCGTCTCTTCGAGTACAGAAACCAAGGTGAGACTCTTGGATAGAATAGAAATATTGAAGGCTTCCCTCGAAGTAGGAAATCGTGGTCATGTAAACTGAGCAGAAGTGTAATTTTGTGTGCTTCTTCCCAGGAGATCAAGAAGGCACAGAAATTGATACTCTGCAGTTTCAGCTGAAAATCAAGTGCAAACGGAACCCTCAGGCTGCCAAGGAATCATCTGATCCTGATGAACTATATTTCAATCACAAAGGTGAGATTTCTCCTAAAAATAGATGCTGTTTTTTTCTTTTTTTTGGTCTTAGAAGGCAGGATTTGGGCTGTTCTCTCAGCCCTGTGCTCACAGGGAGAGAGTTGACTCCGTTCTGCTAAACTTAGTTTTTGTTGTCTCCAGTCCTGTACAGGTGAGTGACCCGCTTTGAGGCAGCAGCTGGCTGATGCGTGTGGCTTCTCTTTGCAGTGTACAGTAAACACATGACATGGGTGCCCTTGGGGAATCAGACAGACCTTTTTCCAGACGCTGACTTCCGACCTGTTCACGATGACATCCTCATTGCACTGTTGCGACCTGGACAGGAAATAGATGTGCTTATGCACTGTGTCAAGGGCATAGGTGAGTTGTGGCCTCTGGGGCAGCAGGACAAGGAATGTGAGTGCTTGGACTAGGGCACTGCTGTATGATGGGGAAGGGTAGAGAACTGGCTTTTCCCCTGGAACTTAAGGCCCCAGCATCCCTGTTCCCTGAGACCTACTCTCATCCTTGACTCTTGACTCTTCATACAGGCAAGGATCATGCCAAGTTTTCTCCCGTGGCCACAGCCAGCTATCGACTGCTTCCTGACATTACTCTCCTGCAGCCTATTGAGGATGAGGCAGCTGAGACATTGCAGAAGTGCTTTTCCCCTGGAGTCATTGAGATCCAGAATATCAATGGTACCTTTTTCCTGCCTTGTTCCTTGCAAGCTTTAGTAGAGACTGATTTGAGATTAGAGTCAAACTTTGTAGACAAAACTACATTGTGATGTTGTCTTGCTGATCAATGGTTCATGCTCTTCTGCGCCTGGTTTTATGGATGAGTGGCTGCCCCGTGCAGATGTGTTGGGTGATGAACTGGGATGTCCCTGAAATGCTAAGGCATTGGATAGCTGTCCGCAGAGCGCTGCAGTTGCTGACTGCTGCTTCCAGTGATGGGTAGTGAGAGCTTGCTCTTTCCAGCAGCTGAGTGGGGAGGAGACTTCTTGTGTCCTTCCAGGGGTGCATGCAGGCTTTGTGCTTAGGTTGGTTCTGCCAGGTTGGAGTTTCATGTTAACAGTTGGCATCTTCTTTTTATTGGTGGCTTCCCTGCCTTTGGTGATGGGGAAGTGCCTGCTTGAGGGGTAAGCACCTGCTGTGACTGTAAGGTGCCCACCTGCTGCAATTTGCCCATCTCATTTCATCTTTTTCCCTTTAGGGAAAAAGGTGGCGAGAGTAGCCAACGCACGGTTGGACACATTCAGCAGAGAAGTTTTCCGTCATGAGGGCCTGAAAAACCTTGTGCGCCTGGCAAGAGTACGGAACCATTACATCTGTAAGTGCCCCGTTTCCCACAGAGTCCTGCCGTGGGTTGTGTGAACAAGCAGAGACTGGCCAGCATGGGTGGCTGGCTCAGTGCCTCTCCCCACCCTCAGCATCAGCATCCATACATTCAGAATCCAGTGGGTAACTACTTGCTTTGGGATTGAGTCTCTTGGTCCTTCCTGCTGGCAAATGTAGCTGCTTGTCTGGCTGTGAAGATCTGGCTTGTTGCAGTGAGGTGTAAGGGAAGGCGAGGGACAGAAGCCTGGAGCCAGGTGCGGGCTGAGGCTGCCTCGTGGCTGTGCTGACTTGTGTCTCTGTGCAGTTTCAGTAGAGTCGACGGGTATCTTGCCTCCAGATGTGCTGGTGAGTGAAGCCATCAAGATCCTGATGGGAAAGTGTCAGCGCTTCCTCAATGAGCTGGACTCTGTGCCTATGGAGTGACCAGGCTGTAGCTGGGAATGCAGATACCTGCACTGCTGTTCTGGGCTTCCTGCACCTGCCTGGAGGGGGAATTCCTCTTCCATAGGCAGGAGGCTTGATAGGGGCTTGCCGAGCCCAAGGACCATCTCTTTGGATATTTCTGTTGGTAATGAGCCTCAGTGAGGAGATGCACTAAAATAAAGGCTCTTTTTTTAAAGCTGTCTCCTGTGCCATTCACAACTGTGAAACCATAACACATGGAGAAGAAAGTGGCAGCAGGTCTAAAGATGAGTAACAGCATTTATTTTAGATGGTATGCAGTGAGTGGTATGCATACTCAACAGTTGGCATCCTGGCTCCAGCCTGTCCCATGCCATGCTGCAGACCCATGGATATGCTGCACGTGTATATCACACGTTATGAAATTATATATATATATATATATACACACACACACTTCTTTGTGCTGTTGCTTCACATGTTTATGGGATATACCCAGGAATAACCTAAAGGTTTTGCTTTGGCAACACATACCCCTCAAGCTGTAAGCTGGGACCTAGAATTAATATAAAATAGCAGTAAGTGACATATAAATACTTTACAAATGCAATTTCCCCTTCACCTAATTAAACTATGTAGTCTGGAGTGGTTCATCCCCTCCCTGACAGTGTATTGACCATGAGCAAAGGTGCTCCCTTTTTGGTAGATGGAATAAGGAATGCTAAGAAATCTCCAAGCAGGCAGTCTGGCCAGACCAGAGACCTCAGATCTTACTGAAACAGATAAAAGAATAAAAACGAAACACGACACCATGTGTATGAAACTGGAATAGCTTTACTGACATTCAGGTGTAACACAACCAGTTCAGAGACAGCTTCGGATTTAAACATTCCTACAAAAAAGGTTTAAAATCCATTTTACAAAAACCCCTTGTGTCTAGCATGAAGTCACAGAATGTTAAAAATATCACAACACAATAAATACACCCAGCCTTTGCTAGAGCCAGGAGCCATGTTAGCTCAGAGGTTAAAAAAGTCTGAGGCCAGGAAGAAAGTGAAGGGTGCTGGTGGAACAGCAGGGGCAGGAGGGTGAGTGGATGCCCAAGGCCTGCTCTTCCTATCTGCACTCCCAAGCCTCCCCAACCTTTTTGTCCAGTCTGTCCATGTGGAGACACCACTTCTCCACCTACCACAGTTTATTACTTGTTCTGTCTCCTGGATGGCAAAACTGCCAGCTAGCTCTGGACAGACCCTCCCAGCTCCTGTGCTAACACTAGGATAGATGGTGTGAACTATTTGCCATGTAAGAAGAACCAGCTTTGCAGACTGGAGTGGCTTCATAAGAGTCCCACCTTATCTAAAACCCAGTTTCTGACCTGGCTTCCCCCTGTAAACTGCAGTAGAAAGCCCACCCCTCCTGCCCCACCATGCAATTCTCTGAGAAGTACCAGACTGGGTAAAAACAGGGGCTACTGTCACCTCCACTGCCACAGGGTGAGGAGATCCCTTTTGGATTACAGGTGCTTCAGGTATTGGTCCAGATTTTATTTACCCTATGCTGGCCACATTCTAGTCTACAGGGCATGGTAAAATGAAAAAAAAAATTAAAAAAAAAAATCTGTCCTGCTCCCCCTGAGAGATGTCCAAGAAAGGCTGGCACAAAGTAAAAGCCTTCCATTTGGCTCTGGGTAGAACAAGCTGTATGATCATATCTATACATATATATGTATATATATGACAGTGTCTGCCTCTTTCTAGAGGGCAGGTGCACCTTAGAAAGGCTGATCTCACAGGAGATCCTAGAGCACTGCTAGGCTTCCCGGCATGCAGCCCTCAGCCCAAGGCTCAGCATCCTGGAGGGAAACGGATCCAGCAGAATACCAGTCCGCTAGGGACAAGTGCTGATAAGCATGACAGGAGTGTCCGATGTGTTCCCTACAAAGCCTGGCTACTAGCACCCAGAGGAAGATTAGGGTAGCCCCTTTTCACATGGCACACTACTCTGCCTTTTGCATTAATCCTAAACCCCAAGGGATGAAGAAGTGGAGCAAGAGTGATCCGAGGCTACAAGATGATCAGGCTTTACCCTAAAGAGGTCTATGGACTCAGCTCCCACCTTGCAGAGAACCAGAGGTCTAAAGATGCTCATCCAATGGAGGGGAAGGAGTCAGGGGAAAAGCTTAATATTGACTGGTTCAAATGCCACTGCAGGCCCCATCCCAGTGTATGCAAGAGAAGGGGACAGGACCCGTAAGGGGCTTTATTCAGACGAACGCTTGTGAAGGCGGTGACAAGGAGAATCTAATGTGCTTACTATGAGGAGACAAAATGTAAGGTAGGGGAGGAGATGGTTGCAGCATCCCAGGCTCAGGGTTCAAAGAGTACACTGAAGCCCTCTCCATCCTCATTTTCTAGCACATCTGTTTCCAGTGATGGCTTCACTTTTTTGAAGAGAGATGGAAGGTTCCGGATATGAACCTCCTTGCGGAACTGCTCCCCGATGGGCTTCTGCAGAGGACAGACAGGCAGACATCAGTCATTACTGTCTTCATACCCCCACTCAGCTCAGGGGAAGCTTGCTTGCACATCAGAGGCAGACCCCAGGTTCTGAGCAATGCCTAGGCCCAGACCCTGTGCTTGCATTTTGAGGAATTTCAGGCCTGGCCTTTCCCAAGTGCCAGGGCACTGAGGTAACCACCAGAATACCAGCTTCCCAGCTTCTAATTCAAGACTCCACCACCACCATCCTCAGAGAGGTCCTATGCCCACTCAGCAGCTTCAATCAAACATTTTAACACGCTGTTTGCCCGGGCAGCCTCGTGCAAGATACCCGCTGCCTCTCGGTGAGAGGCCATTGCTGGATGGGCTGCTCAGTCTGTGCTTGCTGCCAGCCCTGCTCGACCTCCAGGGTGAAGAGAGACAGAACAAACACTAAGAACATGCTGCAACAGCCTCCTGGGAAGGGGGGTGGTTGGAGAGGGGCAGGCAGGCTGGCCACACCATCACTTCTGCAGCGCACAGATGCGAAATTATCCTCCAGGATATCACTTACCCCGATGCAACCTGAGATGAGGCGCTTGAAGTGATCCTTCCGGCGCTTGTCTGCCACTTTTTGCAGTGTTGGATTAAGAAGCTTTGAATCAAACTGCTCCAAAGAGTCCAGCTGGATGTCTGGGATCTGCTCCATCACTGCCTTCAGCTCGGCGTAGCGAGGGCGCTGCATGGAGAATTAAGATTAACACAGCTCTGCTAGAGGAACTGCCTTGCCCTCCTTGGGAAGCTCCTCTGCCCCTACCCAATGGGCATGGGATTAGTTTTCACCATTCCCCTCACATTCCTCAACCTCACATTTGGATGAAGAACAGAGTTTCTCACCAAGGCCTCGTAGATCTGGAAAGCCAGGTGGACAAGAGCTGCCATGCAGCCATCGTGCTGCCCATGTACCTGTAAGCCCTTCAGCACACTTGTGAAAAACCAGGACACAGCATCAGGAAGGAGGTTTCCTGGAAGCACCTGGGGAAGAGGCACTGTCAGCACTGAAGCAAGATACTGGTACATAACCACCTTTCTGCAATAGCTTGCTCTTCCTGAGGGAGAAGGTGCCCAGGGGTGAAGCAGCCATGCTTCTCACAACATTCAGAGCTTCCTCTTCCAACCCTGCCAGAACTAATCCCTTCTTCCTCCCACAGGTACCTGTTTGAGCAATGGCCAGCAAAGCTGTGTTGTGGTTCTTTGGCAGGACAAGGTGTCCTTCCAGGAGAGGGATGTGTAGGCAGTGATCAGCACTGCAGTGCAAACATCCTGAAAAGGAGTCAGAGAGGAAAACCAGTCAGAGGAGCTATTTCTTACTTCCAGCATTCAAACCTGATGGGAGCCAAGAAGCAATCCAGAGAATCAGCAGGAGCTTCTGAGAATGATGCATCTCATTGTTGCTCCAGCAGAAGGTGTTCACCCAGTGTGCAGCATCATAACCATGAGAGACCAGTGTTAAGTTAACCTGCCCCATTCATCTCCCTAGGAAAGGCCCTTGAGCACTCATGGACTCCCCTCAGCTGCTACTCTCAAGTCACTGCAAAAGCTTCTATAAGAGCTTCTGAGGCATCTACATCAGACTGTACAGAAATATCAGAATAAAGGTACTCTGCACAGCAGGTGGTATTAGCACTGTGGCTCCTGTACCAGCTCAGGCAGATTTTACAGAGAAAAAAAAGCTGGATGAAGTTCTTCCTCATGAAGACTGGAGCCCAGGATGAAGGCAGAGCCAGGGAGCACCCTGGGTGCAGGTGAATGGGGGCTGAATGCCCAGGGCCTCTTCCCCAGAATGGCTGAAGCTCTGTAGCTGCATTTTATACTGGATCCCAACCCCCATTTGCTTTGTGGCTTCTGCAAGGCCCTTCCAAGCCACGCATGTTCCCAAGAGGTGATTCTCACATGGGGAACGCTCCAGCAGCCTAGATCTCTGCAGCAGTGTCTGGCTGCAGAGCAGACAAGTGTGACAAAGAGCACAGAGAAAGGATGCTGGCAGTCAGAGCACACACTCTTACCTCTTGCTTCATCAGACACTTTCCGAGCTCAGTGAGCTCTGCGTTGGCAGGGGGAGTCACCTCCGTGGCCATCGCCTCATCATCTGCAGAGCAAAGGCAGCACTGTGAACGTGCCTCCCAAGGACTGAGGGGGACACAGGGAGGCTGCAAGAACTAAGCTGGGAGCCAGGAGAATCACAGCACACAGAATCAGTGTCCTGGCACAGCTTATCCAGAACATCTCTTTTCAAGCAAAAAGCACCCACCCTCTGTAGGGTAGGAAGGGCACACAAGTGGCTACCTTCAGCTCTCAGGAAACTCCTCAGCCCACTTCTCAGAACCTTAAGAACCAGCTGCTCCAACATACCACCTGTGAACCCTACAGCACATTAGTTTTCAGGCTAGAGTGGGTTTTTCTGTGGCCCCCAGACATGCTGGGCAGGACAGAGCTGAAAGCTTCTTACCAAACCTATACCCCTCACACAGAACTTCCAATAGCAGCTCAGCCTCCCCTCAAGAACCAGGAAAAGTGCTTGTGTACATCAAGGGCAGGAAAGGCAAAGGTAGGCATTTACTCACCATCTCCATCTACAGCAGCAGTAGTGTTCTGTTCAACACCTTTCTTAGAAACACAGCAAACAGCTGCAAAAACAGTTGCAGGTTAGAGGAGCAGAAAAGGGAAGATTCTACTGCAGAACATGCAGAGATTATCCTACAGACCCTGATGGGCTCACAGCTGCTTCAAGCTCCCCCAGCTCTTACAGAGAATCTGAAGAATCAGAAAGCCCAGGATAAAAGCCCAGTACTGCACTACCTGGAAGGCTCTAACGTGAAGGGCTACGTGAAACATCCCATCCATGGCACTTCCCACAGTGGAACCTGCTGCACAGTGGCTGCTTCAAACTACTGAGAACCAGGAATGTGCAAAGCCATCTGAAGCCCATAATCCAAGAACAACACCGATTTAAAGCAAAAAGGCCAATCAAGAAAGCGGATAGAAAATTGAGATCTGTAATCTCTATGTGGAATCAATTTCCCCAGCCTCCCTGCACATAGCCATGCTGACAAAAAATGATGTTGGAGAAGGGGAACACAAGGGAGACTGCTTTGGGGGAGGGACTCTTCCCTTATGTCTGGTTAGAGACATGGCAATTGCCAACAACAAAACTGCTCTATGCTTGGCTTGTCTACAAATCCATGTCCCATACTGGGTTCCAAAGCGCAGAACGGGAGAATCCAATTCCCTGTAGGACTGGATTCCTACAGGAACAGTGCCAAAACCATGGAGTCCTAAAAGCTAACAAAAGGAAGAAACTCTCTTTTGAAGGTTTTTAATTATCTCTTACTAGGTTTTAGCTAAGATTTTGGCAGGGCTGTCTCACACCTGCCTTCTCAGGGTTATGTTAAATACTACTGACCGTTACAGTTAAGTTTTACTGCACATTGGGAATTCCTGTTGTCCTCTCCAGGGAAAACTTCCCAAATATCTCAGGAGACCTAGCCTGATTTCACTTACTGGCGAGATCCATGACTTCTCGAGTCAGCAGCCTGACCAGCTGTTCCTCAAGCATCTCCTGAGACTCGGGGTTGTCATCTGCAGCATCATCCTCACTGAGGAGAACAGGTTTTAGTTTGAAGGGAGCCAATGTCTTCAAGTACCCCCTCTGCCCAAACACAGGGGATGAGTCACCAGTGTGTTTCCCAGCCCTTGCTGGCAGGGCTGCTCCTGGGCAAAGGGCCACGTGAAAGACCAAACCTCCATCCCATTCCCCATTTCCCCCTTCATACCAAGGGGTGGAAGCTTACCAGAGCATGCTTCGCTGGTTGATCACCTGCCATTTCTGGGACAACCTCTGTTCAAGACAAAAGGAAAGATTCAATCTGGACACAATGTAAGGAGACCCAGGCAATAGCTGCTGGCAGAAGCACAAGAGCTTTAAGCACAGCTCTCACGCCAAGACCCATTCTGAATGGCAGGAGAACTGCTACCAAGTGTGCTGGAATGAGCTGTCATGAAAATGAGAGGACACAAGGGAAAAAAAAAACCCACCAAACTCCAAAATTCTCAGGGCTGCAGGTTGAGGAGTTTGTGTCTACAAGTTTGAATTCACAGCAAGGGGTGCTGTGCAACAGCCAGGGTTCAACGCACCTCAAAAGCCCCCCCTAAACATCATCAAAATCATTAAGCATCAAGGCCCTTGTCTGTGCTGGCTCTGTAGAGACAGACATTCCCACATGTTGCTGCCAGTTGCTACAAGAAGCCAGGGCTGTCAAGGAACAGGCATCAAACAAGCTGTTTTCTTACCATGTGCAAATAGGTAAAGAGTGGTCCCAGCATGGGGCAGACAAGGGTTTCGTAGTATTCTGAGGGGCAGGAAAGTACCAAGGGCTTCACAAACACACCTGCACAGACCAGTTAAGGAAAAGATCCAACACGTAAGGCCAGTTGCTAGGGAGGCTGCAGTACAGTGCCCAAGCCAGCCCATTCCACTGGGAGGCCAAGGGACAGGCACCAGGAAGCCCACCTTCTCACAGCCCTGAATTAGTAAGTGGCATCCCTATACAGCAAGAACATGAGTTATGGCAGCTCAGCTGACAAAGCTAAGGGTGCTTAGCACCCATTTCCTAGCTGGGAGACTGAATGTCCAGCCCTGAGAAGTAGGTTGGGAAACCCACATGATCTCCCAGAGAAGCACATCCTAATGGCAAGCTCTTCACTATCCAAGTCCCCTTGACCCTCAGAAGGCCCTACTGACCTCTCGCAGTGCCTTTGGAACCACACAAATCCCTTGCATTTCTTCTGACCCCAGGCACTGCTGTGTCTGCTCGTGCCCTCCTAGGCTCACACCTCGTCCGCACCAGGTGTATTCCTGCTTGTTTACCTCCTCAATCACCCTTGTCTTGGCCACACTGAAAACAATGCAGGATTTCAATTTATGTGTTCAGAGTGTCCCTGAGACAGTGATGGAAGGATACGGAGCATGGGACGCAGTCTGTAATCAGGAATGTTGTTGAGGTTGTTGAAAGCAGAGCTGAGGAGCTGGGTGGCGAGACCCTCAACAGTGTAGAAATCCTGTTGCATGGAAGGGCCTGCATTTCCCAGGATGTGAAAACTTCAACAAAAAACAAGTTAGTTACAAGTCTGCTAGATAACAAGTACCATGTTGCTGCTCTGCGAAGGCTACAAGTACTATCATCTTGAGATTACTTAGTTGTCACATTCCTAAACAAATACTATAGAGGAATTTTAGCACAGTATCTCTTTTTTTTTTTGGGATACCTGCAGAGGGACAATGAATTAAGCATTTAAACACTACAAGTTACTTTCAAGTGCTGATGTACCCTGACACATAATTAGAAGTGGCAAAAGAGACAAACTAGATCAGGATATCAGGTAAGCGCTCCAATCTGATTACCTAACTCTGGAAGAACTAAAAGCAGATCCTCATTTTTCCACACTGTTCCAGGTCTGTGTGGCAGGTTACAACTGCTGAATATAGGCCACCACTGCAGCTTGTACTTGGATATTACAGGATACAGCTCACATCAGAAGTCTAACTTTAAAGGAAGTCAGGACCCCACAATAACCTACTGCTCCAGCTGTGCAATGCTGGGCTGTGGCGAGAGATCCGGTGCTCTTACCAGTTGTCATAGAGGGTACAAAAGAAGCCCTGCATCCTTTCTAAGACTGTTTTGTAAACAGGAGAGTCATAAAGCTCCAACAAAGGCTGAGGGAGACCTGTGGGAAGGAATAAGCATCAGTTACATTAATGCGAGAGCACAGCGCACCTTCAAAGTATGCTGGGAAGGTGCCAGCCAGCTCGATGGCAGCAAGGGAAGCTCTTGGCAAGAGCCAAAGGGGAAGAGGTACAGCAACCCTGGGGCAGAAATCCCACTTAGAGGTCAGTCAAGTTCAGGTTGGCTGCACCCTGAGCAGAGGTGCTTCCACTGAGGTTGTTGTAGCCACTTCATTTCTCCAAAGTAGAACTTACTGAGCTATCAGAACCCAGCCAGCAGCAAAGCTGACACTTGCTGCCACTCCTCTAATAGCTCATCCCTTCAGGTGTATATTCTGTGCCAGGACATAAGCTACTGTTGAACTATGATATTAAAAAGTTTAGAGGAGAGATCAAGGCCCTGCTGCTGTATGTGCAGCGGTTCACAGACAGAGTTTAAAGTCACAGAAAACAGGTAAAGGAAGCATGTCCTCATTTTACAGACAGGAAATGGAGAAAGAAAGACAAAGCAACTTCCCCAAAATATTTCACTGTTTGTCAAAACCTGAAATTAAACCCCAATTTCCAAAGTCAAGATCCACACTTTAACTACAAGGCCACCCACTCCTGCTTGGCTGGAAAGGCTTCTGTGTTCACAATCTCAAACTGTTTTAAGAAGGTTCCAAAGGCCTCTTTCTAATACGCTGTCTAGAAACAAATGCCATGGCCGCACTGCACAACCTAGCTCTTACCCTCCAGGACAGGTCTCTGCACCAGCACCCAGGGCTCCTGCTGAGCACTAATTCTGCTCAAAGGCAGACAACTACAGCACCCTCCAACCTCTGCAGCCTGAAACGCCATGTTGCAGAGACCACCACCCAGATGGGATAAGCAGTTTGGCAGAGTACCCCTCACTTCATGCAGAAGAAACCAATATGTCTGAGACCAATAACTTATTTAACATCTTAGTTTCGGCAGGTTCAACTCACAGCTGAGCTGCAAATACTATGAAGAAGCTGGTCCTCCAGCCCTGTTCCACTGTTAGGGACAGATCACCAACTCAAATACTTCTAAGAATCTGCCCATACATTCCCCCAGAAGAGGAGCCTCTTACCTAGAATGGCATTCTTCTCCACCTCCAGCATGTCCAAGGCCTTTGCAAATGTATCCCCCAGCCTAGCCACCATCTCTGGCATGTAGAGGTTGTTGTGAGTCCTGAAACAGAAGAGCACTTGGTTTATACTCATGTAAGTTAATTCCTTTTTGCCCTTGACAGTGGGATCCTCTCCTTCAGCTTGTGGACAGCTCTTCTGAGGCAGATGATGAGGAAGGTGAGACCAAGCACGTATGCATGGGATCCCCCTTCCCCACCTGCAAAAATATTGGGGAAGCTGACCCAACAGAGACATGGAGTGACTCCATCTCATGTCCTGAATCTCCTGGCTGCCCCTTCCACTTATTTCAATTCATCCCACCCCTTGCAAGCATTGGCAGTAAAAACTCCCAGCAATTCTCCAGATGATGCTGGGAAAAACTTATTAGCTTGGCCAAAGGGATTAGAGAATGGATTTTTAAAACCGACAAGACATGGACTCTGTCATCTCAAAAGATCTTCTGCACCTAAGGCCCCTGCAGAGGGAGGGGCTGTTTCAGCTCCAAAATACACACAGCGCCCCTCAGGGATGGGTCACAGTCCCCAGAATAGCAGGTGGCATTGGAGGGACTCTAGTGAGAACATCCGTCTGATCAGATGTTACTCATGGCAGGTACATGTGCCCTCCGGACAACACATCCAGCTGGGAACAAGTCTGCATCATAGGAGGTGGCCACTGTCAGCTCTCTGCAAGGGACACCAATTCAGCCATGGGTGGCTGGTTCTTTCCATCCAGGCCAAAATGGGTTCCCTCTCTTAGCCAGGGTACTGACACTCAGCTGGACTTGGCAGGGGTGTCTCTCTCACCTACCTCTCTCCTTTGAGACCTCAGACCTCCACTCTGGGTGTCGCCAGCTGCACACAGCACAAATCCTGCAGCCTCCTCCAAAACTGCAATGCCATTGTACCTGCTGCTAGAGGTGATCAAGGGCAACTCAGTATCTCCCCCTCGAGCAGCGTTTCCCAAAGCAGGGGGTACATGGGAATGACTGGGGGAAGGGAGCGTGGACAAACCTAATGATGCTCTCCAGAGTCTCAGCTTTCACTCATGTATTAATGATTGTTTTTGGGTTTTTAAGGTCCATGTTCATAATTCTGGCAACCCTGACGCAGTGATGTGTGCCTGCATTTGCAGAAAGCTCCAAAACCGCAACTATCCTGTTTCTCTCTGCAAGTGTTAAATACTTCCCTGCTCACTGCAAGTGAGGAAGGCAAGTATGTGAACTTCATAAGAAAGAGCTACACAAATGACTCATACTCTCATTCTGGGCTGGATCTAACACCATGCAACAGGCTTCAAAGGGGCGCAAGCTGATTCTGCTCTGCCAAGAAGGGCCAGCTAACAGCCCAGCTTCTGCTAAGATTCGTATAACGTTGCCCCACTGACTCAAAAAGCTGTATGTTTCTGCTTGAGGCTATCCTGAAACCTGGCTACTAAAATAATCTCTTGTACGCTTCCTGCCCACTCCATGCCAGTGTTGGCTTTACCTCATGCTGGGCAGAAAGCCAGTGGGGCAACCCAGGCCCTGTGGAATTGCAAAGGTGAACCCTGAAATCCCACTGCACTAACTCCAGCAGGATGGGCCAGTCGGTCATATGCTGAAGGTGTGGTCATGGTCCTTAGTTGTTTCAGAGTCCTTGAAGCATTTTCTTAAGTCTGAGAGTTGGGAGGCAGGTGTTCACTTACAGGCCAAGCTCTCTTAATACTTCAGCAAGTTCCCAGTGGGAATGGAGAGAAAATGGCCAACCACCTACTCCCCATGGGAGTTAAAAAAGGCATCCAACAGCTCTCATATACGATGATGTATCCCCTAGGCATATTCCAGTTGAGACTATCAGCACTCCTGGGCACCCTACACACAGGAAAACATGGTAAAACTACTTTCAAGAGACAGTTATGCTTGAGAAAAGACAAGCAAAGGATATGGCAGGAATTGGGGGATTTTCAGTGATTGTCACGGCTCTGCTAGAAAGAGTATCTGATGCCTACAGAGAAGGGCTTGTAAACCAGAAGATGAATCCTTTAAGACAGTCCATGATTGAGGAATCTTTTTCCAAAGCTGGAGCTGTCTACAACGAAAATGCCTACAGCATGCATGTCTACCCAAGAATTTTCACCAGCATTAATGCTTTGGCAATATCAGCACCGCATCATCAGGAGTTCCAAAAAAACCTTTGTCTAAGCAAAGCATTTGCTGAGCCTGAGCATTTGATTTGTAACAAAACATGAGCAAATCCCAGCACAATAAAGGCTCTGCAATACGTGATTACAATCACGTAATGCTGCTACTGACTGCAGAAATGCACCAAGGTGGCTGAAAATCATGATTTGGGTTTCAATTCAGGAGTGAATATTTTAAGCCAGAAGCTAGAAAACACCCAAGTGAAATGAGGTACCACAGAGGACAGGAGAATCATTACTCTGAAAGTTGCAAGCAGTGATTAATAAAGCAACCTCAAAATAATTCCATAAATACAGCTACCCACACAGAAGACAAATATGGGTAGGCACAATAAGATGCCACTCAAAACTAACTTCTTTTTTTTCCATTACCTGGACTACCTCATTCTTCTCAGTTCCTTGATCTCAGCCATGACCTACCTCCAAGCTACTCAACACCCTGGCAAAGGCCCAATGGCTTAACAGCATCACTGCTTCCATCTGCTAACACAGCAGCAGAATGCCACATACTATCCAGAGAGCAGCAGACCCATCTGCTCAGCCTGCAAAACCCCCTCTTTTAGCACACTGGTGCCAGACTTGGTGCTCAGTTCAGCTGCTCAGCAAGATCCACACTGCTGCTACTTGCAGATCTGCTCACACAGAAACAACCACAGCCTGCAGGGACTTCCACATCTCTGTCCCACATAAGCACATGGGCAACACTGGATGCTGCTCATCTCTACAGAGAGCTGCCTAATGGCACAACTCTAAGAGAAGCATCCATCCCCAAGTAGTAATGCAACAATGTCCCTGGAGGCATCCTCAACACAGGCAGCTTTCCTGCCAGGCAGCCTTCCTCATATCCCCATACTTCCTGCCTGCCGACAGGCTGCTACAGATTCCATATTCTCCTGTGTGATCCATATTAAAGAAGGCCTGAGAAAGACAAACATGAAAAAGGCACCTCAAAAGTCAAGCAAAGAAGGAGTTCCATAGCACAAGATCCAGCTTTGCCAAAAAGACATAAGCATCATCAACGCTTGCAGTGAACAACTATGAGCTTGCAGCTGCCAAACAAAGAGGCCTATATATTGAGCAGCAGCAATGGAAAAACATGAAGCATGAAGATCTACTGTTCTTAATATATCATTCCTTAGTTCTTGTTGGAGCATCCAGACTTAAGAAAAGCTGAGATACCTCTGAGTGAAGTACAGGTTTCTCCATGCATGTTACTACCATGGACTCAGAAAATATTTCAGTCTGCAGGTGAGATGCTTGAACAACACAGATGCGTTACCTCAAAAAAAGCCCAAACTAGCCATGGAGCCTCCTCCTTTACATACTGGATATGGAACATAGCTCATGTGTTTTCTTAGAGGTGGTAAAGGGCCAGGCACAGAGTTTCTGTTTCTTCACAGAAGTGGAGTAGTGACACTTTCCTTAGCTTGCTGTAACAGCGATCCCAAGTGATTATACTAATAATGTACAAGTTCTGGTAGGAACAGTGACTGCATGAGGAAAAAGTGTCTGTTGCAGCCTGTTCAGACCTTAGGCACTGGTTTAGCTGGTCTCACACAATATGACATGTGGCAGGCACTGGAAGAAATTGAATGAGGCTACTACTAATCACGGCAACTCTACCCTACCTAGCCTCTCCCAAAAGCTCATAATCAGGATCTTCACCCTTCCAGGATAAAAGGCAAAAGCAGTTCAAGCACAAACCTGTAGATCTACCTGCTCACTGGCCGAAGTACCACACACTGTGCTACACGGAGCTTAGCGAGGAGAAACACCGCTCACGGGGGCCAGGACAGCACGTGCTTGTCTCAACAGTCTAGCATGTGGCTTCTCTCTGGAAGCAGCACATTCCTGAGCTCAGTGACTACCAAACATACCTGACTAGACAGAGCTCAGGTAATAGGGTCCCTTCCCTTACAAACCCAGGAGCTGAAAAATCAAAGTGGATCTGAAAATTCTCTTTCTCAACAGGCCCCTGCCAAGGACAGAGCGTCAGGTTCTCATGTAACATGTAGAGTTATCCCAAAAAATTGTTCCTTAAGTCTGGCAAAATCACAGTGTCAGGAGCTACCCTGAGAGAGACTTCTCCTTTTTAATTCTGGGAACTGGGTTATTCAGGATTTCCATTTTCTGCCTTCACTTGCTCCCTCCCCTGGCTGCTCCAGACCTACACAACACCAGTGACACACAGAGAGAGGCACTGCATGGTAGCAACAGCCTGAGAGTATGCATCCACTTATTTCAATAGCAGACTGCTGCAGGAGGCTGCTGCTCATGTTCAGCAAAGCCAGTTTTATTTAACACTGAAGAGAGAACAACGCAAACAGGATGTGACGAGAGCTGGGACTGCCCTGGTGGTGACGGGAGGGGTGGCCTTGTAGGGGCTGAGGGCAGAGCAGAGATGTTAGTTAAGAAATCATTAACTGGGTGGCAGAACTATAGCAGTGGAGGTGGGGGAGGCAACCCCAGCACAAGCTCCCATTAGCTTTGATGGCCTCTTGTAGGCCAGGCCAATGAACATTCAGAAGGCTCCAGTTTCCCCAGTGCCATTCCCCACTGTGAACAGTCAGGAACAGTACTCGAGCACCTGCACCAGCCTGTGCTCCCACTGGCTTCAATGCGCGAACATGCTCTGAGCATTCCATGTATTTATCACAGTTTGGCTTTCAGAGATTTATAAGTCAATATAAATGATTTCAAGGCAACTTGACCCACCTTATGAGAGCAAGTAAATTGTCAAAAAGCTTCAGGACCTGCTCAGTGCAGGGATTACGGTACATTGGAGTTCCACTGGGCAGGTATCCCAAAAAGAATCCTCCAGCTTTAGCCTCTTCAGTAGCAGCAGGCCAACGAGCTCGTTTCACAACTCCCAGAATGGTGTACACACAAAAGCTTATCTGCAGCAAGAGATGTGGAGAAAGCGTTTCTTAGATCACAGATCAGAGTCTGAATCTATCGCTTTCCCAGAAACACATCATCATACCACCTCAAAGGTAATGTTCTACATTACAAGCTGCAACAGATCTAACCTGGTGATAAAAATCAAGTCTGATGAGATTGCTGCCAGGAAAATGCAACAAACGATCATGCTATATTCCATCACCTTCAGAGAGCCCTGGCCATTGCAGGATAGCCTAGGAACTCACTATCAGACAAAACATCAATGCATACGATCTCAGGAGTATGCAAGCAGGCAGGCAGGCTGCTGAAAGTAAGGGTCTAGACTGCCAGTTCCTCATGTCCTTCATGTGCTGGGACAGGTGCAGAGATCCCAGATGACACAGTGGTCAAACTGCATTAGCCCCAAATCACAAGCACATCTCTGTGGACTGCACTTCACTGTCTTCTACAGATCTAAGGACAACAACTCCGTTTGCAGTCTAAGTGAAGACTTTACACCAACAAATCAAATAACACAAATCTCCTCAGCCGAATTTTAATTGTATTCTGTGCTGCAGTCTGAGCACGATGTTTTCCATACCGCCTGGTTTAAAAAGCACAATTCACTGTGCCATATATCCAAAAATCACGTAAATCAATTGCTTCTCCAAAACCAAACTCTGTTAAACAAAGGGTAGGAAACAGTGTGCTTTGCTCTGATAAATAATGTGGTTTACATGGCCTGCATGCTCTTTACTGCAGCTTAAGGAGCAAAGGCCAGCCTGTCATTCTGCGATTTGAAAAACCTATTGATCTGCACTCTAAAGAAGTACATGATCAGGAGACCTTGTGTGTAATCACAAGAGAAACAGGGGATGGAAGGAGGCAGGTCTCATTTCATTAATGATTACACCTCCCCTGGTAATGATACTCACTCTAGACCGGTTCAGGCCACTAGGATCTTCCAAGACTGGATCGGCAATTTTGTTGTCTGCACCCACGTAGGATATAAAGGCTTCAGGATCTGAGAGGACTCTGGCAGCAGCAAAAGACAGCAATGGATTATTGTTTGTACCAGGGAATTTGATCAGAGCTTTGCACAGGCAATAAACATCTAACAAAAACTGAGCAGGCTAGAGGGGCTAGGCAGTGCTCCATCCTGTACATGGGAACATGATTTAAAAGCACCAGAGATGTGTACACTCTCCAAACACCATCAGTTCTCTTGGGCTGTGGGGATCTAAAAGATTCAAATCTCTTATGAAGATAGCCCTGCTGAGAAAACTGTTGTGCATGTCCAGCTACCCAGAGCAGCAAGACAACTCAGCTTTAGTAACGAGAACTCAGCTTCCTACCTTCTCCTGGGGATGAGCAAAGACATCTTTGATTTCTCATTTCCTGCAAATGCTTTGAGCACGCTGGGGAATGTTCCTTTATTACCTTAAACGACTCTTACCCAGCAATTTTCAGCAAACAGCATTTACACTGTTGGCAGTTTATGAACTATAGGAGAGTTATTATCACAACAACTGCCCAGAGGACAGGAGGTCAAGCCCATCACCCTCATACGGCTTGTGTGATCTCTTACTGGGCACAGCATTACCTTCTCAACACCTCCAGCTCAAAAATGGAGAAGAAATGACCCATAAAAAGAAAAACGACCCATACCTCTGCATCTCTGGGGAGAGCCATAAGCCAGCAACAGGAGCCATGAGCTCCTCCAGGAAAGCTTTCTGTCGCTCATAGTCCTTAAACTGGTTGCTGATGAGGACAAGGGCCTCCATAAGAGCACACTTCTCCATCTGCGTCAGAAGTAGCTCATTGGAGAGCAGCTGTTTCACGTGGTTGTATAACATCTCAAAGTTTGGCTAGAAAACACATCCAAGTGGAGAAGCATCATGCATTTGCTATGGAGAAGGGCCACTGGGGGAGGTAGAGGAGGGGTGTACTGTACAGCTGGAGAACGTACATTTCTGTTACCTTTTCTCAACATAGCCATCTCCTCCTCACACTCAAGTTTCTCTGAATGTTCAGTCTAAGAGAACTTCTATTCTTCCCTACCCCTCTATCATTATCCTGCATCCATTTTACTTCTGCAGCTTGTATCCTCCTCCTCATCCCTTTTACATTTAACACATCAATTTACAATTCAACTTCTGAGGCAGATAATTTTTCAGTGGGGAAGAAGAGAGGTACAGAAAATGAACTACTTTGCTATTTGTGCAGCAGGAATGTTTCTTGCAAGAAAAGCAGAGACTGTAGCCAAGGAAGCTCAAGATTTCACAAAATCCAACTAAAATTGAGGCAAGACTCTTCATGACAGAGTTGCGTTTACATACCAGGACAAGCTGAGGGTAATCCCGGCACATCTTTATGATTGAGGAGCACGCATGCCTTCTCACATTCTTCACTGCTCGAGTTCTAGGAGCCTGGACAGACACAACAAACTTCAATGCAACAAAACAAAAGTTCAGCCAAATGCAGGGTATCTTCAAGAGACAAATTCATTATATATTTTTTCCGAAGTACTGAGCATAGATCAAAAAAATACTCCCATGCCTCCCTGCTCCCTCCAAACAATCATGCAGCAACGAAATTTCCTCTGACGCAGTAGTCAACTCAAGAAATCCATACTCAAACAGCTGTACTTCAGGAGTGAGGATGCTATGACTCTTCCTCACTATTTCAAGACTCCAAGCACTCCTTAGATAACTAGTGGGTTTACAGCCATCCTTCACAGCCGCACATACCAAGTACTGAAAGAATACCCAGACTTAATGAAGGGATTTCATTCTCAGGAAGGCCAGCACTGACTGGGGAACTAAGTGTACTGGCCTTAGAGCACGCCTGTACCCTTCCAAGCTTGTGAGCCAAGGCCTAGTAGGCTATGTCAACCACAGAGATCAGCAATATCTAGACTCCCCAGCTTTCTCAGGAGCAGAACTATACTTGAGAAGCCTACTACAATAGTCTTCAGACTCAGGACACTCTCTCCACTAGAATATTATTTGATCCAACTGTTACAGATCATTAGCAGATAATAATTCAGACATACCTTACTTTCTTCTACAACTTCAAAGGTAACTGAAGCAAACAACTGTGAGAAAACAGAAGAAAAATCAAAAAACTCATATCATTTGTTAATATTTACCACTCACATCTGTTTGAGCTCAAGGAATAGCTAATAAAGATCTTAGTGCAATTTCATTGAAGTCAGTGAAGAATCCCTGAGTAAGCTGATGGATGAATCACCAATACAGCAAGGCCTTGAAATAAAACATGGTGTTTACTGGCCAGAGCATGCACTTAATGCTAAGATTTAAGGCTATGAACTGCAAAATTTGGGTTAAGTGACATTACTGTTCTTGTGACAAGCCTCAGTCTCAGTTCCTCCCATCTTTAATATGAAGCACAGTTCTTCCCTGACAGCAACACCAAGAGGACTGACTCCCGCAGTTTAGTACAAGAGCCCTGCACCACATAAAGCTGATGTGATTTTAGCAGGGTCTGCACATACCTACCTTGGAAAGTACTTGTGGGAGGTATTCTGGTCGGTAAGTGACAAACGGAAAGAGAGCAGAGACATTGGTGAGCACACAGGACAGGATGAGAGGATCTTTTGTTTCAAAATTAAGGACAAGCTGCAACAGATCTATGCCATCATTCACTGGGATTTCCTATAAAGGTAGCAAAAAAACAAAAAAAGGAAAGAAAAAGGGAGGCAACACTCAATACTTCAACCTGTAGTATACTTCCCACAAAATCTAGAAAAAGGGCCGAGGGAAAAAGGACAGCAGCTTTGCCACTGTTGATAGGACAGAATGGAGACATCAGTCTCTAGTCCCCATACTATTGCTGGTACCTCTGGGAAAGGCAAATTTCCTCTCCCAGTCTGTCTCCCAATTCTCCTCTTGACTTTGTCCAACAGATTCCATGCTTAACCAACTGTATCGACCCATATAATTATTCTACTGTGATTAGACTGATGAGTGCATGAGCAGCTTAATCTAAAAAAAAATCAAGTCAGTCTACATCAAACTGACCCTTCTGATTTGCCTTCTGTTGAACAAAAGGCAGAGAGAAAATGCTTCTGATCTCCTGCTCTCTGGGCATAAGTTCCTCTCATTTAGTTAGAAGTTTAAAAATAAAAATCTAATAAGAGGATAATTACATAAACTCAAGAAATTTTTCCTTAAGCAATCTCCTCTAGCAAGGCACTATGTCAAAGCATGTCACCTGAGCACTCTCCTGTGACTTCTCATCCCATAGTGCTCAGAACTTAGACATGCCAGTATGAGTTTCGTCTCATCTAAAGAAGGGTCATTATCCTGGCATGAGAATGGCTCACCAAACAATCTGGGTTTTACATGGAGGTAACCAGTTCCTACAAACTGCTCAAGGATAACATATCTGCAAAAACCCACTGGTGCCAACCCAGGAGAGAAGGCAAGAGCATGGGATACACGTACATCTTTATCCATGGTTCGAAACATCTGGCTGATGACGCTCTCCGAGAAGAAGGTCATGGCATCCCACTGCACAAAGGATGGAGAGAAGATGGAGCAGAGACCTTCGCCTGTCTTAGCTGAAAGGAAGAGAACACCACGCTCAACCATCCTCAACAGCAGCCTGAGAAGTTCCTGCACTGCAACATCTTAGCACTCACAAGTATCTTGGGCACCCAGCTCTCCCTGCAGATGCCTTGCATCCTTGGGGAGCATCCCAGTATGATTTGCTTCATTCAAGTGAAGCCTCTCGAGACATAAGTCTTTGAGGTACCATGCAGAGCAGTATTAACAAATCACATAAGGGAAAATAAGGGAGACCACATGTCCAGACTCAGCACGGCAGGCAAGACTGCCCTCAGTGTGACTTTGCAGAGCACCAAGGAACCTCCCTTCACAGCAGGAAAGCAAGGTGAATGACAAGGGATTTGCCAGACAGGCATATAACCTCCTTAACAAAAATAATCAATATGATAGAGATAAAATGACCCAAATAATTGTAAAATTGTATCAGATGGACAGCTGTATCTGTTCTGCAGAGAGATTTGGGGGAAGGAAAGGAGGAGCCAGGGGCTTTACATTAGTTATTCCATATGTAGACTCTAAAGGGATAAATTAGGGAAGGGGAGCGTTTAACTCTCTTAAAAAGACCTTACAGCCTGAAAATCTAGCATGCAGTCTTGGCTACCACTTAAAAAATTCCAACAACATCAACAAAAAAAAAGGCCAAGAAGTTTCTTTTGGCTTTAACTAAAAAACAAATCCCATATCCCCATTTTTTTCAGGTGACCTACAGTTCGTGGGTCCAGTATCAACAGGAGCTGTGAGTTGGTACTTCAGCCATTCCCCAGCCATTTGGAAGCCAGTTAGAGGGTCCAGACGACAAGCCATCCTCATCACTTCTCCTTGCTGGGCTCGGAAAGCTGCAGGGAAAAATCAGACACCAAGAAACCAGCTGATGCTGCAAAGTTTGCAGACCCATGAACGTTACGGACTTTCACTTTGCCAACAGCTGTGCAGTAGGCACAGATATACAAACAGTAAAAGCAGGTACAACAGGATAGGCAATTTTGGAGGTGATTTAAGTGGAGTAAAACATGATGGACTAACATTAAAAAAAGTACAATTAAAATGCAGTATGAATTATGAAAATACATGCCAAACCATATTTACTATCATTAGGCCTCTATTCTTCATTTAAAATATTCTTCAAACTATACACATTTGCTGCTTACAAAGAATCTCGTGATACTGAGATAAAATACCAGCATTAGATAACTACCACTTCCTTCAGCTAAACACACTTTTCCTAGATTATTCAACTAATGACAAACAAATGTGAAATCAAATACCCAGCTGCCTCGTTTTCAATTTCAAAGATACTAAAAGCAAAGTAGAACGGGAATTTCTTCTGTTCCAAAATATCCCAGTGCATGACCACACAAAAGGATCAGTTCTGCTGAGTACAAATGCAACTTGCATTGTTTAATAAAGTTGTTTTACCAAGTAGTTTTATTTTCGGCTTCAAATTAGTTATATTTTCCTATACATGTAATGTCTTCAACATAACTTAACCCTCTAAGACTGTTTCAGCTTCTGGCTTTGTGCATTTAGCTACTTGATAGTTTCTACCCAAACAGATTTATTACAGTAAGTAAAAAATAAACTATCTAATAACCAATAAAAAATGCAACCTTTAAAATCTTCAGACATAAATGTAAAAAGTAAAAATTTATGTAATTTATTCAATGTATCCTCCCACCCACCAAGTTAGTACCAAACTACACCAGCCAGTGAGAAACAACTTCAGTTTTGGGAATAAAAATACAAAATGAAAGAAAAAGTATAATCATTAACACCCAGTGCTGGTTTAAGATCACGATTAAATTTTAATTGCTATTTTAATTGCTATTTTAATTGCTCAACTTTAACTATTGGTACTAAACCAGAAGCTTCTTACAAGGGCCAAAACAGATTTTCTTTGTGGAATGACATCTAAAGTCTTTTGTAAGCTGCCTTCCTCTCCTAACCTGAGCATGACTTGAGGCTGTTTGATTTCCTCCTCTACTTGACCACAAGACACATTTTCTTTGACACCAGAATGCTATTACGCCATCTACCTGACCAGCAAGCAAACCAACAGCAAATAGTAAAATTAAACACATGAGCTTCCACAGGAAAATCCTAACTTAATTTACTACAAGATTCAGGCTGAAAAAGTAGAGACACAAATGGAAGCTGACAAGCCAATATGGCAGGCTCCAAGCTTGGCCAGTGACTGAAAGTAGGAAGAAAGGCACAGATAACAGAACGCACAAAGTGTCATGGCAACTTACAGTTGAAGAAGGCATTGAAGTCCTCATCACTGTCAAAATCAAAGCGGGAGTATTCACAACTGGGGCTGTCTGCTTTGGAAGGAAAACCCACCTGGAGACAAAGTGGAAAAGGTCAGGAAGGAAGAGAAGTCACCCATCACAGCTAACACCAGCTTCAAGGAGATGAAGGCTGGAGACAAGGAGCAGACAATAAAACTGAGACACAACTGTGTTCTTAGCAGCCTGGAGATCATGTCTGGCCACAACACAACAAAAATGTAGCTTCTCCCCCACGACCCACAGGCCACGTTCACCCAGGTACCTTCTCACACCCAACAAGTTGTGATTCCCACATACCTTCACTAGGTTGGTCATAGATGCACGGAGATACTTGGGAACAACAGCCAGCAACAAAGGGTCATGAGACAGAACTTCATGCCGAAAGAGGGCTCCCCATGTGATCTGGGTGGAAGAGCGCAGAAACTGGGAGGAAAAGAGAGGAGCAGAGGAGGATTTCAGTGCTGGAATTTCCACTGCTAACATTAATTGTTTCTATCAGAAAGCAACAGCAAATTATACTGACTATTAACTTGAGGCAAGGCACCTTGAAGGCCCACCCCAAATTTCCAGAATGTCAAAAATGTCTAATACTCGGGCTGATTGCAAATTCTGCATTTTCTACTCAGTATCTCTGTGTCAGGCACTGCTCCTGATGGGTGGTAATACAGAAGAAAACACTCTGCCTTCCAGGCCTTCATCTGAAACAGAGAGCCTAGAGAGCAATATTTAGCAGCTGAAGCTCTACAGTCTTCTACAGGCTAGCTCAATTATGCATTCACACACAGACATTTATGAGACTTTCAGCCCTTTACATACCTGGCTGGGATGGGTTGTGAAGGCTAAAAATGACTCAAGGTATTTTCCAAAGTTGGCTGGCGTTTCCACATCACAATCTGAGCCCTATGAGGAACATGAAGTATTTCAGACAAAATACTAACTTTATGGCAGGCTGGGCTCACAAATGGTATGTTTCAGGGTAAAGCAGGAGCACTACATCCAAGGCCATAGACTGTAAAGGAGCAGAGACAGAAACACTGAACAACTGATTTTTTTCTGAAACCAGTATAGCCCAAGGAGCATCAAGTTCTGCTGACCAGCCTGGAGGTGCTGGAGATACCACCACCCTCACTCAAGAGTAAAGGGTGACTTCTCAGATAGTGGAATTCCATTAAAACCGAATTCACAACTACTGCTACTGCTGCTGTGAGTCACAATTTTACTCCTGTTGGGTCAAACCCACCCAGCTGTACCAAAGTAGTGCAATTCAACTGAAGAATTTCACAAGAAAATACACGCAAATAATTTCACTCAATTTCTCCAGATGTTTCATGTATTTAACATACGGGTATCCATGACCAGTAACTTTCTTGGAAGTTAGTCAGGAAATTAAGTTTTGCCTGGAGCCATAAATTCAAAGTTTTGCTGCTTCTCACAAATTATAACATGACCTGGTACCCTCAAGATCCCTGAAATTGTACAGCTGAGTGCTGCCTCCCCTATGTGAATCTGAATCAGCAAGCTCCATCTCATTATTTCATTATGGATTAATAGCTCCTACTGCCTAACAGCAAGTGGAGTCACTGAAAGTAGTAATGCACCCCGTTTGCTGTCCATTCTTTTTAGGGCTGAATTCTCAAAGGTTGGATTTGGGGGTTTTTTTCCCTCCCTATGAGACTTTACTTTGCTGTATCACTTTTACAGACTGGTTGCTTCAATATCCCCACATTGCATCTCTCAACAAGCCTGCCCTCTTTATTGCAGAAACACTGAGCTGAACGGAAGGAGTGGGAATTCAGCACCAGCATGGCATGAACAGTATGAATTTGCATCTTCATCTAAACATTGACACAAAACATTACAAACGTGAACAGCGGGAACAAAACCCGTTTCTTCCTTCAGCTTGAGAGAATCTTGGTAGAAGAACAGACAGGTATACTCTCTGAGTTATTTTTACTGGGAAATTTAAAAGGCTTCCAAAAGAAGAGTAATTTCCTGGACTAGATTTTCTGTAGCAGTAGTCAGCTAAAAACCTGACCATTTTTCAGTGAAGCTCAGCATTTTACAGAGGTTACAGGAAATGGTTCTTGATGACAGCAAAGCCCTGGCATCAGTCAGGGTCCCTCCAGTCTACATTCCTATGACTCGGCAGGATACAATCATCCCACTTGAAAGCAGAGCCATTACTGCCTTTTCGAAATGCATGGAGAGAACCCTACAGCTGCCCAATGTGCAGAGAGAACCCTGGTCCCACCTTAGATCAGGGTTGCCTCAAGCCCCAGCCCTAAAAACTAGCCTTGCCAGGATTGCTGTTGGTATTAGTAAAGACTTACTAGCAACGCACATAGCTGGCTGCCCAATGCGCACAAAACTTGGCAAAGTCTCTTCAAGAAAACATAGTGCTTCTCCACCAGGCCTTCTCCATCTGCTGTCCTGGGAATGAGGGAAGGGGAGAAAAACAGGATCACAGTTACTCATGCTGTAGGTGACAGGCACATTGCTGTCTATCTCGTAGATAAAGAGGACTAGAGCAATTTGATTTTATTGCAGTGGGATTTTCTTTGCTATTATCAAGAAGTACTGCTTTATTGGCATCTAAAACCTCTGAAATTGCCTCTCTGAAAGAGTCCCTCTTCCTGACCAGTTTCAGGCTAAAACAGAAAGCCGGGGAAGCTGTGATATTTACACCTCTTTATCCTTCAATTATGGGTTTTGAAAAAAAAAACCCTGGTGTTCCAGGTTTTGCAAAAGAAATGGTTGTTTCGTTCTCTCCTATCCAGTCTCCACTTCCTCTGGTTAAGCAGCAGTATCTTCTGCACCTACAAAGCCATTTGTATGCAGTTTTGTGTGAAATCACAGCAGCACCACGGTACTCACTGGGCAGCAGAGAGGATGCAGTGCATGGCAACGTCTCCAAACAAGACCATCAGAGGCTTCCGATCCTCCAGCTTACCCTACGCACAAAACACAAAGCATGCCTCTATTAGAACATACCTATTTATTCCCATCTACATAAATATTTATTTCCATCTGCATGCAAAATTAGGAGAGGCAGTTTTCTTTCCATCTGGGGAGAGGCTTACAGTCTACATATGATTTAAGTAAAAACTTCCCAAAAATTCCAAGATATCTGATCTAAAAGAATTTCTCCAAGCAATCCTATCACAGAAACTTTAAATGGCAAAACTGACCTTGAGACATTATCTCTTATTCACAGAGGACTGGCTAGTTACTTAAAGGCAGCTGATAAACAGCCTTGACACTCAGCTGCTTGTGAATGAATGGGTCAAATCATTCACACCTGTTTACATCCTGCTGTCATTTCTCTGAGCTGCCAGGTGACACAGCTGATGACATTGTTTTCCAATTCACAGTTGTGTAGGAAGTGGGGGAAAAAAGTCAGTAGGGTCCTCCAAGTTCAAATTGCAAGGAAAAGTGAGCACAGAATTTGGAGAGGGTTCCAACAGTTGCTCTAGGTATTGTGCTGGCATGACATTCACACCAAAAATCATTAACAGAATCAGCCAAATTTGAATTTTTATTCTTAGATAAACGGGCAAAGATAGCATTGCTCAGTCTGAAGAATTATACAGGAGAACAGGAGAAAAATAAAAGGGAGCCAGGAGAGCTGGGGAGGAAGGACTCACTTTCCTGCTGACAGCAATCAGGAGACACTCTGCTGCTCCAACTTGGAGCTCAGGCTCATTTAGGAGCAGACACAACATCTCCAAGAGCTTGCAATTGTCTGCTGTGATATGGCTTAGGGCTACCCAGTCAATGTAGCCAGCCAAAGTGTTGAGTGCCGCTATCCCCACACGACAGTTGGCCTGGGCCTGTGAACAGAGAAGAGACACGAGGTCAGAGCCAGACAAAAAACAATTCCCGTCTAAAGCCACCCACTCCCTGGAATAACAGTACCAAGAACCCTCTGACAAAGTGAGAGATCTGGAGCCTTCTGCTGCCTCTCCGCACTTTTCCGTTCTCAAGGGGTTTGCAATACAAGTGAACAAATCCATCTGTATGAAACTGCAGGCAACAAACTCGAAAGCCAGGGAAAAGCCTAGTTCTAAGTAACCTCCCCCTAAGAATTACTAAAGAGCTAACTCCCATATAACTCCACTCACCTTTGGCTCCTGAGCCAAATCAGTCTTCTGAAAGAGAAAACAAGAGAGGGTAAGTGAACAGCTACAGCACACACTTCCACCCAGCCACTGCTAGATAGGCTTATCCTCAAGGACATAGCCAAAAAAGAGGCTGCATCACAGTCTCCCACTCAGGACATTGCTGCAGCCAACAAAGTCACCTCTGCACCCCCAGACAGGTAAGACAACAGGACTCTGAATTAAAAGTTAAGCCACAATTCTCTATTCATCCAAAATATAACACTCCAGTCAGCTGACACCAAAGAGACACAGGGAACAAGAAGAAAAGGCATTCTGGCACTTCTTGGAGACTTCCAGGGAAGAAACTCTTGACCTTTTAAGAGCATCTTACACCCAAAAGCCAGACTCTGAAAAGATGCTGGTGGCTTTTAAGATTCAGGTAGAGTGCAAGAGTGATTTGTTCATAGTCAGAAAGGCAGCTGGAGAGAGCTGGAGCAACAACTTACAGCCCGACTCCCAGGCCTAGGACACTTAACAGCAACAATGCACTGCCTGCACTATCTTTTTGCCTAACGCAAACAAGTCGCTCAGATACTCAGGTTTGATCTGTTTTGCAGATGCAAAGACACCACAAGCATTTCTTTCCCCTGCAAGGTTTTGGACTATTCATTGCAGTGATTTTAAGTTAATCAGCTTGTGTCCCCAACACTTCATATATGACCCACCTTATAAACACATTTATCGATGAATCCATCATACCTAAAAGCACCGCACGTTATCATGGTCTTGGGGACCTGTCCATCATCTGCCCCAGTCTGTGTGCAGACAGCTGAACATCCAACCCTCAGAATTGACCCTGTGCACAAAGAGCCCAAAGATCTGCTAACCTGTGGAGTGGTGAGGACTTCTTGTTCCTGGGGTGCTCCAACCTTGCCAATCAGAAAGATTCCACCATTAGCAGAAGCAGCCACACTTCAGTTTCGAGCATTACAATGCAAATCTTACCTGGAAATGCATTTCAACCAGACTACAAAACACACCAGGGTCACCCTCCCACCACCATGAACTGCACAGAAAACTGGCTGCTCTACAGGAGGACGTTGCTCAGCCTGACAGTGCATCAGGAAAGTGTACAGAAGTCAGGTAGGAAAAGGCTTTTCATTGCTTCCCAGTTTCACATTTAGTATAACTGTGGATTTCAATTAACGGAAAAAAAGAATATGATATATAAATAAGCAACTCATTTCTAGTTTGGTTTCTCGACTGTGCTTCACTCTCAAATCCACTTCCTTTTCACAGGAACAGACTGGGGTAGAAGACTGCCCTTCACCATCCATTGTGACCAACCTGCACATCTCTGATTCTAGGTAAGAATTCAAGAAAGAAGTCTCATTACACACACACACACACAAAAAAAAAAAGCATTCTTCACTACAACTTGACAAAAAAAGAGCTTCCTGACTTAAGCTCTTGGAGAAAAGGACCAGAGGCCCAGACGCATGTTGAGACATCAGAAACTCATGTATTTTGGTGCATCACCTCAAATGTAGCACCACAGCATGAGTGAGCAGACACAAGACTTGGATGGCATCTCTAACCACTGTGTTACATAAACCACCCCAAACTACCTGTTTCTGCCACAACCACATCTACATTTTTCTAAGCTGTACACCCTTTGTGCCAGGAGGCATTCCAATAGTATGGATGAAGCATGCATCCACTCAAGCCATTTACACCAGCAAAATCAAATTATCAACACTAACACTGTCAGCCTCATGTGTTCAGTCTCTCTGATCAGCACCAGCTTCCTAGGCCACAGAGGAGCCCTACCTCAGAGCAGCAGCAACTGATTTCAGTTTCTGCACTTGCTTCCCCAACAATTTGGGAGCTGCATCCCAATTCCTAAATGCCTCCAGCACAGACTAAACCCAAGGGAAGGAGACTCTCACCATGCGTCTGTACTTGTTGACATTCTGCTGCAGGGCAGTTAGTAGGAAGCTGAAGATCTTTTCCATGTTCTGGGTGAGGGTTTGTTGGATATCTCGTCGCCGCTGGGTAGGTAGAGTTTGAAAAGTCACCACATCCTCTGCCAAACGTAGGAGGATGAACATCACCAGTTCTGTCTGAGTTTCCTGATGTCCCAAAGCGAAATACACTCCATCAGCACAGTCCAAACATTAAAATCTCTAGAGACTAGCTCAAAGATGTGGAGAGAAAGCAACCATGCATGAAGACATAGGTCATATGCTGGGAAAGTAAGACAGGAGGATAGCCCTCTCTCTGCTAAAGTCATCTCAACATAGCTTAATCTTACAGGGATTTCTGAGTCCATCACCAGCCTGTCTCACCTGACCACAAAGGAGTTAGATTTTCCTCAGGGTGATGGAAGACTGAACCCCATACTAAGAGCAAGCAAAAGAGAACAGACAGTTTTGTTTCATACCCCTTGCTTGGAGAGGGTATCCAGCTCCTTTAGCATGTCAGGCCAGTGCTGAGGCCATTCACGCTTGATCATCTCCACCACAATGCGAGACAGCACATCCTTGATGTGACTCTCCTCCTCCAGGATACTTTGAGTTCCCTGTGACAGAAAGGGGGCAGAGTTACACAAAACAGCAAGCATCAGGCATTTATAACTCTGACCCGGGAAACACAGTGTTTGCAAACATTCTAAACCACAGAAACTAAAACCAAAACAAAACACAACATCGGGCAGCTCTTCATTGCAGCTACCTTAGGTGACACTCTTATGCTCCCAAGCATCCATAGCTAATAAACTCTGGGAACCAGAAGGATTCTCCTCAAAAGAAGGTCACTTGGTCACGAGAGCAATCACAACAACAGAGAAAACACAACTAAGATAATGACTTTAGTATTTTTGCAAAGGATAAGAACATCCATAGTTACTGAATTTCCTCCTAAGAAAAGAAAAAGTACCTTATATATGTTATACAAGCCTCACAACTTCCTGCCATGTGAGGTAACATGGCTATTCACCTGACAAGACAGAGAAAAGCACTGAAACAACCAGAGATGCAAAGTGAAAAAGCAGTGAAATGCAAAACTGAATTCAGATCCTCTGAATACTCCTCCGGAGTATCTTTCCATTTGCTCTCACATTTCAGAGAACAGCCTAGGGCAGCAGGTACTTACACTGGATATGAGGCCCATAACATTGTTCTTTAGGTAAACTTTCTCTAGACGAGGCATGTTGTTCCAGCGGTATCTGTTAAAAATAAACAAACAAACAAAAAGAACACCAAGTCAAAATATTTGTAAAGATCTCTGACTTGATTCTCAAGAAACTATAACTCCTTTACCTAAACTAGATACACTACAGCTCCGTGCCTCTGCCAGCACCCAATCTCTTAATGAAAAGGCTGAGTTAAAACTCCTGCTGGCAAATGGGCGTGCCCCACCGAGGTCAAGAGACACCAGAAGCAGCAGCAAAAGCACAAAGCATCAGGTCTGTAGAGGCGGCAGAGAAAGGAATCTCAGAACTGAACTAATACAAAGCGTCTTTGTTAGTAAGGGGCCAATGACAGCACACTGCAAAGACCTACTGGTAACCCAGTGTGCTTATTTTCATCTTGTGATGCCAACGTGTCTTAGAGCTCAGGGAATTCACCTTCCCAACCAGCCTGAAAGCCATTCTCTTCTCTCCTTTTACAGAGAAGGAAAAAAATCCAGAGCAGGACTGCAACTGCCCTCTGCTGCAGAACAAACTCCCTCACTCCTGAAAGTGCCTCCCTGGGGCGGGAAGCGCCGGAATGGGCGCAGATCCCACGCCAACGCTGGGTGGCGGCAGGCCGGGACCCTTCCCCGGCTCGGGACGAACTGCCTTACTTGACCACATGCTCCAGGATCTGCAGGCCGAAGTGCCGGACGATGGCTGTCTGCGTCTTCTCCGCCAGCTTCAGCCCACAGGGCACGCAGATGGGGCACTTCTCCTTGAACTCCTCGCAGAACTAGGGGAGGGAGGGCCGGGACACGCACACGCAGTTACACACCGTGGCGGGAGGTGGCAGCCCCATTCCTGGCGGAGCACGCCAGGGGACACGCGGCCGCCCGACCCCCGCCGCCTGCTGACGGCTCCCAACACCTCAGGGGATGCCCGGGGCCGGCCCGCCGGGCTCTCGCCCGCCCCGAGGCTGTGCGGACAAGGCGCCGCGTGGCCGAAGCCCGGCGCCCTCCCTCCCTCCGTCCCTCTCTCTCTTCCCCCCCGGCTGGGCAGTACCTTGAGGGCCTCCAGGCGGTACCGCTGTGTGGACGCCGGGTCCATGATGACGGTCACTGCCTTCACCAGCTGCTCGCAGAGGCCGCTCACCTGCTCAGCGGACATGGCGGCGGCGGCGGGCGCGCGCCACCGGCCACCCACGGGCGGGACGAGCGGGGCGGCCGGGACGCAGCTCCGCGCATGCGCCTTGGGGGGACCGGGGACACGGAGAACGCGGGCGCCGCGCACCGTCGCGGCGGGGACACGCGCACGCCCCACTACACCCCAGAGAACTACAACTCCCGGCGTGCCCCACGCGGAAACTACGGATACCGCAAAACAACAGGCCAAGGCGGGGCTCTCCGCCCCACCGAGCGGGCGGTTATTCAATCATTCACTCAGTCGAGCGGGAGCCGGTGGCGGCGGCGGAATGTCGCGGGGCCGGGAACGCGTGGTGGCCCTGGTAGACATGGACTGCTTCTTCATGCAGGTGGAGCAGCGCCTCGACCCGCAGCTGCGCGGCCGTCCCTGCGCCGTGGTGCAGTACACCGAGTGGCAGGGC
>VZRR01009543.1:102267-124801 GCA_013398015.1 Oreocharis arfaki
GGTAGGCGAGCCGGCTTGGCGACCCCGGCTCCTCGTCCCACCCCGCTCCCCGCGGGGCCGGGCCCGCCCTGCACTTCACCTCCATGTCTTGGCAGGATCATCGCGGTGAGCTACGAGGCGCGCGCCTTCGGCGTGTCCCGCGGGATGTGGGCGTCGGAGGCGCGGGCTCTGTGCCCCGAGCTGGCGCTGGCCCGGGTGCCGCAGGCGCGGGGCAAGGCGGACCTCACACGGTGAGAGCGGGGACCGGGTGTGGCGGCGGCAGCGCGGGCCCTCCCCCTGTGGCGGGGCGGCGGCTGAGCCCGTGCCCGCCGCCCGGCAGGTACCGGGAGGCCAGCGCGGAGGTGATGCAGGTGCTGTCGCGCTTCGCCGCCATCGAGCGCGCGAGTATCGACGAGGCGTACCTGGACCTGACGGGCAGCGCGCGCCACCGGCTGCGCGACCTGCGCGGGCGCCCCCTGCCGGCCGCGCTGCTGCCCAGCACCTTCGTGCAGGGACTGCCCGCAGAGCCCGGCCCCGATCCCGGCGGGAAGGGCACGCACCGAGCCGAGCCCGGCGGGAAGGGTACGCACCGACCCCCGCCCCCCGGGAAGGATCCGCTCTGCCTGCTTTGTCTCCTCTGAATCAAAGGCGTGGTAAATGGGGTCTGTGTATTCCGCAGTGAATGGCTTTTAAGGTGCCTGCTTCTCCTCCCTGTGGCTGGAATGTGCTTACAGAAGCCTGTGGCTGCTGCCTGGGACTGACTGATGCTGCGGGTCCCTTTGCTGGGCTCAGCAAGGAGCGCCACGGCATGTTCCCTTGTGATCCCCTTTGTGTCCCTTTTCTAGAGGAGCTGCGGCAACGTGGTTTGGACGAGTGGCTGGCATTGTTGTCTTTTGATAACCCTGATTGTCCTGACCTGCAGCTGACCATGGGCGCAGTAATTGTGGAAGAAATCAGGGTGGCTGTGGAAGCAGCCACTGGATTCAGGTGTTCAGCTGGCATCTCACACAACAAGGTAGGTGCATAACATATCAGCCTGATTTCTTCTGAGTAGTGGAGTCAGAACGTGCTGTAGATGCTCTCCTATACTTACAAGTCTCCTGTAGAAGATGAACCAAGTGGGGAATGCAACCATGTGTGATCACACCTTCAGGGAAATTATAAGACATCTGGAAATGGGAGGAGTTGTTTCCCCAGAGCTGTGGCCTGGGCAGTCAGCAGTCCATTCATTTACTGTCTGGATTCCTGGTGTACTCTAATGAGTGAGCTCACTAGGAACAAAAGGGGTTTCAGTCCCCCAGAAGTGTTTTCTGTAGAAAAAACACCAGCATAAAAGCAGGTAATCTTCACCTTGAGTTTCAGGCAACAGTCACTGTAGCCAGAAAATAGTTTTTACTGACACAAATTCCCACTGACTCGGAGGCAGAAGAACACCAGATTGGGGCACTGAGGTGAGATGGGTTGCTTTTCCTCTTTCTGGTGAGTCAGTGTTTACCCTGCTGGCTGTGGGGATTTGGGTGATGCTCAGGCAGCTGCTGAGAGCAGCCACAGGAGCACTTGGTGCATGACAGCAGCTGCAGAAACAAACGGACTCTGATGACTTTGATGCTGCAGCTACAGAGGGTTTCCTGATGGGTCAAAGGCGGGGTGGTTTACTGAGAGCACCCCTTTTGTTCCGCAGAAGAGGGGCTTATTTATACAAGTATGACTCTATAAAGGCAGGCTCTGAGTAAAAAAAAAAAAGAAAACAAAAATGAAGACCAAGTGGATGCTTTGGAGTTCAAGGAAGATAAATTTCACCTTAGACTGCTCCAGAAACAGCTGGAACTACTGCCAGCTGTACAGAGGGACTGGAGCTGGTTCTGCACTGGCTCTGTTTGAAGCAGACTTTCACAGCAGACTGTGAGGCAGAAATGAACTAGCTGAGGAAGGTCACTAGTGTAGAAATTTCCAGTGGAAGATATGTTCAATTTGCCTTTTTGCTTTCTTTAATCAAGCGTAACAGAGAACTTGCCTGATATTCCTAGCAGGTTCTCACAGCTTCCATTTTCTATGCCAGCATTTCTTTTTTGAGAGAGTAAAGACATTATGATGTACTGTGCTATCCCTAAAGAACTGTGTATCTGTAGCAGCAAGCACAGTGCAGAGATCACCACAGCCTACTTGTGGCTGTGCAGAACACTGTGCAGAACACTGCTTCCACAGCCAGCTCACCTCTGGGGGTACAAACCTTTTCTGCAGAATAAAAGGGGTGCTCTCAGTAAACCACCCCGCCTTTGACCCATCAGGAAACCCTCTGTAGCTGCAGCATCAAAGTCATCAGAGTCCGTTTGTTTCTGCAGCTGCTGTCATGCACCAAGTGCTCCTGTGGCTGCTCTCAGCAGCTGCCTGAGCTTCACCCGAAGTGCAGCTGGCAGGTTAAACACTGACTCACCAGAAAGAGGAAAAGCAACCCATCTCACCTCAGTGCCCCAATCTGGTGTTCTTCTGCCTCCGAGTCAGTGGGACTTTGTGTCAGTAAAAACTATTTCAGTGACCATTGCCTGAAACTCAAGGTGAAGATTACCTGCTTTATGCTCGTGTTTTTTTCTACTGAAAAGTCTCCCAAGGAACTGTTCTTCCCAATGAAGTACCTTGTTAGAGAACACCAGGAACCCAGATGATGAATGAGACCAAACAATTTGGAAGCACGTGGAGGATAACAGCATGGTTTTCTCAAGAACCACTCATTTATGTGCCCTCTTTGACAGCATAAGTGGCCAAATGTGCAGGGAAGACTACAGATGTGAGGTGTCAACCTTCAGGTTTCTAACACAGCTCACCCTGAGCTGAATATGAATAACCTGATGATTACACAGTAGCAGACAACATGACTGAGGCTGTCTGAACGGGATGCATCTAGCTGAAGAAAATATTGTTGTTTCCCATAATGATTTTGTTCAGTGAGTTGCACTCAAATTGGGACGTTTAGAGTGGGATCCTGGGGGGCTCTGCCCGAGGTCTGCTACGAGCCAATGTTTTCACCGAAGCCTAGAGAGAGGGAACAGCTGTATGAATTCAGGTGTTGCTAAGCGCAGATGGGGCTCAGAGTCTGGGCTGTGAAAGTTCTGAGATGAAATTAGAGTTGAAAATTCTGAGCTTGAAAAAGCCTAGAATCAGTCTGAAATCACCAAGCAGTGCTTCTTATGCTTCTCCTATGCTCACCAACTGTTTTTGTGGTTTATAGAAAAAAAAACCAAAACAGCAGGATTTTGGCTAAGTCACAGTAAGTCAGAAAGTAGCCTGGAGTTGTGGACAGGCATCAGGATGAGTCAGTAATACAAGGGCTCTTGTAGAAATGCCAAATCCTGTTTTCAGCATGTGCAGTTTACAGAAGGTAAAAGGTCAGAAGGTCAGAAAAAGTAAATAATTTCTCCCCATGAAGTCTCAGTGATTTGTTTGGCTTGCAGCATGTTACTTTATGAAGTAGGTAAACTTGGAAGTCTCCAGCCAAACGAGAAAAACAGTAACTGGACATCTGAAAAGGGATCTGTTTTGTCTCGAAAAGAGTCCAAATGTATGTAAGGCTGTAAAATGGGCTGATAATAAAGGTTGTAGCTCAATAGGCAGGCAAGAAATTTTGCTTAGTTACAGGATGTGGGGCAAAGCAGTGAAAGAGGAAGTTATTAGACTTGTTAAAAAAAACCTCAAACACCCAGCTAAATGTATTTCAAACTGGTCTGTGTATTCTTGACCCCATGGTAGCTTAGAGTGGGAAGGGAAGCTGTATAGGAGAACATGCCTTCCAGGCTAGCCAGTCTGCATTTTGCAGGTTTCCTTTTGCAGCACCATGCTGCTGCAGACCTCACAGAGAGAAGATTAAAATAGTGACACTGAGAAAATGCAAGACAACCACAGAAAATGAAGGAAGAAGACACCTTGAGAGACATAGCCTGGGGAGGACTATGGGCATGCTGTGGAAGCTGTAGCATGCTTGCTTGATGGAAAACTATAGCGCCCACAACAGATGATAAACCAAGATCCCCTAAGCTGCCTGGAGTAGGAGTCCAGCACTTCACAGAACTAAATTCTGGAAGCAGCTTTGTTTTCAGAGTACCTGGCTAGTGCATGTCGAGTCCTGAGGTGGATACTGCCTAGGAGCAACCAGTGGTGCACCTTGCACATCTTCCGTGCTCATATTCCAAAGGCAGCTTTTAGAGGTGATGCAGCAGAAGCTGTTAGGTAGTGTCACGTTAGGCCAGTGCACGGTGTGTAATAACAGGGTTTCCAACCTCTTCTGTGTTACAGACACTGGCAAAACTAGCCTGTGGGTTGAACAAGCCCAACCGCCAGACACTGGTGTCTGCACGATTTGTGCCGCAGCTCTTCAGCCAACTGCCCGTCAGCAGCATGTAAGTACCAGGGAGCTGCTGCTTCAGTGCTGCCTGGGGCTGTTCCTGGCCACCTCAGCACAGCAAGTTGATGCTCAGTGATAGCAGCCAGCAGAGGCTCTCAGCTCCACAGTAACTGCTCATCAGCACTCCTAACAAATAGAGGGAATCCTGCCAGTGATCCCTCGCAGCTGTGAGCAACAGTTCAGGAGGACTGTGCTTGAGAGTTGCAGCCCTGCTGGTGAAGGGACCACAATCCAAAAGCCCACTAGCAGCCTGTGGGCATCCTTTCCCTGTGTGAGGCTGTGCTCAGGTTGACTGCTGGGGTGCACAGGTGTAAGCCAGGAGCAACTGTGGGCAAGAAGGCCATAGCTGTTCCCCAGTGTGAGTGACAGCTGTGCTCACAGAGAGCAGATGTGGTGTGGTTTTGAGCATCCACACTGGGGACAAGTACTTTTACTGGTGTAGGGAAGTGTTACCAGCAGCACTGCTCCAGAGGAATGAATCCCTAATCCTGCTCTCCAGACCTGCACTACCGTTCTCTTCCTTCAGTGTCTTGCAAGGGATGGAGAGGGATGTGTGTGGGAAAGGGTCCTGTTTTTGTAGGAGGAAGCAGGGCGTGTGTGAGGCATTCTTCAGAGCATGGTTTGGGATTAGATGGAGCTGAGGGAAAAGTGCTAAAATTGGCGGACCCAAGGAGCAGTTCTACATCAACTCCTCTGTGTCCTTTTACTATGTGCAGAAGACCTTTATGTGCCAAGTGTTCCTTTCGTCCTGCTAGTTCCTAGAGGCTTCTAGCTGTCCTCATCTAGGAACAGCTGCTGCAACAAGACTTGTCATAATCTACACATGATGCTTCGTTTGTGATTTCTCTTTTTCTTTGTTTCTCTGCCGCAGCCGTAACCTGGGAGGCAAGCTTGGAACTGCTATCACAGACATCCTGGGAGTAGAGTACATTGGGGAGCTGACACAGTTCAGTGAGACTGAGCTCCAGACTCACTTTGGAGACAAAACTGGGTAATGATAAACCACTCACCACAACTTGGCTCTTGGCAGGAGTTGAGACTTCCTTTCAGTCTCAGAACCTTTTGGGTTGTTCTGCTGTGATTAGGAAGGTTGGAAGGTAAAACTTCAGTGACATCTTTGGGAAGCATTGATCTCTCCGGCCCGCAACAGGTTTCCAGTCTTGCCTGCTCCCAGGCGCCCTCCGCAGGATAATATTTTGCTTGTCAGCCAGTACCTCAGCCTACCTCTACAGCATCCAAGGATGGGGCCAAGGTGTGGAAGGGCTGGTTCTCTGCAGGCTAGGAAGAGGGCAGTCTTGACAGTCTCATTACAGAGGAAATGACAAGGCTGGACTGGAGCCTGAAACACAACTTCTGGGCCCAGAATAGCAGTTTGAGTGCCCTGCAGACTGGTGAACTGTTGCCACTTCAGGAGCAGAGGTGGAGGAGTTGTGCTGACAGGCAGTTGTGGCCTTAAGGAATCCTGCCTGTTCAGCTGTGGCTGCAACTGCAGAGCTGGGGATGAGAGACAGTCACAGCTTGCACTGAGTTGAAAGCAGGGCTCAGCAGGAGACTGACGTGCTGCCCAGTGATGCCTGCCTGTTTGTAGCTGCTTTAACCTCAAGCTTTCCCTGTGGCTTTCAGGTCTTGGCTCTATGACTTGTGCAGAGGAATTGAAGAGGAACCTGTCAAAAACCGGTACCTGCCCCAGTCTATTGGCTGCAGCAAGAACTTCCCTGGGAAGACAGCCCTGGCCACACAGAAGGCGGTAGGAGAAGCCTACATCCAGCATAAGGCTTGGCTTTCACACTGGAGAAGATAAGAATATTAAAAACTGAGACTAGCTTGCAAAACTGCTGCTTTTCTGCAGTTACGCCCTGAAACTCAGGCTAGGTGCTCAGTGGGAGGTGATTTGAGCCCTAGAAATCCCCATTTGACAGAAATGCATTGACAAACTCATGCACAAAGAGGTCCAACCTTGTTGTGATTTCCATGAGCAAAACTGTACGCCTGTGCTGTTCAAAAGTTATTCACAGTGCCAAGTTTCAAGAGCATGGTTGCTAGAAAGAAAGCTAGCCCAAAGAAAGAGGGAGGATGTGCTTTAACTGTTAGCTGGGGCGAGGTTTCCACTGAGCTGTAGGAAGATGGAAAGAGAAGTCCATGGCAGGAAACCTAGATTACTTGGTGAAGTCTAGTGGTAATGCTGCAGGCCTCATGTACTATCTACAATGTCCTTGCCTGCAGTATTGAATCCTCAGCTGCACTGATATCTCCAGGACTACTGCAGATATGGGGCCTTACAATAGTCTGTCCATTCCAGTCTGATCCTCCACCAGCATTCCCCAGTGTGCAGAGCATTGCTCTTGTGTTGTAGTACTGCTGTGAGCAGAGGTTCAACCTGTCTGTTACCCTTGCTTTGTCCAGGTGCAACACTGGCTCCTGCAGCTGGCCTTGGAGCTGGAATCCAGATTGAACAAGGACAGGAGCCAGGTAAGGAGGGCAGGCACAGGGACACAAGGAGGCACATAGTGCATTTGTACCATGAGTGGTTTGCAGGAGGCTGAGGGTGGTGTGTAGCAGGGGAGGAAGTCTGCTCACCATAGGTGTGTGCCTGTGTGCTGAGGTGTCCCAAGTAGAGAAGGTGTGCAGGAGCATGGCCAGGAAGGATGGTTTTGCCCCAGAACATGGCAGGGTTTAGAATGATCCTTGTCCCATTCTTTAGGATGCAGGGACCTGAAAGCCACTGCTGCTCCCTTGCAAGCCCTTTGCTGACATAGGTGTGCCCCTAGGCTGAGAGAGGAAGCGCTGTCCTCCTGTCTGGATGGTAGGCTCCAGGCCGGGGTGGGAGCAAACCGCCAGCTTTGGCACTGCAGCAGGGCCAGAAAAAAATGTGGAGCTGCCTTTGAGGGAAAGCAAGGACTAACTGCATCCCACTGTGTGTGGCACAGCTGTGCAAGCACTTTGGTGTTGTATATCCCACCCCGTGGCAATCAGGCCGGGCAGGACATGTTGTCCCACTCCACCATCGGGAGATGGCAGGGGGGTGGGGGGCTGGGGAGGGCTCCAGGCAGGGAACAGTCCCCTCGGCTGTTCCTGCCCCTTCCTGCAGGAGTCGCTGGAAGCACAGCTCTGCTCTCCCGGCAGAACCACCGCGTAGCCCGGCAGCTGATGGTGGTGGTCCGCCAGCAAGGGGACACCCGCGTGTCACGGCTGTGTGCCCTGTCCCGCTATGACGCACAGAAAATGTGCAACGATGCCTTCACCCTCATCCAAAACTGCAACATGGCTGGGGCCCACCAGGCAGCATGGTGAGTGTGGGACAAAGTGGGTCACCTCTGCCAGAACTGGTTCTAATGTGGGAGGTACTGGATGGAGCCAGAGGTCTGTTGGAAAGGCACTCATGTTAATGCTGAGTGGCAGAAAAAGTGATTCCCAGCACCCTCACAGTAGAGTGCAGTGACCGTCTCACAGTAGGACAGCCTGGCCTCTTCTGAGCCCCACGTCTGCTGAGACACTTCTGTACTTGGAGCTGAGGATTGCTACTGGCTGGGGTGTGTCCAGCTGGAGTGAGGCTGTCCTGGCCTGGCTGGGTTGGAGAAGCTAGCTAAGCCTTGTTGTGCATCCCTAAGGACAAAGTTTTTTGGGAGGAAGCCAAAAAATGAAAGTGTACAACTCCTGTCTTCAGCATTTCCTTCCTTCCTTCTGCTCTGCAGTGAAGGCAAGACGGTCCTGTCTGTTAAACTCTGACAAGGCTGCTGCTCCCTTAGGGCTCCCATCTCACAGCAGCTTCAGCCTGTAGAGGACTGAAAGTCCAGGCTGGCAGTTGGCTGCTCCTTCTTCAGTGCCCTTCCTTTGGGAATTGCTGCTTCGGAAAGAGGGGTTCTGCTTTTCCCAACACAGCCTGCTATGTCTGTTCCGGAGGTAGCGATACTAACTTTGTCAGAACAAACATCTCTCTCAGCCCTTGCCAGATACTGCAGTTCCCCTGTCTGTTTAAAGTCCCATGTTTTAAGTCTTACTTCAAAAGATTTCTTGCTTTCCAGGCTGGTGTCTGAGCTGATGTTGGTTTGTCCTTTGCAGGTCTCCACCACTGATTTCCGTGCAACTCTCAGCAAGCAAGTTCTCAGAGCCTGTCACCCTCTCTACAGGCATTGCCACCTTCCTGACGGGTGATACCCAGCCTGATGGCATTGCCACCACCAGCCAAAACGCCACATCTTGTGGGAGGGCCAGGGTCAAGTTCTTTAGGAGTCCAAGCAAAGAGCTTCGGCAGAAGCCAGCTAATGCCATTGAGTCATTCTTCCAAAAGGCAGCAGAACGGCAGCCGTCACAGGCAGCGGCAGCAACCAGCCTGCCCACTGCTGCCACTGCAGAGTCACCTGTGCCCAGCTCCCCAGAGCACCGAGAGAGAGCTGGTGTTGGACTTGCCTCTGTGCAGTGTGACCTGGAGTCTCCTGTGAAGCAGAGTCCCACCAATGCCAGCCCTACTTCTCCTAACAAGAGGTTTCCCTGGGAGAAGTTGCCATCAGATGCTACACAAACACCCTCAACTCCACCCAGCTCCGGGACCCTTCTGAAATTACAACCAGCTATGGAGGGAAATGAGCAGAATTTGCCTGCCTCTCCTGAGCTCACCCTGCTGCATCCTGCCTCTCCAGGGGACCAGCAGCACTGTGAGAAGTGTGGCCAGCTCGTGCTGGTATGGGAGTTCCCAGAGCACATGGACTACCACTTTGCTCTGGAGCTGCAAAGCTCTTTCCTGGAGCCCAGCGCTCCCATGGCTCCAGAAGTAGCTCCCAATGCAAAGGCCGTGGCTTCCAGGTCTCCTGCCAAGGCAAAGAACAAGCCCAAGACTCCAGCAGGATCTAGTGCAAAACAACCCAAAGAAGGTGTGACAAGAACTTTAGATTTTTTCTTTAAGCGCTTACCTTCTTAACTCCTAGCCACATTGGGTGTTTTTAAAGAATCAGTATTTTTAAAGAACCAGTATTTTTAAAGAATCAGTGTTTTTAAATACTGTTAAAAGCTTTTATAATGCCTGTCAGGTTTTAATGCTGAAAAGTCGAATAAATTATCTCCACCCCAAGTCTAAGAGGAACTGGAACTCATGGATTGTGTAGATGTAGCCAGTTTAGCTGGTGGCAGCTAAGCCTGCCTCTGCCTGCCTGGTGCTACTAGAAGCTGCATGGTACTCTCACCTACACGTTTTGCCATAGGTATTTCCATGGCATCACTGCTCAGTAGTTCTGTTCCTCTTATAAAAGCAGCCACTCCAAGTGCAGCGGCTCATCCCAGGGAATCTCCAGCTAAGACTTGGCTTGAACTGTACCCTTGTCCAGTCACTCAGTATGAGACCTTCAACTCATGGTTCTATTCTAGCTGCAGTTGCAGGCCTTGCCCTTACTGTGTAATGTGTATGTGGTAGCTTAGCCGTGTTGTTCCTTCTCCCCTCTCCACCTGGAAGACACTGACTTTTATTCCCTCCCTCTCACCCCCCAGGATTTTTGTTATAGATAGTTTGTTAGTTCCCTCTGTATAGCAGTCCATTGCATGATGCTTATCAGCAGCTCAGGAGCACACAAGACTGCTCCTGTCATGTAAGATTTGAGGAAGCAGTAGCTGCGCTGGCATAGTTTTTGGTGGGCTTTTTGAAATCTTGGCATTAATTCATAATAATTGCTATTGACACAGTCTACTGCTAGAGCCCTCATGGAAGGGACAGAAAACATGCCAAGAGTCACAAAGCCCACTGTGAAAGCTTTTGTCTGTTGTAGAGTGCATAATGACATTTTTCCTCCTTCCCAGACTCTGAGTGATACTAGATACAGCTTGCTGACAGGTACCTGTTCTGAGTGTGCTCTGCCAAATGACTTGTTCAGCTCTTTGGGCCACAGGTCACAGTAAAGTGGCCACTCCAGAGCTTCACAGATTACAACAGCCAACAAAACAGAGTATCATGGAGGGAACAAGCAGGCACTGGGAGAGGGTGAGACTGGCTCCAGGGCAAGAGAAGTGCTTGCCCTCAGCTGCCTGGCAGGGCTCAGCTTTGCTACACTGCGAGCTGCCCAGAGCCCGCCAGAAGCCCTGCTGCCAATAATTTGAACTTGGCTCTTAGGGCAGGGGGAAGGAATGTGCCACGTCAAGGCAGCACTGGGTGGGGTTAGGAAACGCATTGCAGGGAGTTTCATCAGCTGCAGGCTTCCCTTCTGCGGGCAAGGGGGGAGAGAGCTTTTCAGGCAGAAGGTAATGATGCAAACGGCAGCTCTATTTGTATGTGCTATTTTCTGAACTGCACCATCCTAATTGCAGCTGTTGAGCTGTTCTCTCCTTCCAGCAGACAGCCTGTGCTGGGAAACTGCTCCCTTACTGTCAGTGGAGTCTTAATACTTGACAACACAGTTGTGAGATTTCAGGAAGCCAAAGAAGCTCATTCTGGTGCATGCAGCTCTGGTAATCAGCCGAGGAAGGAATTATGGAGTCACTCCCACTAATGACAATCCTAACATTGCAAAGTGACAAGTTTCTCGAAGTCTTCATGCAAAGAGAAACACAACCAGTTTGTCAGGATTGCCTCATCTCCTGTGACAGTGGCACATCTCACTTCCTGAGTGTCTGGCAGGACTGGACTCTGCAGATGCCACTATCTGACACAAAAACAAGTTTAGAAGAGGCAAATCCTTTTGGTCACAAGTCATCTCCACAGGGAAACCTTTCTGACTCTGCTTGTCCAAAGGGAACAATCCGTTCTCTTGGAGACAAGGCAGTCACAAACCCCTTGATAAGGTTGAAGCTATTTTAAAAACAAACTACTGGTTAGATGTGTGCCCTAGAAAGTGTCTCTTTAATTAGGTTCTGAGGGAATTTGTGACTGTGAGGAAGCTCTGGCCGCAGCCTGTTACGCCCACAACAGCCCAAAGTGCTGTGCTCAGGGTGACGTGGCTGCCTGTCACCTCAGGCTGCACACCCAGGCTTACTCAGATAAGCCGGGAGCGCAAGGTTGTAAACAGCAGCGCGTGCATTCTTTCCACACCACGGCGCGGTATTTATAGAGCTGAACGCAGGAAGCTTAGGAACGGGTGAAGGGTAGCCATCTCCACCCGTGACCCAGCTCCAAGGGCACCAGGGGAAGAGCCCAGCTCCCCCTTCACTCATTGTACAATTCAGCCAGCAAGCTCAATAAAACATCTTTATTCTGTACATTTATATAGGTGCTTGGGGAACAGGGACAATCCCCAGCATTAGAAAAATTCAAGACAACAAAACAGCAATTATGAAGAGCATGGCACCAAGAACAGTCATGCCACAGATGGCAGGGATGAGGTGAGACCAGCCATTGGCTGTTTCAGAAAAGGTCACAGCACCCCCCTTTGGGGCAGAAAACACCAGTGCTGCTGCAAAGAGCTGGAGTCCCCCACCCCCAGGCAGCTTTCTTTGTGACCCACTAGCACCAAAGAGAAGAGCCTGCTGGCAGCTGAGGCCTGTCCTTGCAGGCACTGGTGAAAAGACTGTGTCATTGGAATACCCAGCCCACTGCCAGAATTGGAGAAAAACGGATCTTGCTTGAGCAGTGACCCTGAGCCAGCAGCTCCTTTCTCACTGCTGGCTGATGAGAATGCAGCAGTTTTCAGCTGGATCAGTGCTCCCTCCAAGGGACAGGTCACTCCTGCCACTGTTGAGCTGCCTTCCTTTCATTTATGCCACCACTTCACAGGCTTCCCCCTGCCTCAGCATGCTCTTGGCAGGGTGCAGCCCCCACCTTCCCACCCCGCAAGGGCCCAGCCCAGCACAGAGACCCAGAGTCCTGCAGCACTGCCCGTGCCAGTGGCCCAGCAGCAGAACCTGCTCTCAGGATGGCAGAAGGGCTGCTTGGGTGTCCAAGTGCTATGACAGGCCCTCGCCCTTCTCTTCAGTCAAGGCTAGCAGGCCACCATGCCAACTGGCAGGGCTTGCTGAAGGCCTTTTGCTCGCAGCAGACACATTTGGTCTAACAGTCAACAATAAAACCAAAAGCCTATGTACAGCTTTACACACCCTGCTGCACTCTCCAGGCTACACAGCAGAGCTGCGTGACAGAGAGTGCGAGACCTGTGCTCCACTCTACGTAGAGAGTCCTTGCTGACAACATCAGCTTTCCTCTGACAACAAACCCTAGTGGCAATGGAAAGAAAGGAATTCTTCCTCCAAGAAAAACAAATAAAATCATGCCACTGTCAAAACAGAAGTTACCTGGTTGTGTGTAGGTAATGCAGCCTGTCCTCCTCACGCATTAAGGCAAGCGTGTGAGGAACAAAGTGGGCTGGGAACAGCCACACCAGGGAGCCCACTGCAAACCATTGCTACCAATGTGCAGATGGCACCATCCATGGAAACTACCTGCTCACACCAGCACAGGCCCGGGCCCTGCTCTGCTCCACAGATTGGCCTCCTGTCCAGCTGCTGCAAGGAACAGATGCAAGCACAAACTCTGTCTTCATGATCTTATGTCAGGAGGCTGTGCCATTCAGAGCAGCCACAGCTTCCTGGGAGTCAGAAAGCAGAATGCTGAAGAAATGTGTACATGTGAGTGGGGAACATGACATCTGTCCAACAGTAAGACACTCAGATTGGAGTAACGCAAAATCAATGCACAAATGGACACACAGCAGATTAAAGCCAACCAAGATTCAAACGGTTAAAAAGTGTCCTGAATGTATTCCGGGAGGGTCAGCCAAGCCCCTGCTGTGGGTAGCATGGCCTCTTTCATCCCCTGCCCAGAAGGATGTGCTGCAGGATGACTTGAGAGAACATTGCTATCAACCCAGTGCTCAGAGAGCAAAAATGGGACCAGATCTTGTATCAGAGATGGAAAAACATCCTTTCACTGCTTGTCTTCTGCGCCTCCCAACCAGCAATTTTCAAACAGTAAACAAAGCCAGAACTTGCCTGCCCAGGTCTGCAGGTACCTCTGATCTATTCTGAAGGAGGGCAGGGTAATGAAAGCTGCAGGCGATGTGGAGAACATGCTTAACTTGTCCCGTGTACAGCACTGGATGCAAGAAACTCTCCCAGGCTCCATCTCACAGTGCAGAGGAGGGACATCCACACTAGAATGGGACAGCAGCAGCTCCAGGCATTGCAAAGCCACAGGAGCTTCCATCCTTCTCCCCACGTGCTGGTGAGTGGAGATTTCTCTGACCTGCTGGTAGTCAGAAGCTCAGCTGTCCAGGCCCCAGGGACTCCTCCAGGCTGTTTTCTTTGGTGGTGATGGCTTGGAGGTCAGTTACATGCCCAATGCCTTTGGTGACTCCTTCACGGAAAAGCAGTTTGGCTCCGATCTTCAAGTATTCAGGATGCTTGATGAACCTGAAACAGACAACTGCCTTCTCTCCTGTCCGCAGCTTGTCCTGAAAAGAAAAATGGAAGAGCATAGACCCATCTCCCAAGCTGATGCACGAAGAGGTGCATGTGGATAGTAACAAGATGAAGCAAATGAGCAGCCTTCTTCAGACTGCATGGCTTGAGCCCTTCCCATTATTGTATACACAAGAAGAGACAGGAGGACACAAGCTCTGAAGAATGGAGAGTTCACCTCTCTTCTTTAACACGTTTGGAGGAAAAGCAACCATTAGGCAGGATAAAGGGATGGAGTCTGCTCCTAAGAAGGGACACAGCTACTCAAAATACCAGCAGCCCCCAGCTTTACTAGAGGGCATGGTGGAATCCCAACAAACCCCACAGGGAGGTCCATCTTCCTCCCCTTTCTTTCCATGGCCTACCTTTCCATGGATCTTCTCTACGATAGCTGTCTGTCGCACATTCCCCACGTGCACCGTCACCTGAAACCCCTTCCGGAAAGTTGTGGCATGGAATAACAGCACGATCTCGGCTTCAAACACTGAGCAGATGGTGGGGTTCATTTCTGGGCTCACCATGACCATGCCCTGCAGAACAACCCAAGGCTCAGACCAGTTAGGGCCAGTCCCCTTGCTTCTGAACAGCCCCCATAACCACAAATACAGCTCCACTCTGCGATTTGGGCTTGCATCTCATTCTCAGCCCTGTACTCACTGTACTTTGTAACCCGGCCATTTTCTCCCCTTACAGCAAGTTTCCTGCAAACATCTCTACTTCATTCCCACCCTACCAATGGGGGATCTCCACGGAGGCCTCCAGCCCTGCTCACTGGACCAGTGAACAACCAGGCAACAGCGGGACTAACCTTGCGCAGCAGGGAGCGGTCAAAGGGTCCGAGAGCCAGGGTGGCTGCCTGCCCAGCCCGCAGCACGCGGCAGGCAGAGCGGTTCCGTTGGATACTGCACACTTTCAGCCGGAGGAACTTCCCATCGTCAGTGGGACCAACCACCAAGTTCTCCCCTTCTCGGCAGATCCCACTGCGCAGGGTAGAAGAGCAGGACACAGTTCATCAGGAGACAAAGACATTTCACCCTCCAAGATTAACCTGAACAAATTCCCCAGGGCCAAGTCTTTGGACTCTTACCCTGGACCAGCTAACAGGGATACAAAGCTGCTGAGAACTGCGATTCTTTACAGCAGGAGTGAAAGCCACACTATCACTCTTAAGAATCCCAGGTACTGACAGGGGCCATTGCACCCCCAGTGCTCTGCCACACTGCATTGTTTCTGGTGGAGAGACCTCAGATGATGCTTGTTCAGTGCAGATGTGCTGGTGGCCAAACTGCTCTGATCGCTCCCAAACACAGAGGGACAGCTGCCTTTTCATGGGGTAGTATGCAGTTAACCCCTGCTGGAATCAGAGGATCTACCTTTTACATTTCCTCGCCCTATCTGAGGAAGGAAGAAAGCAACTCCTTGGGATCATGCCTAACCTCTGCCAACTCTTGATTCCAGCATGCCTTCTTTCAGCATGCTTCAGGACACATTCCTAATCCAGCAACTTTAGAGCAGACTGTCTCCCTGCCACCACATGACCAATGGTCTCCTCATGTCACCTCCCAACACTCTATAGGGCTCTACTCTCACTTGGCTCAGTCATCTGGCAGCAGCCAGGGCTGAGCCTCAAACAGCTTCCACTTCTGCAGCAGGTGACTCTAACCTTGTGGGAACTCAAGCAACCATTCACATCCACACTCATCTGCCTGGCCTCACTTACCTTGACAGAGTTCCTCCCACAACAGTCCCCACCTCTGGCACCGTATAAATTTCATCAACCTGCAGCAAGGAAACAAGAATAAGCTGCTCACACAGACAGCTGTGAAACAGCACTTCAAAATGAGGACAAAGAGCCCACCCCTTGTATGGAAGGAGGTGAGCTCTCTGCTGGTCATCAGACACCATCTCAGAGCTTCACCAGCTCCCACTACCTTCCCATTAGAGGAACAAATCTCTGCCTTTTAAATAACAACCAGAGAAATTATCTTATCCCTGAGATAGACATCTAATGGTTAGAACAGATCGAGCCTATCAGGCTTTTCACAAGGACCAAGTCATTTTTTTAATGTCTCTCAATAGTCCAGGAGTTCACCATGTCTCTACCCGCGATGTCCAAATTCCCCAAACATCTCTCCCATAGCACAGCAATAAGTCCAGTATCAGAACTGGAAACAAACTACCCTTATGCACCTGAAATTCTGTAAGTTGCTGCATTAATTCTTCCTGCTCTTTACTGTTGGTCAGTGGAGGGAGGATGTTGAGGAAGACTTTCAAGAGATCCAGGTTCTCTCCAGAAACACTGGACAGTGTGAAGATTGGGGTGATGCTGTCAGACACAAATAGACAGAAATAAGCAGGAGGCCAGAGTGCAGCTCCAGAAAGTTTCTGGGATTCTGAATCTACTGAGACCTGCAGGAAGACGGATCCTACACCAATAAGTGGCTAAAGCATGAAGGCTAGGTACAACTCCACAGTAACCCCTGCCTCAATGTGTGGTTGAGGCACCAATCCCTTGTCCACAAACATTTTTCTCATGGAGAAGTAACTAATGCAGCCTTTTGCTCCCAGAGCCCAGAAAAGTTTGGGAGGGGAAACTGCCTTCTTGGAGAATGCAAAGATAGGGAACTTGATGAGGAGCAGAGATGTTCAAGATGTGGTCACCTCCCTTGTGATCACCCTTCCCCAGCTCTGCATGGCAGCCCAGTCTGAATTGCCTGCTGCTCCAAACAGAAGAAAGGAATGATCCCTTACTTGGGAGATTGTGCAAACTGCTGTGCTGCTGTCACAGCATCGTCGTCTGAATTCACAAGCAGGGGGAGCTTGTTGCAGCCTGGCTGCTTCAGAATTCGCTCCAGCTGCTTCACTGTCCGTTCCACGGTGGCTTTTGAACACAAATCAACTTTGCTGATGACAATGAAGAAGGGGACCTTGAGGGCCATGGCCAAGCCCAAGTGCTCTCGTGTTGTGCCCGCTGCAGAAGACAAGTGAGACAGGAGACAAAGAGGTGCAGCAGCAGTCACCACTGTAGCTTGTTTATGCTGACAGCTGTGTCTCCTGGCTATCCCATGGGCCCACTCTAGAGATTTCACCGTAACTGCTTAGTTCATCACACAATGAAAAAGCAAAATTATTCTTTTAAACAAAACCAAACATCAGTCCAGGAAAATAAAAATCACCAACAATTTTTGTGACTGATCTGTCTGCTTCAGAAAGATGCAGTAGTTTTCATTCTTTGGTTAAAGTCTGCCAGAGAACAGCCGCAAAAATATCAGAGATAGATGTGGGAGAACTCCAGATGCCTTTTTACATGGCTTTGGGATTCAGCAGCCCTAAGAATATGTCAAAGTTGTTTTCTTTTCTGACAAACACAGCCCCAAATACCAAACAAAGCCTCTCTGTCCAGGGTACAGTTTAATGCAGTCTACAGCTAGTAAGAGGATCCCAGCTCTACTTTCCTCCCAGGCACTCATAGGAACTGGTTTACAAGGTATCAGTAGAAGCTTACAGATTAATAAACTCTTCTGACAACCATTCACAGCTGACAAGGACCCATTCCCCCCATTCTCCATTTCTCTTCACACGTTGTGGTCAATCCATGCAAGCAGGGCAACACTCACCGATGCCAGTGTTGGCACTAACCACCAGCATGGCAAAGTCTGGGCAGTAGCTGGTGAGGCCAAAGATGGTTGTTTTCAGATACTTGTGGTGGCCAGCCAGGTCAATGAAAGTGATCATTTTGGAAGAACTCTCACAGATCTCTTCTGCTGTCCGGGAGTCACTGTAATTCACCACCTAAGGAATGTAAGGAGCTTGTGAGAGAGGCTGCCCCAGCAGGCAAGTAAAGAAAACCCAGCTCTTATCTATCCACTTCGATCTCAGAATTAGTAAGTAGAGATCATTCACCATGCATGCAGGACAGTGTCTGTTGCAAATGGAAAAGCAGCACTCAGGTTCAGCTAAAGGGACACAGAACTGTGCCACCTCTCTTCCCTCATGTCCCACTCACAGTTCTAACAGGAGGGCAGTCCTATTCTCCTCCAGCTTTCTGAGTTCAGCAACCCACTCTCTTACCTCTCCTTTGCTGTTGAAGCCAAGGATCTCAAAGCTGATGCTTGATGTTCTCCCTGACTGGATTTCATGGAGATGCCGGAAGAGGTTGAGGCGTGCTCTGCCCCGCCCATTGTCCAGCTCTCCTTGCGTTAGGACACCCAACAGTGTTGACTTCCCTGAATCCACATTCCCTAGGACAGCTACTCGAAGGTCTAAGAACTACAGGAAAAAGAACAAAGAAATCATTAAACTTAACCATTGCTGTGCTGAGTGCACGAGCACTACTGGGCAGTGGAGATGCAGCTCAGAGAACTTCCGTACATCAGGGACACTGTGCAGTTTAATCTTGCTCAGATTCTGCTCCTGCTCTCAGCAAACCACTGCCCAGCAGTTGTGATACACTCTCTAGAGTTGAGATGTGACACATCAAGCTTTGGTATCACAAAAAAGGCCATTTGCTGCAGCAGACCTCTAAATCTTTCCTTGTTCAAACACTGGTCTGCATCAGAACCACTGCCACAGAAGTGAAATAATTTTTCACCTCTGATCCAGGAAATCTCCCACACTGACATCTGCCTCAATCACAATCTTGGAGATAAGAAAAGTTATAATCAAAGCTGCTTATCACCAAGCCTCTCTCTGGCAGCCATAGGGCCAATCTATGACAAAGTGCCTCTAGGGTTTGGGCTCCCATCCCAAAAGGAAGCTGCTCGTATGAATCCTCTGAGTCTCTAGCAGGAGAAGACAGCCAGATCACAGGTCCCTACCTGCTGGTTGTCAGGCACCTTTCGGACAAGCACCTCTGTTATCTTCCTTGGAACATCACTGTCATAATCGACCTCCCTCTCCCGCAGCACTGTAATGTCAGCCCCAACCCTGCCACAAAGACAAAAGGAAGGAGTGAGACACACTTGTACCTGATAGCTCTTGCACCTCTACAATAACAGCTGGTAAAGCGAATGGGATGAAAGCTGGGGATAGCAGGGAAGGAGCCTCGTGCTTCCAGACAAAAGCCCTATAACTTTCCTCATGTTTCCAGAGCCTCAGGACTGAAGGAATGTCAGTCATACAAGGGCTTTGTAGGATGGAGCTGCTCAGGGGACTCCAGGGGACTCCACGTTCATGCTCATGGGCCCTGCAGACGAAAGGGAGCACGTACTTCTCTGCCATACGGCGCAGTGTCTTGAGTGAGGCTCGCATCTCCTCCTCCGAGAGGCCCACCAGCAGCCCATTGTCCTCCACGCCGATCTGATAGACGGCCTCACCTCGGCCCTCCTGTAGTCGCCACTTCATCTGTGTCACCAGGTGCTCAAAGCGATATTGGGAGGGGTTCACCAGCTTTAGCTGTTTAACAGAGGGGTAGTTCTAGTCACAGCCTGGATGCAGAGGCAATCCCACTGCCCAAGGCAGCAACTCCCAATTCCATGAAGCAATCCTCCCAACTCTGACCCACCTCTAGAATTAGTGTCTGAACGGAAGCCATGGGACAGGTGAGAAAGGGTTTCACAGAGATACAAACATATGGCAGAAGAACTTTTCTATCCCGTGACAAAGGGATCTGTACCCCACATGCTGCAGGGTTAAAGACAGCACTCTGGGACCAATCTGTGATCCAGGAGTCAGTAAGTGCTAATGGCAGAGCAGCCACAAGAAAGTGGCAAATCATTTTCAGGGATATCTCCATCTCTCTCTCAAGAAAAATATAGTGGGAATCATATACTAAAAAATATTCCTAAAAAGGAGTACTGAGACCAAATTTTTCCAGCTCAGCATATTGGGTAATGCTTGGCACAGAGATACAGAAGATGAATGGTAGTTCCTTAGTGCAGTGTCCACTTTTCTGTCCTTTCCTTGGCCATGTTACCCATAGGCTGTCTTTGGTGAAGTTACTCATTGCAAAATAACCCTCTGGGAGGAAGACCTCCTTCTGCAGCCTCAAAAGACTCACCTTGTACTCGATGTTCCCATCTTCTGCCTGGTCAGAGAATGAAACAAGACAAAAGAGTTAGATGCTGTTCCCACAGAGACTTCTACAGGCACCAGCTATCCAGATATTCTGAAGCTGGTGCTGAGGATTTCAGAGAGAGGGAAAGGGGCAGAAGAAGACTGTATTAAGTCCCAGCCTTCTGCCATTCTTTCCTACGCTCAACTAGAACTTTCCTTATGGTTTGTTTGTGCTGTTTGCACCCCACACCATGAACACCAGAGGACAAAACTAGAGTGGGACACAAGGATAATACTGTCTGGGGGGGAATTTTTTTCTGGACAGTAAAGAATAGGGCCAGCCTAACAGTCACAGAGAGAGAGACAGAGAGCTCCAGTTTTGAAAAGGCACAGGCCAGCATATGATTTAAAGTCTCCCCCCTCACCCATCCATGACCCACAAAACGCCACCCACAGCATCCCACTCCCACCCTATCCAGCAGCTTCCATCCATCCAATGTGTACAGAAACAGGGGCCTGAAAACAAAAGCTTCTGCCTCATCTCCTGCTCAGTGATACTCCCCCTCACTCAATTAGTTTTTCATTGACTCCTTTCTATATCCTTATGCATCTTCTCTCTACAAGGAAGGACTATAGACATAAGGAAGCAAGGTAATGACTCCTTTGCCAGCTAGTCACTGCCAGCTGTCTCCAGACAGTTCTGGAGAACCAGACCTTGATTGGGACTGTCTGTACGTGCTCAGAAGAACTTTCTCAGCAAGGGCTGAAGCCAGACAGGGTTGTAACAGAAAGGCCCAGGTACTCATCAAGCTCACTTCAACCACAACAGGCTCCAGCTTTCCAAAGAGAATATCTAAACAATATTGAAATAATTTTCCCATTGATTCAGTATAAGGACCACTGAGAAAGGGCTGGAGCCTGCAGGAAGCCACATACTCTGTCAGACTAAATGGGGCTGGTAACAGTAAGCACTTCCTTTTCCTCTGGACACCTATTTGCATGTCGGGAGAGGCAACAGCCCTCTCCTTGCCTTCCAGCTTAGCTCTTAACCACAGCGGTGCTTACGGTGGCAAAAGGCCAACAGAAGTTCTCAATTGTCAGCTCAGTTCTCCGGCAGCAGAGCTATGCCATGAGAAAAGGGAACTTGTGTAAGGCTTTCCTCTCCTGCCATCCACCAGCTTTCCAGTTCTAAGAAAAACCCATTCACCTACTGCACTGTCATCTAAATAAGGGAGTGGGTCGTCTCCAAGGCACTCGAGACTAAAAAAGCAACAAGCCTAGACTTGGTGGGGCACACACTGCACAGGGTAACCAGGGACAGGAAGATGTGCTGAAACTACAGGGGGCTGTCCAGCCTCCAGCTGAAAGGAACAAGAACTAAACTACGGCTGCAGGGCACAGTCCTGCCTGTGGAGAAGATCTAACCGTAGCAAAACGCTGTTTTCCCATCTTGCCAAGAGTCCCAGCCCTGCCTTGTGGAGGAACTGCTCCCTCCCAGCACGGCCTAGTATATATTTTACAGAATGCTCACTGACTGGGGCTGAGCAATTGAGTCCGGGCTACCGTAACTCTCCCCACACTGACAGTTCTATGAGAGCAGTGACAACTGCCCCAGCTGACCACACACCCACGAACTACCAATGCCACTTCTCCCTGCTGCAAGAGACAAGTGCTTCACACTCTGTCCCTACCATCTGCAGCCCCACGTAAAAAAACAGCTGTCAAATTAGCTTGGAAGAGTCACTAAAACCTGCTGAGTTTGGCAGCTACAAAGCGGCTCAGATCCACTAGATCATCTCTCGGGGAGGGAGATGCGAACGAGATCTTTGGGACTACGAGGCGACCAAAGCTTTATTTCCGAAGCTATTTCGATCGCAGGCGGCAAAGTGCCCACAGACAGACGCCAGGCAGGGCGCTACTACTCCGGTGGACACCGCAGGGAACTCGCTGGCACCGGGGACACGAGCACGGCCCGGAGGAGAGACCGGGGCAAGCGGGCACACGGCTCCCGGGGCCGAGGCTGCAGGACCGCTCGTACGGCTGCTGTCAGCCCGACCCCGGCACGGCCCCGCAGCAGCACCGCCGGCACTTCCAGCCGCACCGCCACCCAACCTGCGGGGTCCGGGCGCGGCACCGACCCGCTCTGGGGGGGCTCGGCCCTCCGGCCCCTCCCGCCCCTCAGCGGAGGCGCCCCCCGGCCCCGGGCCTGGCGCCGCTCGCTCGGCGGCTGACGGGACGCGGCGGCCGTCGGAGCTCACCTCGGGCGGCAGGTACGGAGGGTTGTTGGCCTTCCCTCCGCGGCTCCGCCCGTTCTTCTTCTTCGCCTTCGAGCCACCGCCGCCGCCAGGCGCGGCCCCCCGCGCCCTCGCAGCGCTGCGCCTGCCCCGCCGCCCGCCGGCCGACAGCAGCCCCCGAACAGCTCCGACATCCGCGAGTCCATGGTGGACAGCGCGACCCCGACTCCCCTCCCCGAAGGGCCCCGCCGGCCCCGGCGTCACCGACCGCCGCGCGGCGCCCCGGGAAAGCGAGTCCCGCCCGCCTACACCGCTGAGAACGCACCGCGCCGCCCGGTTGAAACTACAGATCTCGGCGTGCCCCGCGGGGTGATATGCTTACTCCCGCACGGGTTCCATCCGCAGGGGTGGATTGGAGTTGGAGTCCGAGGGAGGGGGCGCCGCCTATCCTGGCTGTGTGATCGAGTTTAGCATTATCTTTACCTGCCAAATTCCTGTGCTTAGTCACGTTCTATCACTCGGAAACAGAACGTGAACTCGTTCTTCTGGGCTGGTGTGTACT
>VZRR01009549.1:0-26383 GCA_013398015.1 Oreocharis arfaki
GCCGCCCCCCGGCCCCGCGAACGGCAACGCGGCGCGCAGGCCCAACGCCGTGCTCGCCGCGCTGGGCGCTGACAACTGGGAGCCCCGCGTCGTGCCCTACCACCCGCCCAGCCCCGGCAGGGCCGCCAAGAAGGCCGTCAGGTGCGGGGGGGCCGGGCCGGGCTGGGGGAGTTGGGCCGCCGCTCACCGGGCTTTAGCTGGGGGTAGCTGCGGGCGAGCTTCAGGTACCTGCCGTGCCGGGGCTGGAGGGCTTTACAGGGGGGCGTGACAGAAGACCCAGCGGTGTGCTTTGCCCTCCCTTCAGCCACCTAGGGCTGCAGACGGGTTTTTCCTCACTGCGAGTGCCTTTCCCAGCTGCTTCTTTTCCTCCCCTGTGCCCCACTTTACCTTACCCCCAGCCCGCAGCGGAAGAGCCTCCTGCTGCCCGCTGTGCGAAGGTTGCCTGCTGCAGCACGTGCTGCTGGGCACCATGCCACCGTCCCTTCCTGTCCGAGCAGGGAACCCTCCCGTGGTGGCACGTCCCCACCCAGTGCTGTAAACGCCAGCCCGCTCCGGAGTCGGCTGCAGCCCCGTCCCAGCGTCCCCCGGATGACAGGGAACAGGCAGTGAAAGGGCCTCCTTGTCCTGGCGAGGTGGTGGGCGGATGAAGGGGGCTGAATGGGGCCACTGTGTACCAGGCGGCGGTCGGGGGATGTGATGGGGGGGGTCGCTTCCTGCTACTGCACCAGGCTGGGAGAATTAAACCTGAAAGTCATTGTGAGTGCGACAGCTGGGGGCCGTGGTGGGGAGGGGGACACAACCAGCCCCTTGCTGGCTTCAGCAACCTGTGTGGGGCCTGGCTTCCCCAGAGTGGGCTGCACGAACTCTCCTGCCTGCCTGCTCTAGAGCAGTATGTCTGGCAGGGGTAGCAGGAAGGTGCTTCCCAGTTCAGCTGACCTGGGGCTAGCCTCATGGTTGGGTCATGTCCGTACTAGAGCTGGGTTGTGCAGCCCTGTTTCCTGCTTTTAGCTGTGCTCAGCCCTTTGAGAGCATCAGTTTTGAGCTGGACTGGCCAGCTCATGGGAAGGTAGGGTCCCCCTTGGTCTCAAGTTGATGGGGGTCCTCAGCAAAGTACTCTGCAGTGCCTCTGACACAGGCGTAGTGGCAGCTGGTGACACTGGGGTGATGTCTTGTGTGCCTGGCTGCAGCCTGGGAGCAGTTCCTGCAGAGGAACCGAGGCTGGTGCCATTGGTTACAACAGTGAGGGTGCAGCCTGGGGTGGGTTGCAGTGCCCTAGGGGCTGTACATTGTCCTCTTCTTGCAGGACTCGGTACATCAGCACAGAGCTGGGGATGCGGCAGCGGCTCTTCGTGGGTGTGCTGACCTCCAAGAGCACACTGAACACACTGGGGGTGGCTGTCAACCGCACGCTGGCCCACCGCCTGGAGCGCCTGGTGTACTTCACAGGCACGCGGGGCCGCAAGGTGCCCCATGGCATGACGGTGGTGACCCACAGCGACGAGCGGCCCATCTGGAACATGTACCAGACCGTCAGGTACCTTCTGGACCACTACGTGAACGATTTCGACTGGTTCTTCCTGGTGCAGGATGACACCTACACCGAGGCGCACCGCATCAGCCGCCTGGTTGCCCACCTCAGCATTGACACCCACCTCTACCTGGGTCGTCCTGAGGAGTTCATCGGCGGGGACACTGAGGGACGTTACTGCTACGGAGGGTTTGGCTACTTGCTGTCCCGCAGCCTCCTCCTGCTCCTGCAGCAGCATCTGGAGAGCTGCCGCAATGACATCCTCAGTGCCCGGCCCGATGAGTGGCTGGGCCGCTGCATCATTGACTACACAGGTGTCAACTGTGCTGAGGAACATGAGGTAGGTTCTGCAGCAGAGATGGCTGGATCCTGGTCCAGTGTTTTCCCTCCTCCCCGTGGGCTCCCAGGTCCTGGGAGGACTAGCTGTTACACCCTGACATCCTTTGAGCTTGCTGTGCTGGCATCTGGTGGTGTGGGAGTACAGGTTGGGGCTGGCTGTGACCTATCTCTCCTGGCTGGCACAGGGTCTGCATTACCACTATTTTGAGCTGGGGAAGAACGCAGACCCTGAACGGGAGACTGACCTCCGTTTCCAGAGCGCCTTCACTGTCCACCCTGTGCTGGATCCCCTCCAGATGTACCGGCTGCACAAGTACTTTGCACAGGTGGAGCTTGAGAGAACCTATCAGGAGATCCAGCAGCTCCAGGTGAGACCTGGCTTGGCTTGGAGGGCCTTGATTCCATTTGTCATCCTCATGGGCTTTCTGATTTCTATGCGGGTTTCTCACCTGATCCTGCTGTTGGACAGGATCAGCTGAGCTCATGTGGCTACAGAGGCAGTGGTGCTGTCTGGAAAGCAACTTTTGACCTAGATGGGTCCTGGACATGCAGTGGTGGTTCAGGGTGATGAAGCCAGAGGGGTGCAGAGATCTGTCACAAAGGCTGCATTGGTGGCGGGAGAAAACCCGAGGTGCTGGACAGGAGTCAGGTTGAGGACAGAGTTGTTCTGGCACTACTCTTTGAGCCAGCTCTGGCTGATCTCTGAGTATCAGGAGTCAGCTTGAGTGCTGCCAGAGCTGGAAGACCTACTTGTGCCTGCCTTGGCACTCACTCCTCCCTCTCTTTTCTTGCAGATGGAGATCCAGAATGCCAGCAGCCTGTCTGCTGACGGGGACCATGTTGCCACATGGCCCATTGGCATCCCGCCCCCATTCCAGCCCAAAACCCGCTTTGAGGTGCTGCGCTGGGACTACTTCACAGAGGAGCAGGTCTATGCCTGTGTGGATGGCTCCCCCAAGTGTGAGCTGCGTGGTGCGGATCTGGCGGATGTGGCCGATGTGGTGGCCACGGCCATGGAGGAGCTGAACCGCAAGTACCAGCCAGTGCTCCATGTCCGCAAGCAGCAGCTGGTGAACGGGTACCGGCGCTTCGACCCCACGCGTGGCATGGAGTACACACTGGACCTCCAGGTGGAGGTGGTCACCCAGAAGGGGCACAGCCATTCCGTCACTAAGCGAGTGCACCTGGTGCGGCCCCTCAGCGAGGTGGAGATCATCCCTATGCCCTACGTGACGGAGGCCAGTCGCATCAATGTCATCCTGCCGCTGACAGCCCACGACAGGGACTATGCTGCCCGCTTTTTGGAGGCTTATGCGGCAGCCGCTTTTGAGAGCAGTGAGAATGCAGTGCTCACGTTCCTCTTCATCTATGACCCCTTTGAGGCCCAGCAGGTCACCCAGAATGACATCTTTGCCTCTGTGAAGTCCCAGATCACCGAGTATGAGCGCAAGTATGCGGAGGTAAAGATCCCCTGGATCAGCGTTAAGACAGATGCACCCTCCCAAATCAAGGTCATGGACATTATCTCCAAGAAGCATCCCGTGGACACACTTTTCTTTGTGGCTGGTGTGGGGACGGAGGTCACCGTTGACTTCCTGAACCGCTGCCGGATGAACACCATAAACAACTGGCAGGTTTTCTTCCCCATCCACTTCCAGGGCTACAACCCAGCCATTGCTTACCACAACCAGGTGCCACCCACCACGCTGGACCTGCTGCGGGACATGGGGCGCTTTGACCGTGACGTCTTCCATGAAGCCTGCTTCTACAACGCCGACTACATGGCAGCACGCACCCGCATGGCGGGGGATGTGCAGGAGAATGAGGACATCCTGGAGACGCTGGACATCTACGACATGTTCATCAAGTATTCCAACCTCCATGTCTTCCGGGCAGTGGAGCCTGCCCTGCTGCAGCGCTACCGGCACCAGGCCTGCAACCCCCGGCTCAGCGAGGACATCTACCACCGCTGTGTGCAGAGCAGCCTGGAGGGCGTAGGCTCTCGCTCCCAGCTGGCCATGGTCCTTTTTGAGCAGGAGCAGGGGAACAGCACCTGAACCCTGGATTGTGGAGGGGCTGGCCCTGCCACGCCATGCCTGCCTGCCCACTCCACTTCTGCTGCCCAAATCTGTCTTCCTTCTCCAGCGGCTGCAGGGATTGCTGGTGTCCGAGCTCGTGACTTGCCCCACTGGGGCTGCCCAGGCCGGGGTCTGCCAGCCCAGGGTGCCTGGGTCTTTCTCAAGCGGCCACGGCTGTGCAGACCCCAGGGCAAGATGGGGTCAGAGTCACTGAGCTGCAAGCTGGAATGCCTGGCTCCTCATCCAGAGCTGCTGGCCCCCTCCCTCTGTCCTGGCCCTGCTGCTGAGCACTGGGGAGACGGGCTGCCCTGTCTCTTGCTGTCTCCCCTTAACTGGGGGAATGTAGAGCCCTAAGTCCCCCTGCTGCAGGGCTGTGACTGCCACAGGGCCTGGAGTGTTCCCTTGTAGTTCCCCCAGTGTCCTGGGACAGGACTGTGCCCCTCGCTCCTTTGGAGCACTGGCCTGGTTGTACAGGGAGGGACATTTCCCTGTGCCTGCCTCAAGCTTGGACAGTGGAATGGGGTACGTCCCATCCCAAAAGAGCAATAAGGATGTTGGTTTTGGGGTTTTGCCACTTGGCAATGAGCTGGAGTGCTCCTGGCTGGTTGGGGTGTGAGGAACTTGGCCCCTGGGGCTGGCGGGTGTAGGCGGTGCCGGAGGGGATCCTGCTGATTTCACATACCATGAGCTGCTCCCCATGGGAACCATGACCCAGGCCGCTTCGGCCTTCGCAGTATTGATAGGACGTCGGAGGTCACAGCCCTCAGACGAGAGCCTCCTGACAGAGGTGGGATCCCTCCCCGCTGTGGGGCTGCCCTCAGGGTCGAGGGACATTGTGCCCGACACCGATGGGCATGGCAGAGGGTTTGGCTGTGCATCTCCTAAGGAGAAAGCGACTGAGGAGCTGCTCTCTGCTCCTGGTTTGTATTTAAAGGGGGGAAAGGAGGGGGGATGGGGTGCATTTACACTAATAAAATGGAGAGATGTACCAGTGGGTCTGGCTGATTCTTTCATGAGGCATCTGTGGGTGTTCCGCTGGGGGTCTGTGTGGTGGCAGGTGCTGGCTGCTTCTATAAATTCTGTCTCCAGATGGTTGGACAGATTCTTTACAGAGATGCTTCCTTCCCCAAGCACCTGCAACATCCTTTACCTGAGCAGGCTGCTCAAGTGAGGTGAAGTCTGCCCTCCAGGATCATGGATCAGCTCTGATGGAAACTCCCAGGCCGGAAACTGGATCTGAGCACTGTGTTGGATCACTAGTGCTGGATCTGCCCTCTGTGCATTGCTTTCACCTTTTTTTGGGCTGTTTTACATCTCAGGGCTTCTCAGCACTTGGGTTTTCCAGTTCTGAGTTGGGCAGAGCACTGTAGTCCCATCCTGGACTGTTTTCATCACCTACAGCTCCTATTTGCATTATGAGGTGTGGAGACTATCCCCTGCCCATGCTGCCTGCTCCAGGCATGATTTTCATGACTCCATGTGCTCTTCCCACCAGCCCTTTACTCATCATGTTTTACTGCTTCGTGAAACATGTATCAAAGAGACACCCCCAAGAAAATTAACTGAACTTACTCACTATTACTTATCAAGGCTGATAGTGCTCAGCAAAACTCATGGACAGCCCCTGGGCTGTGTGGTATGCATTTTCCAAGGATACCTCATTCATCTCTTCCTGCTCTAGTCTCTGTATCCATGGTGTAGGAGTGTATATGTTTAAATATAATTTTATTATATTGCAGAGAGTAACTGTTAGCTTGTACTGAGTATTTCTATTTTTGATCTTCCCTGAGCACATCCTTAATTCCCTTTAAGTGGAAATCTGGGACAGAGGGAGGGAGGCAGATGCAGGTGTGTTACAGATATATTTATCCTCTGAAAAGCGGACCAAGTAGTAAGATGTGATTAGGCATTAGAAGAGTATCCAAATGGTAATAAAGTGGCTTCAAATCAAGCTGGCTGTGAAAAGAAACCCAGAATTGTCATTTAATTATCATGAGACTGTCTAGATAAAGTTGCTCTTGCCTCACTGCTGTTTGCCCAGACTGAGTTAGAGGTATTTGCATACTTAACGCTCTGCACTATCAATGCCAGCAGAGCCTCCCTGCTCTGACATATGTATGAGGAAATGACAGTGCTTGTGGCACTCCCAGCACTGTTACTGCTCCCTTTTCAAGGGAGCTGGCAGGGTTTGAAGCTGTTCTAGTGTTTTCCAGGTTATTTGCAGGATCAAAACATGATGAAACTCCAAGAAGGATGCGCAAAGCTTTGGGAAGGGGTTTGGTGATGTAAGCAAGGTGAGCGCTGGCTGTGAAGTGGGTGCTGGCAGTTGCTCACTGGGACATGGCAGAGACCTGTGACAATGGGGACATGGGCACAGCTGTGCTCTGCCCCTCTCCTGCCCTCCTAGGACTGGCAGGTGCAGGCAGGGCACCAGACTGGGACAGTGAGACCTTTGAAAGGGGCGGGAGGAGCAGCCCTGGGTGCTGATGTGGGCGGCTGAGCAAACAGAGACATTCTGTGATCCCTCTTCAGGCTTGACCGGTACTCTCACACAATGTGTGGATTTTTGCACTTCTCCAGTTGTGGAGGCAGGGCAGTGAAAGGTCAATTTTACCAACGAGGCAGGAGAAAACTTGTCTCCTGCCTTGTAGACTTCTGCTTCCCTTGTGGAAATTTTCAAAGTGTTACTGGCTCACCACGGCAATCAAGAGAGGCAGAGCAACTTCCTCTTGGAAAGTTTTTCAGAAGAGAGAGTGAAGGGGTGGTTCAGAGCACTCTGAAGCACAAGAGGGAATGTCTGAGTGCACTGGGCCTGGGTAGGCACCTGCCTCCCCTCTCATTTCTGCACTCTGGCAAGGAAAGGGACTCAAACTGGGGAAAACACAAGCTACTGCTGTTCTTCCTCCACCCTGATTTGTTTTCCTGTGTCTGCAAACACAACAGTGAGCCTACGAGCAGGGAAGGCAAAACCTGCTTCTCTAGCCCTGCTTGGGTCACTTCAGGCTGTGCTAAACTCCATGGCAAAGCTACTTCAGCCCCAGCCATATTAATCAGTTTGATAGCTGACCTTTGGGAGGATATGGGAATTGTGGCTGTGCCAGGAAAGGGCTGCAGGGCAAGGCGAAGTGCAGTGTCCTTTCTTCTCTGTGCTTTCATTGGGAAAGGGCCAGTGGTGCCTCACTGCCTGTCCTGCAGGAGCAGCTCTACCAACCACAGGCCAGGCCAGCAAACATTTCCTCCTGTCTCTAAGTGAAGGCAGAAGAAGCTGCTCTGCTTGCGGAGGAGCAGACAGGGAGGTACCAGGTTGTGCCTGCATCCAGTGGCTTGCTATGCCCAACTATGCCCAACATAGTGCTGAGCCCCCCTGGAGGGTGTGAGGGGCTTTGGTTAGGGTTTTTTCTGGCCAAGCTCAGGGAAATCAGAGCATTTCAATGAAGAAGGAAAGCTGTAGGTACAGGCAGAGCTGCTGTCAGTGTGTGCCTGCCTTCAGGGGTTTCCTTCCATGGGGTGTCAGCATATCTGGCTATGCCCAGGGATGTCCCCTCTGGGGCCACACCACTGGCAGAATGTGAGACCCTGAAGCTCTGGCACTGGGGGAAGAGGCAGGCAGCTTGCTTAGACTTCGATTTTAATTGTCTCCTTGGTTTTTCCAGCCCGCTTGCCCAGTGCCAGGGGCTGAGTGCTGGAAAGTGGGTGCCGTGTGTCCCTTGCCTGACCCAACTGATTGGCACCACCAGTCCATTTTTCCAGCAAGGGGGTCATGGGCAAATGATCAAAGAGCAAAGCAGTGAGCCTGGCATTTGCACATCATACAGACATGCTGAGAGTCACTCCTTTCTCCTGGTGTTGCCTGCCACCATCAACCTCTCCAGGCAGGAAATGCTTGAGGAGGAGGTGACAGCAGTGAGACCACATGTCCCATTGCATTTCGGGGCTTATTTCCAAACCCTCTGCTCCCAAGCTGGATGGTTTTATTTGAAATGCAGCTTTTCTATGGGAACAGCTGTAATTACTGTTCATGGCAGTGGAAGCACGTTGGAAAGTGCCCAAGGGATATGCCTACCGCATAGACAGAAGAGATCCTCACTGCCTGCTCCACGCTGGTGCCTACTTCCTTGGGACTGACACCACAGGAGCTGTGTCTTCTGGGGTTGTCACCTCTATGGTGACAGAAGCTGTTGCCAGCACAGCCGGTCCTGCTGTGATCAGGTACTTGGCATCTGTCCAGAGGGCTGTGCTCATTAAAATTAAGGGCCTGTTTCTCTGTAGTGGATCCCCTTCTAATTATGCCCCAGCTATTTCACGTGGCTCATTATAGGTGTTTCAAGCAGTGGTGTGCTGGGTGAGCCCCAGCTGGCAGCATCTCTGTCTCTGGGGAGGACCAAGCCCCTGGTAGCCCTTGAACAGGCACAGCATGGAAGGGGACACCCAGGGGCCACAGCACTGGGATTTGTGGTTGACCCTGGGGTGCTAAACCCCAGTGGGTTGTCCCACTGGCCCTCCTCAGCCCAACACCATCTGCACTGGGACATGAGGCATGTCACAGGCGGCGTGTGGTGCTGGGTTCACCTTGTCTGCCTGTCCTGTTTGGAGAAGTGGGAGACACTACAGGAGCTGTCACTTCCAGATAGCACCTGGAAGTTGTCAAATTAAAGAATAGAGGTGCTGAGAGCAACAGAGAAAAAGATATGTCAAATCTTCAGTAGGTCATCTCTACAGGGCTCCTGGGAATGGTCCTGAGGCCACTTCATCGGCATAGAAGCCAGGATGGGCCATGCATGAAGCTCAGCCTTTTCTTCCAACATACTTCCCTCCTGTGCATGGTGCTGAAGGAGCTGGAGGACTTGCTCAGGAAGGACCTTGTGGGCTCACCACACCATCCTGCTCTCCTTGCCCAGCTCCTGTGACACGTCTTCACTGTAGAGCAGGAGGCACCATGAGCTCCCAGTTACCACCTTTGTGTGGGCAAAGTGATGGGGCATCCTGGAGGGGGCAGATGGGTCAGAATGTGGTGGCAGGGGCAGTCTCATTCCAAAGGGACCCAATCCTCTTGGTGATAAAAAGATGTGGAGGATGTAGCTATTTCCCTGCTTTTTCTTTTAGCACCCAACCTCAGTGCTCTTCTCACAGGGCGTGATGTGAGCTATGGGATGTGGCAGTGTGTCCCAGCTGCACCCAGTTAACCCAGGCATTTTCAGCCCTCGCTGGTTTAGAGGGAAACCTGTGACGCCTGGTGCTGGCAGCTTTCACCAAGAGGTCAGCTTCTGTTTCCTACCATGTCCTCTTTGTGCTGCAGGGTAGCTGGGGCAGATGGAGAAAGGTCTGAAGAAGGCAGGAGCTGGAGGAGTACCTCTGCCAGGGAAAGCCGCAGCAGGGCCCCCCCTTCCCCTCCACCCGCCTTCTGCCTCCTCTGTTTCAGTTTCACCCTGCACCCCTTGCACATGAGCGCAGGGCTGTAAACTGTTCCCTGGGTCCCACCACCACCTCTCCTCTAGGGTGGTGTCTCACCCATCTCTCTGCTCCATCAGCCCTCTCAGGCATCTCTGGACCTACTTGTGCCTCTTTATTAGGGAGCATTTGTACATTTATAAAACAGTGACGCACATCTCTCACGTTCACCAGCACGAGGGCAGTTCGTGCTGGCCCTCCCGCCATGGTGCCCGTGCCCACCCTGCTCAGGGCCCACTGCTCCAGCTGGCAGGAAGGGGACACATCCTGCACCCCCCACTTGCCGCAGAAGACCTCGGTGTAAGGCTGGCTGGCATGGCTGTGGCACACTCCTAGGCTAACGTGGCACCCCTCTGGGGACCCTCCTGCTTGCAGGTTGGCATAGGGGAACCCCATGGAGAGCGGGTACGGGGTGCTCTGGGGGGCTCCCCGGGGAGCACCAGTGTGGCTGCCCTGCTGGGAGGCTTGCTGTGTATCCCCCCACGCAGGGCGACATGGAACACCACGCAGCTGGGTGCTTGCACCCACGGGGAACATGCTTACACGTGGGTGCATACTTTGGGGGAGCTGTTAGACCATGCATACCCAGAGCCAGGGCTGCTGGTGCCCTGGTCCCTACCCTGCGCCTCCCTTGTGTGGGGCCTTGAGGGCTGCAAGGATGATGGCTCTTCCTGCATCTATGGCTTTGGGCATGGCACAGCATGGCCATATTCCATCTGTGGGCACCAGGGATGGGGACCAAACCAGCAGGGCCAGAGGCTGCCTGGCTCAACCCCAGCCTTCCCCAGAGGTCCCAAATTCCTGCCCTGGGGTCCCCCTCTTCCAAGTGTGTGTGTTGAGGGGGGCTTTGCCAGCTCGCCCCCCCTCCTGAGATATTTTGGGGCACTTTGCCCTGCGCTGGTGTCTGCTGCTACAGTGGAGGGGGTGGAGGCAATGTGCAACAGGACAGGGGGGGTGCTGCGGGTCCTGCTGTGTCCTGCCGTGGGTCCCACCATCTCAGGGCAGGCAGGAGGACTTTGGGTGCCAGTTCTGGCCAAGGCTCCGGCCAGCGGGTTGGACTGCGGCTGTCTGGGCAGTGCTGGGTACGGAGCACCCTCCTAACCATGTACAGTCTGGGGGAGGCACAGCGGGTGCTCAGCACCCGGGGCTGGGAGCATGGCAAGGGGTACGTGCATGGTGCAAAAGAGCAGCGACGGGCAGGGGAGTGAGGGCAGGACCTGCCATGCTGCCTGGGCTGTGCCAGGCAGCTACACCAAGGGATGAGCCACTTTGGGCAATACCTGGGCAAGGAGAGGATGGGTTCTCAATGGACTGGGGCGGGAGACGGAGGAGGCAGTAGGTTTGCAGTGCTGAAATGACTGGGGTTATTGGGGGCCAACACTGGAGTGGCAGGGGGAGTCACAGTGCAGGGGTCTGGCTGGGAACAGTGATGGAAGGGCTGCAGCCCTGAGAGGCTGCATGAGGTTGGGCAAGGGTGGGCAGACGTTTGGGGGGTGTCACAGTGGTGGTGGTGCCAGGGGTCAGGGTGGTGCCATGCAGGTGTGGCTGCAGTTGGGGTGTCCCTGGGCTGGCCACAGGGGCCATGCTTCTCAGAGGGGTGCCCTGCAACGCTGCCCTGTCCTGCAGCAGGAAGGGGGGGAGGTGGTTCCCGGGCAGAGGGAAGCTGTTCCAGGCATGTCTCTCTCCTGGGGAAAACCATGCAGGGCAGAGACCACCACCCAGGAGGGGTCAGCAGGGGAGGGCTTGGAGGGACTCACAGGAACCTCAGCTTACCCCCTTCATGCTCTGCAGCACCGGGGCCTCTCTGGCCCACACCTGCTGCTCCCCCAAACCCCTCGGCATGCCCATCCCCCTCCACGCTGTGTGCTTGAAACTGGGCTGAGCCCACGTGCTAGGGGCAAGCAGAGGGGGCAGGCAAAAGGGCCGGGGGGCTGCTCCGGTGCCAGTGCTGAGGCAGCTCCAGTGGCATCGCTGGGGGCGAACGGTGTGGCTGGTCCTGGCAGTGGGGTGGGGGAGGCAGGGGCCAGTGCCCACCGCACCCAGTGCCGCAGTCCCTCTCCATGCGAACACTGGGGAGGGGGGTGGCAGGCGGCTGCCCCCAGTCCCAATCTTGCCTAGCAGGCGAAGTCCTCGAAGACTCCCTGGTGAGGGTAGTGGTGGCGGTGGTGGTGGTTGGGCAGGATGCCCGCGTTGTAGGCGCCCTCCACGTGCCGGCCCAGTGTCTCACAGGGGCTCTGTGGGGATGGCAGTCAAAATGGTGGGTACAGACTCCATGCACCCCACCACCTCCTGAGTCCTCCCACCCAGCACAGCCTGTCCACAGGAGCTCCCCAGGAGCACCCAGATCCCTGCCTTCCCGGGAGTGCCCTGACTCTGCAGCCTGAAGGCACCAAATGAAGAGCCACACCTCATCCCTCAATCTTGGGACGATGTCCCTTCCCCTTGGGGTGGTGGCAGGCACATGCCCAGGCCCTGTCCTTGAAGCCTCCAGGCAGCCCAGCCCTGCAGGGGTACCTGGTCCTTCATTTCCTCCAGTCCCAGTGTAGCGATGCTGCCTGAGGGCTTCTTCAGAGGTGGCTTGGATCGTCGCAGGACCCGGCTCACCTTATCTCGGATCACCTGGGTGCAGATGGGGGGGTCAGACCGAGACCTGCACACAGGTAGCACCCTGTGTGTGTACAGTCTGGTCTACACGGAACTGCTGCCCACTCCCCTGCTCACCCAGGGACAGTGGAACAGTACCTCTGCCCACCACCCTCCCTGTCTTCCGGTCACTGAGGAATGCTGGGTGACCCGTCCTCTTCCCACTGCCTTCCTCTGGGTGTTCCCCAGTTTGGGGGCTGTAACAGCCCTCTGGGGTGGCCACGTATTTTATGTTCTCCCCGGGAAGCCTGTCTCTGCACCCACTGCCGAGACACATCCCTGAAGGCTAAGCACACCTCATAGATGTAGTCCAGGATCTCCAAGATGGTGAGGATGCTGGCACCGATGAACAGGCCCATCTGCCCCCCGATGTCCCCTGGGGAGAAGGAGGGGAAGATGGTCACCAGAAGATGCTGCGCAGCCCATTGGAAGCCTGGGGTGGGCCAGCAGGGCAGCAGGCAGTGCCAAGGCTGCCAGATGGTGGGGGACAGAGCAGTCATGGGGGCAGGGGCAGCAGGACAGAGGGAGCGGGGGACATGCAGGATAGGGAACAGTCAGCAACATTCCACTCTTTAGCCAGCCTGTGGCTGGCTGCTGCTCTGGATGATCCCTCCCCCACCAGACCCACATCTTCCCAGGGCTGGGACCCAGAGCTCCGCGCCTTAGGGCCCCACAGGAGGGCGAGGGGAGTCACCGAGAAGCCCAGCAAGGTCATAGGCTTTCTTCTGCTCAATGGCTTCGTAGTTGAGCGCCTCAAAGAAGATGTCCAGCACCAGGAAGTTCTCTCTGTGGGGACACCACTGTGCTCAGCAAAGAGGGCTGGTAACCAACCCTCCTGAACCACTGCCCACAAACTTCCCCTGACCCGCAGCCCTCCAGCTCCCAGGTGCTCCCAGGGCCCTCATGAATTATTCAGGCTGGTGCAGTGGGGACATGGATAGGGCATGTCCCAGCCCAGGAGAGACAGTGGGATGGGCAGGTGTTGGCAGGAGGGCTGGGAAGACATGGAGAAGTTGGGAAGAAACTCTAGTGGCAAGATCCCTGGATGAGGGATGCTGCAGGGACCGAGTATACCAGGACCCTCTCTCTGCATGCTGCCAGGAGTGGAGTGGAAGTTCCCCAGGTCCCCAGCCCCCTGCCCAGCCCCTGGATTACCCCAGTGCTGGCAACTCACCGAATGTAGGTCTCATTCTTGTTGTACTTGCGGGCGAGGTAGCGCGCGGAGCCCTTGTTGGGGATGCGGACCATGGAGATCTCCTTGCCATAGCGTGTCAGGTTGCATGGTGTGGGGCAGCTGCAGCGCTCCTGGCTGTCCTCCACTGCTGCGTCTGGGGGCAGACACCCATTGGCACAGCCACAGTCTCCAGCCCCCTCCCTGGGGCACTCAGCTGGCCCCTAGATGCCCACCCACTGCCGCACCTACCCAGTGTGTGGTCAGCACACTCGATGTACACATTAGGGGAGCAGATGGACTCATTGCCTGTGGAGAAACAGCTGGTTGGGAGGGTGGGAGTCTGGCCAGATTCTGCCCCCCACTCTTGACTCACTCCCTCAGATGAAGTGGGGCAGGGTGCAGAGGGAATGGGGATGAGTGACCCTTGGGTGCAGGTTGGCTGGGGCAGACATGGTCCCGGTACAAGGCAGACAGGGAAGGGGCTGACCTGTGGTGTAAGGAGGGTAGGACAGGGGCTGACCCAGCATGTGGAGAGGATGGGGTGGTCCCTGGGTGGAGAGTGATGGAGCCAGGGAAATCCTTGGGTGCAGAGTGTTGGGGCAGAGGTGATCTTTGGGTGCAGACTGCAGGGAGTTGGGGCAACCCCATCAGGCCTGTTGTAGCAGTGGGGTGCCCCTCACACCCTCATGCACACCCCTCACCTGGCATATGGACCATGCGGCAGTGGCAGCTCTGCACCACGGCCTCCTTCTCACACTGGAGGCGGCAGGCAGCGATGCTGTAGGTGTCATAGCCGGGCAGCATCTGCTCCCCCTGCATGCTGGCCCGGCAGTTCCCCCACGGCTGCGGCAGGTAGGTGAGCTGTCGGGGTGAGACGGGCATCGCTGCAGGGCTGTGCTGGGCTGGGTGCCCACAGGCAACTCCCTGGGGGTTGTGGGGCATCCTGCCTTACCCGCTGCTCCTGGCAGGACACAAAGGTCTGGAAGCCAGGCGAGACACCAAAGCCCAGCTGATGGATATAGGGTGGCTCATCCTGGCTGTGGATCTGGACCCGGATGCCAGCTTCAAATGATGTCTCGTCTGTGGAAGCAGGACAGAGGTGCTGCATGCCTGCACTGACCCAGCACCTGCACGCCTCTGGTGCCCTGCTTGACCCGTAGTCCCCTCACAGGGTGCTCTCCTTGCCCAGCAACCCTCTCTTCTAGCACCTCCCACCTGGGCCCTGCCTGAGCCATAGCTCCACTTACTGGTCTCTCTCCAGATGGGCAGGTACTCTTCCTGCTGGATGTCCAGCATGATCTCCAGCCCGTTGCCCATGCCACCTTGGCGGGTCACACGTGGATTCCTCCGGTCCCCATTGAAGGTGTAGCACTTACCATAACGTGTGTAGACCTGGGGATGGAGAGAGCAGGGGTAAGGGAGCAAGCAGGGATCTGGTAGAGTATTCTGCAAGCAGGATGAGGTCCAGAAACTCCTTTTCCAGATCCATGGAGGTGATGGGAGGGAGGTACAGTCTTGCATGACCCTTGGAAAGGCTCACCTCAGACTCACTCCCCACTCTGCCACCCCTCCACCCTTGCTGGGTTGGGGGTGAAGCATCATTCCCAGTACCCATGGGGCAGCCCAGCTGTCCTGCTCCTTCTAGGAGGGAACTCACAGGAGTGAAGTGCTGGGGGCCACAGCGCTCTCCCTGAAAGCGACACTCCACCAGCATGTCCTCGATCTGGTGGCCCAGGCGGTGAAAGAAGCTCTGCATGGTGCGCTCGGAGCGGCGGGGCGGCAAGAAGCGCGAGTAGTTGGCCAGACGCGTCAGCCAGGCGCGCTGGTCCTCCCCCAGCACGGCCAGCATCTCGGGCACCAGCGAGTGGTTCTCCCGAGCCAGCCCCAGCCACTCTCCCACCGAGTAGAGGTCGGGCTTGGTGAGGTGCAGGAAGCGTGCCCGGTTGGGGTTGCAGAGGGTGACAGCCGGGAAGCGGAGCTGCGGTGCCCAGGCGAGGCGCGCGCGGGTGTGCACGGGGCGCGAGAGCAGGTGGTGCAGGCGGTCGGCAGCGCCGGTGGCCAGCAGCCCGGCGGAGGCCAGGAAGGCCAGGCTCCAGAGCAGGCGGCGCAGGCGGGACTGCGGCCGGGTGCACATGTAGTGCAGCCCGGGGATCCGGGTGGCTCGCAGGATGCCAACAACGAGCTGGGGTGCGCTGCTGTCTTGGGGTGGTGTCAGAACTTCCCCGTCCTGACAGCAGGCAAGGGGCAGCGGCATGGTTGCTTGCAGGGTGGCTCCTCTGGAAAGTGGGCTGCAGGCTGCCTCTGAGGCTGCCCAGGGTCCCTGGTTCCCTCCAGGGATCTCTCCCTCCTGTGAGGCTTTTGCTCTGCACCTTCCTGGAGACGAACAAGGCAGGCGCCTTCCTGAGCTGCTTTGGTGATGGGTGAGGGGAGGGAGAGGAGGGGGTTGCTACAAACACGCCTTTCCCCAGCCTCCATTCGGGAATGGAAAATTCCTCCTCGAGCTGGGCTAGGACAGGGGTGTGTGTTGTCCTACCCCGGGTAAATTGAACTGGCAGCCCCCAGGGTCCTGGCATGGTGGGCATCTGTGTCTGGATAGTGCTGACGTGTCTCAGACACACTGTGTGAACCCTGTGCCTAGGAACGTTGCGCCTCAGCTCTTCCTCCTTGTCCTTTGCCATGCATTTCACTGCAGCCACCATGAAACCCTGCCTGGACCTCCAGGGTCCACAACTGTGTCTGCTCTGCAGCTTGGGACACTGCCCCACAGAGGCAAGACAGTGACAGCCCTGGGGGCCCATCACCTAGTGCCAGTACTGCTTGGGACCACATCGACCTTGTACCTTGGCATCCATTTCCCTGGAGCTGGGGACCTCAGTGCATCTGGGCCATGTGGGGCAGGAGAAGCAAGACCGTGGGTCAGGAGGAGTGGAACCATGGGGTGGGAGGCTGCATGGGAACCCACCTACGCCTGGCGGGCGCTTTGAAGTGACGGCAAGGCTGTGATCAGAGCGCAGCAGTGGCGGGGGGGTGTCTGTACCCAGCTGTCAGCGTGGCTGGCAGCGCCCCGACAGCCTGTCAGGTGCCTTCAAAGCTCAGCACCGCACTCTCCTCAGCCTCTCATATCCTGCTGCTGCTGCTTCCAGGCACCCGCCTTCAGCACTCACCCAGCATGGGCTGGCATGGGGAGGGGGCTGTCCCTCAGCCTCCACAGCCCCAGGACAAGTCAGGGCCGCTAGGTCCCGTGAAGAGCAGCATCCTTGAGCTCCATTGCATCAGGGCAGGAAAAGGCCAGTGCTGGCAGGGAGGATTGGAATAAAGGGAGCTCCTGATCACCTCAGCAGTGCCTCCCCAGCATCACCCCTGCCGCAGGCCTCGATGCCTGAGCAACACATAAACCCATAATTATAGCCATGATGAAGACACGGCCGGGATCCCAGCTGGCAGCTTGGTTACAGGTACAGGAGGACGTCAGGCAGGTCAGCAACAGGACCGGCACCGAGGGCGGCGAGCGGAGGCGGCGGGCAGCACCCAGGGCGGCAAGGCCGTGCGGCCCGTCCCTCACAGGCCCTGCCCCGCGGGGCGCCGGGCGGCGGGTGCTGGGCGGGCGCTGCCCGGCAGGGGGCAGCACGGCCCCGCGCCCGGCCTCACTCACCGCGCCNCGGTCCCGCCCGGCCTGGCCCCAGCCCCAGGGCAGCCCCCGAGCCGGACCGGGCCGCCGCTGAGCTCTCTGGCTTCCCGCCATAGCCCCGCCGCCGAGTCTAGCGCTGGCACCATCCCCGCCGCGGGCTCCCTGCTACCTGCATCCACGGGACCCTGTGGGTCACCCCACCATCCCCGCCCTGAGCTGTCCCCTCATGCCGCTGTATGCCCGCAGCACCGCCCGGAGACGGCTCAGCCCCTCTCTGTGGGGCGGCTGGAGCCGGCTCGGGTCCCTCCTGAGATTTATCGCGGCTGTGAGCGCCGGCGGCTGCCGGCCTGATACCATCAGCCCCGGCACACCAGGGCAGCTTCTATATTAGTTTTCTTTAAACGGAGGATAAGCTCCCCAGGCTGGAGAAAATGTCATTTCTGTGAACGCTTCCATCTCGTGTCAGTTCAGACATCTCCGGGAGGCATGGCAATCACCCTGGAGGGGGATGAGGGATGGGGATGGGATGCAAAGGCTGGGGCACGTGGGGACAAAGCTCAGGGACAGGGACCAGTGTTGGTCAGGATTGGAGGAGGTCCAGCTGTGGTGGTGGCCGTGTTCCAGCCAGGTGGGCACGGCTGTGGGGGAGCATGGGGAGAGCAGGGGTGCCCGTAGCGTCCAGCTCACTTGTCAGCTACTGGGGTGCCAAGGCCAGCTGTGAAATCACACTGGAGAGAGCACAGCACAGTCCTGAAGGGCTTTGCCTTTCCAGCATGACAAATCCAATTAGATAACAGGGAGTGCACGAGGAGAAGGAGGAGGAAGAAGAGCATAGGAGAGCCTGCCTGCACAAGGAACATGATTTTCTCCCCGCAGCTGACCCAGAAAAACACCTTACAGGACTGTAGCACACATGCCCAGCCAAGGATAGCAACTGGGGCACGGGCCCTTGGGCACCCGGCTCTGCCTGCTGGGCACCCATGAGTGTTGCAGCCTTCGGGCCAGAGAGGCAGCATTCCCGTGTCACGCGCCGGTCTCCTTGCTCAGCCAGTGCATGCCGGCATCCCCATGCCATGCTAGCATGCAGGGGAGACCCCATTAGGGAGGTAATTTCTTGACATGATTCCTCATTTTCCTCTCTCTCCCATGGAGACATGCTGACCTTGACAGAAATAGCTGCCCGTGTCTCGGCAGGCAGATCCCAGACAGATATTGCTGGGGACCCTGGCATCTTCTTTCCCATCCCACACAGTTCTGGGGCCCCCCAAGTGCCCTCCATGCCCTTGAGACTTGCCTCCCAGCCCCTCTGCTGTGGGGAGCCTTATGGGAGCAAGGTGCTGACCCCCAGCATCCTCACCCTGGCTCACGGCAGCCCACCCATGAGCACTGGGGGCATGAGGACCAACATCTTGCATTCCCAGTCCCCCATCCCCAGTGCTGCCAGCCCATTGTGCCAGCCTCGGGCTGATCCCAGCTCACGCAGGTATTTCCGCGGCTTACACGGCTCCCCACGGTATTTAGCCTCTGGAAGACGACGTTAAACATTGCAAGCAGTGACAAATCCTGATTGCTCTGAGGAGACAAGAGGCCGCACTAAGCTTCCAGCCAAACGTTTTCATGCGAGGGGAACGAGCTGCGACATGTGTGGTGCCGGCGGGTCCTGCTCCTGCATGCCTGGGGCACCCAGCCATGCTCCCACATCCCCACTGGGACAGCCAGCTCTGTTCCCACATACCTGCTGGGACATCCAGCCCCGCTCCCACATCCTCACTGGGACATGCAGCTGACGGGCAGGCCCTGGGCATGGGCACACCACACAGGAGCAATCACCCCAGCGTAGAAGCACCCCTGAGAACAGTCATCATTGGGGCATAATGGGGATAGGGACAGGGATGGGAAGACACAGGGATGGGAAGAGTGCTGCCCACCCTGGGCTTGGTGGGGATGCCAGCCCAGGGGTAACCTTGATGGTCATCTCCAGGTACTGGAGCCCAGAGAGCAAATTAGCATGGGCAAGGCTGTGGCATAAAGAAAAGCAGCCTCCAAAACTGGAAATGCTGCTTCCTGAGTGAGTGCAGGCAGCTGGAGGCACAGGGATGTTCCTGGACAGGGGACATGGCACAGGAGCTGGGGCCAAATGGGAATGACACTGGTAGAGCTGGGGCTACGGCACACCCACGCACCCTGCCTCCTGCTCTGCTCCTGTCCCCCACTGTGGCCATCGCAGCCCCAGATCCCAGCTCTGCTGGAGCCCCTCGCCATGCCAGAGGCCCCCCCCCGAGGCAGCCCCCCATCCCCAACAGCCCTCTCCCTCCTCACAGCACAGCCAGGCCCCGCCTGGGTGCCCCGGGAGGGAAGCCGCAGCGCTGACGCCAGCATTACAACTGCCCGGGATATGAGATCCGCTTGGATTCAGCAATTTCAACTCATTTCAAGCCCGATTCTGCAGCAATTTTCTGAGCCAGTGGGATGTTTTTGCCACTGCAAACGTCCCTTCTCACGCATGGTCGCACCATTTCCTTTCCCAGCTCCCAGGAGGATTTGGAGAATGGTGCCAGTTTGGCTCGACCCCAGCTCTGGCAGTAGCACAACCATCTCCCACACTAGCAGCCCCTCAGTGCAGCTCCCTGCCCCACACGGATCTGCTGGGATGGCTCCTGCGGGACACAGCCCTGCATATGGGGGCTGGGGCTGCTGCTTCTGTGGGGCACCAGGCTCTGCATCCTCAGCCCAAACAGAGCAGGGTACCTTTGGCACAGCACACACAAGTGATGGTTTGGGCTTCCCCTATCCTGTGAAGGGCCAAGCTTTGTAATATCTCCTGCAGCTCCCTGACCTGCCTCCAAAGGAAGAGGGAAAACAGTGTGGGGCAAGGGGGCTAGAGGCTGCTGCAGGCATATCCCAGAAAGGCCGGGACCCCTCCTGCCACTGCAGCTGTGCCTCTCTCTGTGTTACAGGGCAGCCTGTGCCAGCTGAGTCCCCTTGGCTAGGCCTGAGCCAGCAGTGGAGATGTGGGCGTGTGGGGCTGGCAGAGCCCCTTTCATGCCAAGCAGGCTCGCTGCTGGAATACCAATTGCTCAGCTGTGCTGCAGGCTGTGCCGCTGGCCAGGCAGAGCAGTGGGAGACACCCAAGCCCCAGCACAGGGACGGGCACACAGGTCACAACCAGGCTGCTGCATCAGGGACAGCATGTAACCCATTATCCCCAGGAATGGGCAGGATCTAGACCGGAGCTTCCTTCTCCGGGTGGGTCAGGAGCATAGGGATGCAATGCAAGGCAGAGGGATGCATGGTGCACATGGGCAAGGACACCTCCCCAGCACATCTGCCCCAGTGCTGCCAGTGGCTATTAAAGCAGGAGGACACCAGCACGATCCAGCTTTCAGGATCAGCATCTGTGACAGAATGCCCAAACTCATGTGCCACAGGAGGACCTCTCCCTGCAAACCACTGCTCCAGGAGTCCTGCACTTGCCAAGCCAGAAGCTGGAGAGGGCTGTGCTGCCCGTGCCACACGGAGCCAGGGTGGCTGTGACACAGAGGGGAGTAGCTGGGGACCCCAGCTCCTCACCACTCGACTTCACTGCACAGGCATGGCAGCACACTGCACACACACATGACAGCCTCTGGTAGAAGAGAAAGTGCCATCACAGTTGTGCTTTCTACTCCTGCTGCTCCTGGGGGGAATTTGTCCCACAATCTCACTCATTTCCAACCTAAATTTATTCATGGCCAGTTTTTACCATTTGTTCTCACACCAGCATTGTCCCTTAGCTTAAATAGCTCTCTTCCCTCCCTTGTGTTTACTCCCTTGATGTATTTATAAACAGCAATCCTATCCCCTCGCAGCCTCCAGCCTGCCAGCCTTCACGTGCCAATCGCTTCTGGTTTCCTCTCCCGATTCAGGCTCTGCCTGCCTGCGCAGCCCAGCTGCCCAGCACAGCATCAGCTCCAGCTCCTCAGCCCTGGCTGCCCAGGGCTCACACACTGCTCTCTCCCTCATTCCTCAGCAGCCGTGGGGCAGCATCCCAAGCCGGTCGGGACCGCTGCCCCAGCCGGGGCTAACCTGCTCCCTGAAGATTTCCCAGCAGCTTGTCCTTTCATACGGTTTGTTTTCATTTTCAAGCGTCCACCAAAAGGGACACCTTGGCAAGTGAAGGAGCCAACATCAAGGGAATTGCAGAAGATGAAGTGCCAGTGGCAAAGGCATGCTGCAGTGCAGGGCAGAGATGCAAGGGGGAGGGTGGGCAGGAGCAGTGATATGAGGGGGCAGGGGCTGGAGAAGTCCACTTCATCCTGCTGGCAGCCGGAAAATCCCTCTGAGCTGCTGATCATGCTGACTACCTACCCTGGTCTGTCCCTTAATACATGAGTGGGATGCTGGAGCTGCAGCAGGTTTCTGCCCCATGTTTCTGCCTCCTGCTTCAGGAGGTGCTCAGAGTCCCCACGGGAAAGACTGCACCAAAGCTGCACCCCCAAACATGCCAGAACGAGCCTGTCGAGCTGCTAACACAGTCCCTAGCTTGGGTTTGGACTGTGCTGAGCAGCAATCCTGCCGTCACTCTGTGCACCCTCCGGCACTCTCCAGCCGGCTTCCCACCCTCAGACACCCCCGCGCCGGGCACGCCGCTCCCGGGCACACAGCACAGAACGCTACGGATAAGCACTGGGATGGGCTGCAGCTCAGCCTCGCTGCTGCAAACCCAACAAAACACTCACATACACAGAGAGCAATAATGATGGGTTTGGATAGCGGGCCCCCCTTGGCAGTTGGAGGAGATCCAGCACCATGCGCGGTACTGCGCAGACACAGCTGGCCCGTGCCACTTGTCCTCAGGACCAGAGAAGGATCCCCAGCCCTCTGGTTTCACAGAGATGTAGCACTGAGCCCACACATCTTGCAAACTGGAGGAAGCAGGGAACATCAAGGATACCTGAAAGTGGGGTGTGCAATGTCCCCGGGGCTCCTTTGTGGAGCTCAGGCAGCCTCTGCTCTTTGACTGTTGTTACCCCGCAGGAACCCCAGCACATCAGTGCCTCCGCATGGTGCTGGTTGGGCGCTGGTGGCTTTTGGCTGCAGATCCTGGGCACCCCCGGCCCTATCTCGCTCTCCTTCGCATGCGGGGCCCTGCGGGGAGGTGTTCCCGCATCCCCACTTGTCTCCGCGGGCAGAGCATCCCCCGGGGACCGCTTCTCTTTGGAAGCAGCCGTACAGGGAGCTCTGCCGCCCGTCCCCAAAGGGTTAACAAGCAATTTCCTTTGCTGACAGCTCGGAGACCGTTCTCTATCGACTGCGGGAGAATAAGAGGGGAGAAGCAGCGAGATAAAAAGGCAGCAGAGCTGGCACCGCCTGCTTAATCCCAGCGTTTAATCTGCTGGGGCAGCGCAGGCAGCCTTATCTCGCCGTCCTTCTGCTGCTCCATCTCATTACTGCTCCCACGGCTGCCGGGAGATGGGGGAGCTGAGCCGAGGAGCGGGGCCCGGGGCAGGGATGCCGCCTGCCGCCCCGTTCAGCAGCCCCCGCTCCTGGCACCACCTCACCCCTCGCTGCCCGGCCGGAGCGGGGGGGACACACGCGGGGATGGGCGCACAGGCTGCATCCACGAAGCATGCTGGCTCGCACCAGGCGCTATCACACGGCCTTGGGGACACACTGCCAGTGTCACACACTCAGTCACACCTTTCCTGATCATTGAACTCCGGTGGTCCAGCTTGCGCGATGCCCAAGCCCCCGTGGGCTTATGGAGGATGTGGGGCTCCATGGGACGGTGCGTGTAGAACACAGTAGGGCCAGGACAGCAGGCAGGGCAATGCCACCTTGTCCTGCATGTGCCTGTCCCTCCATCCTCACCTATCCAGGTGTCCCCCTGCTGGGTGCCAGACCAGGTCCGCTCTTCCCACCAGGCACACCATGGCCATTGTCGCTGGGACACACCGGCCTGGACCTGGCAGCTCCCGCAGCCTCAGGGCAGGGTTAGGCAGGAGGGGAGGGGGTCCCTCCAGCCTTGGCATTTATCTGTAAATCCACAGCACTGACACGGTGAAGATGAAGCCTCTGCTCTTGCCGGGTTGTCACGGGGGTTATCCTCCTGCCTACGGATGGATTTACACTGATAAGATTTATTGCCACCCTGGCTGAGGTGCTGCCAGCACCTCACTGCCTGCTGCTCTTGCAAGGCTGTGCTGCCTCCGAGGGGGTTTTGAGAGGCGCATGAGCAGCACCTCAATGAGCAGTTGCCAGTAGAGTGGGTCCCCAGAAAAAAGGACAGCCGGACATGACCCTCTGCTCTCTGCTGCCAGGGCTGATGCGTTCCCTGCCCACCTGTTGCAGGGTGCCTCATACACTCTCTGACCATTTCAGCAGGATGAGGGGCGATACCAGTCCCTGAGCTGGACCACGCTGAGCAGAGCACACATCTGTGCTGCCACAGATTTGCTGACAGTGCTGGCATTGCAGCTCCTGTCACAGCTCGCCGGCTTTGCGGCTCTCCTGCATAGCGTGGGGTGACTGGGACTCGCGGGGCTGCTGGGGCAGCCATGTGTGGAGCCACCACAGGCAAGATGGCCTGGGCAGGGAGCGGGGGGTAGACTGCATCCTGCAGCCTGAACTCAGCACCGTGCAGAAGCTGTCAGGGTGGCTGTGGGAATCAGGGCTTCGTGCACCCCGTGCTCCAGGGTGACATGGGACGAGCAGGAATACCCTCAAAAGGGGAACTTGGCTCCAAAACACTCTGCCGTGCCATGATCCCTCACCTACTCCCTTCTGCCTGCCCCCACACCATGCTCCCCACCGCTGATTTCCCTGGGGCCAGAGTGGATTGCCCTGAGCCACCTGGTGCAACCAGGCAGGGGGTGAACCAGGCTAAATCCCTGAGCAGTGGGAGGGGTAGCCACCTGCCAGCGTCCTCCCCGTCTCTGAAGTCACCACATAAGCCCCACACAGCTCTCCCACCACTCTGCTCCATCCAAGATCCCACCTCCTCCCCTTCTCCTCCCCTCCAGCTGCTGACCCCCGACACTGCTGTGGGCTCTGCTCTCTCCGACAACATGAATTTGACTCCAATGTGTCAGAACTGAAGGAAACATCATGCAAACAAACAGCCTGAGCCCTGGATGCACCCTCCTCCCCAGGGCCGGCTCAGGGGACCTGGGGGCCAGGAGGCTGGTCAGGATGATGGTGTAACCCGACAGCACATAGGGAGCCCTAGTGAAGTGGGGTGATCACAGCTCAGTGGGAAAGGGCTCGTTAATAGCTGAGCCCTTTTAGCAGAGATTAGGGAGCTGTGCGGCTTTGATCTTTGATTGCCAATTTGCATCTTGAAGGCGCTGGGACCTCATCCAGCCTCAGCGCAACCCTTTGTGGTTATCTCGTGGCTAATGGATTTGTTCTTAATGCTGGAGCGTGCAGGCTAAAGGCTGATTAAACCCTCTCCGCGGCGCTAAATCAATGGAACAAACATGATAGGGGTTGGCTTTCCCCAGCCTGGGTGCTCCCAGGCGGAGGGGCTGATCGAGAGAGCCCCCGTGCTCTGGCACTGACAGGGGCTCCCTCCTTGGGGCTCCCTCCTCGCAGCTGCCAGGAAGGGGAAGAGGTGCAGGCACTGGCGGGCAGGGACAACCCTGCAGCCCATATGCTTCTATCTCTATATCCCCATTCTCTGCTTGCCATGCAGGAGGCGATGGGCTGGGGGTCTCAGGACTCCCAAGGTGTCTACCTCTCCTGGATGTTTGGGCCACAACTGCCCATGTGCTGGTCCTTGGCACCTGCAGGAGCTCCTCAGTTGTCCTCTTCAGCTCCTCCCAGCTCCCAGGGCTTGCTCTGGGAGCAGGGACGCATCCCAGCAGGAATGGGATAGGGCAACCTGCCCCTGCAGCTGGGGACCTCCTTCTCCCCTCCTCATACCCCTTTGCCTCCCACACAAAGGGGAGCAGCACTGGCAGCTCCCATGTCCTCTCTTCAGACCATTTCCCCATGCCCCTGCTTGGATCCAGTTCCCAGGACTGTATGCTGCTCCCAGCATTCCATACATCACATGCTGTGAGCAGGTGCATCTGTACACACTTTCCATAATGCCTGTGGTGTCCATCACATGCCCAGCTTCAGGAAAATACAATTTCCATTGTGTCTTCAGGCTGCATGAGCAGAAGGGACAAAATGCCCCCTGCCCACTCATGCCCCAAGAACAGCTGGTACTTCATCCCTGGACTGTGGGCCTGGGGATGGGAGCTGAGCACCTGAGACAGGTAGGACTAAAGTTTTGGGGACTAGGAGCTGTGGGGAATAGGAGTGAGGATGGGGGTTGTGTGGCTGCAAGCTGGGAGGAGACTCTCTGAGAGCATTTTGCAACCTTTGCTTTTTGCAGGGCTCATGGCATTGGCCCAGCTGCTGCCAGGTCAAAGCTACCTGCAGGTGACAGGAGTCCTGATCAGGAACCTTGCTCTAGAGCCCTGCTCCTGTGCTGGAGGGTGAGACATGGCCTGCAACACAGGTAAGCTCAGAACAGCATCCTGCTGGGAACCAGTCTGTGGGAAAAAGGTGCTGGAAGCAGCTCCATGGGCCCCAGACTGTGCCTATGCCAGGCTCAATCCTGGTGAGCAGCTGCCTCAGAGGTGGCTGGGCTGTCACACGGCATGGAGCTGGTGGGATCACACACTGAGATTCCCATCGGCAAACCTCACTATTGAAACATCTCCTCTTTGCCAATATTTGCCAAGCACAGGAGATAAAGTGGCTACAAGTCATCAGTGCCGGCATTTCAATCTACTAAGGCCGGCAGCAGAGGGGCAGCCAGGCAGCTCCCAGGGGTGGGGGGCCCTGCCAGCTCAGCCCCCCAAGCCCCCTGTAGCAGTGCGAGGAGAGACAGGACCCCTCCACTCTGCTGTGCAGCACCTCTGGAGCCTGGGATGGATGCTGCTGCCATGGGCACCACTGCCTCTGCCACCCTGCCCTGGGCATCAGCACAGCCCCCCTCCTGCCAGAACCCTCACTTCTGCACCATGACAGCCATCTTCACCAGGTCAGCATCTCCCTGAAACCCTCAGTGCAGCACCAACCCCCTTGCTCCAGCACTGCCCCATCCACCCCATGTCATCCCAGTGACCCCAGTATCAGTGCCCTGCCCTGCCTGCACCATGCATTCCTTTCTCCCCCTTGCTCCAGGCTGCCTGTGCAGTCTTTGCAGTGGTCCCTAAGAGGATGAGGCAGGACACAATGCTGAGATACAGCTCCCGGAAGAGAAGCCCGAAGCATTATCAGCACAGGGAGTTAATTAAGGTCATGTCAGGTGATAAGGAAACAGGATGTCAGAGCAGCAGCAGCAGCACAGGGGGGTCAGAGCCTGAAAAACTCCCTCTGAAAAGCAGCTCCACTGAGATGTGATCAGCCAGGTGCTCGGGGACAGAGCAGCTGTCATGGCCACACACCCAGGGCTCAATGTATAGCACCGTACATGCTGTACCATGTCCAGTACAGGATAGAATGGGATGGGGATGGGATATGGTGAAATGGGAAAGGGATGAGGATGGGGTGGAGTGGGGTGGGGTGGG
>VZRR01009549.1:26412-38205 GCA_013398015.1 Oreocharis arfaki
GTGGGGTGGGGGTGGGGGGATGGAATGAGATGGGGATGGGATGCGATGGGATGGGAAGCAGCTGGGCAGGAGGCCTGGCTGTGATACACCATTTCCTGGGCCAGGACAGCCAGCTGAACAGTCCTGGTTATTCACTCCTGTCCTCATGCAGAAGCAATGCACCTTGGTGTGACCAGTGTCATGCCAACAGGTCAGGAATTACTGTGAACTCCTGCCCATAATTAGCACATGCAGTTGCAGACACTGATTAGCAGGACCTCAGAGCTGGGCATGCCAGACTGCTTGACAGTGCTCGCACTGCTCCTGCCTCACACTGTTCACCTCCCCGCTCAGTGATGACTTCACCCCTGAGCCAGGCAGTGCCATGGGGCTGAGAGAGCCAGGCCGACCTGGCATGGCACACCACAGTCACAGCAGGGTGGTGAGAGTAGGCTGTGGACAGGGGGACAGGCATAGGGGACACACTGCCAGTGCAAATCCATCTTTCCTGCACAAGCTGCGGCATGACCCAGTGCCCTGCCTTGCTGGGCAAGAGCTGAGCTGATGGGACATAATTAATACTTGCATCAATCTCAGCTGGATTTGCATAGTGCCCTCAGTTCCATGGTGCTCGGGAAGGCGGGATGCTCCAAGCCTTTCCCAGGGGCAGCAGCATCAGATTCTGGGCTTGCTCTGCCTCCTCTGCAGGAGTCACAGCCCCAGCATGGCCTGTGACTTGCCTCCACATGCACCTGAGCCCTCCTTTCACCACTGCAGTGGGGAAACCTGCAGGCCCCTTCCCTGCCATGCTCCAGCCACTGAAGCATTGAAGACGGATGGAGATGCTTCTCTTTTCTGTGGTTTCTCTCTCGCTCCTTGGGCTATGAAGAAATTGTGGAGATGGCAGCTTGGGAATGAAGGACACAGCAGGTTTTGGAGGGCAAAGGGATAAGGCTGAGCTGCAAATACTCCCAGGCAGCTGGGAGGCACAGCAGTGCCCTCCTCTACATGACCAGATGGAGTATGAGGTCCATGGGAGAAAGGCAGCATCCACAGATAGTGCCTCTCTCCTGGAACACTCAGATCCCTCCTGCCCCTGTCCTGCTCCCATGTCCCGGGCGAACTCCCTCATCCCATTACTGAAGGGGTCTGGGAGGAAGAAGAGCCAGGGCAGGAAAGAACCTGGAGTTGTGGCAGGAACACCAGGAGGCAGGCAGGGACCACAGCCCTCACTTCGATGCCCTGTGGGTGCAGGTGCAGGTGCTAGGGGGACGGGACAGTACAGGGATGTGCAGGGTGTCATTGACCCCAGAGATGACAGGCTGGTGACATATCATCGTGCAGCCCAGCACAGTGCCTCTCCACAGCTGCTGACAGCTGCTCCCAGCCCCATGACACCGTAGGGACCACCACACTCCAGGCACAGCTGGACTGCCGACAGATACAGGGCGAGACACAGACTCTGCTCCAGCCCCTGGCCCTGCTCACAAGCTCTCTGTAGCCACTGCCACCGATGTGTCTCAGCCATGCCTGACCACAGCACCCACAGCATCTGCAGCACCTGCATCACCTGTGGTACCTGTGGCACCTGCTATCCAGCCCACCCTGGACATGGGGGACGTGGCCATTGGTTGTGACTGTGACCAGTGTGGGGGGGCCGCCACCTGATTGCAGCTGCCCAGATGAGTGCATCCAGCTCAATCAGAGCTACACAGCCCTCCTGCATGCCGGGCACCGGGAATTAAACTGCTAATGAGCTGCTGGCTGGAGGGCCGGCAGTTAGTGATTAATCTGAGGCTCTACTCTGACAAGAGTGTGCCTCCTCTCCCTTCCTGCCCTGCACATCCCAGAGCTTGCAGCTAGCAGTGACCAGTGTATCCCCCAGCCCCTGCTCCCTGCCTGCCCAGCCATCGTGGGCAGGGGACAGCCTGGCTCGGCTCTCCAACAGAGAGGGGTCCCCAACCCCCATGCCACTGGGACACAGTGCCCACAGGTCCTTCCAACCTCTGGCTTTCCTGTCCCCCAGCTCCTTCTGCACTCACTTTCCCCAAGCTGCAATCAGGTGAGAACCTTTTGTTCTGCCGGAAGAAAACCTGTTGGGCCCAGCTGAGCTCAGCTGATGCTCATGAGTGTGCTCGGGCTTCTGTCTGAGAGCCCAGAGATGGGCCAAGTGATCTGGAGGGTGTCTGCAGAGGGGCTTCACGAGAGTGGCAGAGGAGGAGCAGCCATGCAGCCAGCGACATCTCCTGGGGACAGAGCAGGCACACGCAGGAGCCCTGAGCCCCAGTGCATCAGGGTGCAGGTCCAGTGTCCCCGACCCAAGCCCAGCAGTGCAGCGCATTTCGACACCCTCACCTCCTGCCTGCTGCTGGCACAATGGTGGCATGGTGGGTGATGGGGCTGGCAGAGCCCTGCCTGTGCTTGCCACAGTGCACTGGGGCATGGGGGAAGGCTTTGCAGCAAGAGTAGGGGACAGCCATCCCTGCCAGCTACTCGACCTTGAGCCTGATTGGTCCCTGCTGGGACCCTTGATGGTCATGGCAGAGTCAGGACAGGGCAGGACATGGCAGAGGTGTCAGCACCCTCCTGTCCTCGCACCCTCCCTTGGCTGCATGTTGGGGCAGTGCCTGGGAGAAAAGGCCAGCGACCGGCAAGGAGCAGGTTAGAGATGCATGTTTTCCCCTATTGCACAATTAATCATGAGAAGTTTTTCCTCCTTTCGTGCATGAAACAGAATTTGGCAGGGCGCTCTGACCACAGGGACTGGCTGCATGCTCTCCAGTAAAAACCCAGCCACATCTGGCTAAGAAACAACCTCAGAGCATCCCTGTGTGTGCAGGTGGAGAGAGACAATGCTGGGCCAGGCAGGAAAATCCAGCGGGGCTTGGTCCACAGCCCCTCATGTAGTGAGCACCTTCATCTCCAGATGTCTGTCCCCCTCCTCATCCTCCAGCATACACATGGCCATATTGAGCTGTTGGTGTCTTCATCCCTGCCTGCAGGCCCAGTTATTCCAGTCGTGGACATAAAAATGCCTAGGCAGGGACATCCACCCTGTGGCAGCATCCCCTGTCTGGGCTCTCATCCCATCCTGTCTGCCTCCCCCTGCCCACTCCCTCCACTAGCCTGGCTGGAGCCTCAGCCCATCCTTTCCCAGAGGGAAAGCAAGCTCAAGCCTCCCCAACAGCGTTCCAGTTATTTGTTATTGGAAAAAGGGGGAAATACGTTTTTCGACAATTATTGTTTTTTCCACCTGACTGGCTGCAAACTTGTTAATTTTTTTCTTTAATGTGTGAACAGTGTCGACGGCAGCTGCATGTCAAATGACTCTACGCCCTATCTGCGGGTCCCTGGCTGGCTTTCAGCACTCGCACCGCAAACATTGCCTTCTATAAATAAAGGCCTATATCTCATCAATGGCAGAACAGCAGAGCTTTATATAGTCGTCTTACATAAAACCGTCTCTCTTTATGGGCTTCAAACCATTTGCGTCACTTAGTGCAGCTCCGTAAACCTCCTTCTCCAGACACTCCCTCATGGAGGGAGACCCAGCATGGCTGCCCCATGCCCCAGTGGGGAGCTGGGATCCCCGCTCTGCCTGGGGCTGTCCCCCAGTGCCTCCGCAGGGCCAGGTGGCAGCTGTGTTCTTGTTTCCCTGCCCCACAACCTTGGCACGCGCCTCCCTCCAGCCCGCCCAGCCTTGGCGCCAAGTGCCAGGATGGCAGCCGGCACTGCCAGGCACTCCGGAGCTTGGGGATGGCTGGCCAAAGGCCAGCATCACTCACTCTGCCCTTGTGACCCTGTCCCTGACACCTGTCCTGGGGCAGCGCAGCCATGGATGCTGGGAACTTCTGCTTCACCCTCCGTCACTTGGGAATCAGGGACCCGAGGGCGCAGGGTGACTGGGGACATGGTGCCAGGCTGGGGGTGCACGCCAGCTCACGGCAGCTCTAACTCTGACATGCAGAGAACACGAGCCTGGCCAGTGGCTTTCCACCCCACTGCCCAGTGAGGGTGTGGTGTGGAGGATTCTGGACGCTGCCCCCGTGGCCACAGGACACAGGTCCCAGCCCCAGCCCACACACAGGCTCCTGCAGTCCCCAGGGCCCCTGGCTCCATATGGCGGAGCCTTCCCTCCGGCTAGCCGCAGGCGTCCGCCTGCACGCAGTGATGGGTTGTGGGGGGGTGGCGAGGGGAGCGGGGCAGAGACTCCACCTGGGGCGTAGCAGTCCAGCAATGCCGGCCTCCAGCAGGCAGCCCACACCCCTTCTGGGACTCCAGGAGCCGGGGGATGGGTGGGGGCGGGACAGAGCTGCAGAGACGGTGGTGACAAGTCTTCATTTACCTCCAGGACATCCCAGCTGACTACCGCAGGTGGCTGGAGCCAGAAGGACACCGGGATCCAGCAGCAACCTGGCACTGGAGCCTGTGGTGCACTCTGACCCATGGCTGTCCCCAGTGCTGTCCATGGGACCCCTGCCACAGCTGACACTGGCATAAAGGATGGGGTCACAGCAATGCCCTTCAGCCATGGGCCCATGTGGCATCCAACCATGCTGCTGGCACAGGGCACCTGCACCCCAACCAGCCCTGCCCCATGCTCAGCCAGCCATGCTGCACCCCATGAACCCCCCACCCCATCTGTCACCCTGCACCCTGCCAGCCCCACAGCCCTGTGTTCCCATGGCCCCATGGTCTCTCAGCCCTGTGGCCCCAGGCAGAGGCAAGCACCAGCTCCTGGAGCCAATCCCCTGTGTGTGTCTTGTCCCCATCCCTCCCGCAGCCACCCGAGGTGCCCAGCCCCCTCTGCAGCCAGCAGTGCTGGAGGGGCACTGCCCCACAGTCACCCCACGGGTGCCCTGGCCCCAGGGGGTAGCAGCTTCCCCCCCCACTCAGCCCGGCACGTGGGCCCAGCCTCATGGCACGTCCCACATCCCTGGGGAGACACACCAGGCGCGGGCGTCCTGGCCGCTGGCTCCCCCCGTATCGGAGACAGGCTTATTAAGTGTGTGATATTAAATTACCCAGATAAGAGCATAAGAGCTTTTAAAGTCAATTCATTAAATATAATTATGAAGAGAGCTTTTTTATGCTCACGGTGATCCGATCTCAATCAGGGAGACGGTGGGAAAGCCGTCGGCTCCTCCAGCATCTCTGCTCCCCCGCTGCTTCGCCTCCGCACCCCCCTGCTCCCCCACCTCACCCCCCTCCTGCAGGGAGCTGGCACCCACGGCCATGGCCCTTGATGCCCGCCTCACCGCCTTGGCACCCTCTCCCCAGTGCTGCTGCTGGTGCCAGTGCTGGGGGTCTGCTCAGCAAAGGGGTGGGGAAGGAGAGGCAATGGGGTGGTTGAGGCAGTGGCATTGGGGAGGAGGGCAGCGGGGTATGGAGATGCTCAAGGGTGAGAGGCAGGGGTCTGGGAGCTCAGTACAGGCTCTTCCCAGCCATGGATCCCCTTGTCCCCATGATCTGGCCCCCTCGCTGTCCCCTGCAGACCAGCCTCCTCAGAGACCTAATGATGCATCCCCACTCCCCAGGCAGGAGGGGTGCATGCTTCCCTCCCATCCCATATTCATTAACTGCACTTTGTGACCAGTTAATACCTGCCAGCCTGTCCTGACCTGTGGCTGGACCCCACACGTGCAGCCCAGGTGGCTACATGCCAGGCCTTTGCACCGAGGCACCCATCTTGCTCCACACACCCCCAGCCACAGCCCAGGCTGTAGATGCACATGGGGCTGCACCCAGATTTATTGGGGGAATCCATGAGGAAGCAGTGGTCCCAAAGACACCTCATGACCCCCATGCCAATAATGTCTCCCCAGCCATCAGAGAGTCAGATTGCCAAGACATCTGCTTGTCACCTTTGCCACCCTGCCCCTTCGTTATGAGGGGCTTTGCAGTGACACTCCTAGGTGCAGCCAACCCCTTGCTCTCCCACCACAAATCCCATTATCCTCAAATCCACACACTTGGTGCCACAGCCCAGACACCTGGGACAAGGAGCAGCAGCATGGCTGGCAGGGAGCAAGGTGGGCTCTGGACTGGGGTCCCTGCAGAAGGCTTTGGTGGGGGCTGGTGGGAGCAGCTACCCGCTGCTGGGAGCTGCTGGACTGACATTTATTTTAAGACGTGAATTGTATAAATTAGCATTTCTCAGCGGATTAAGCAGCAGGAATTGTGTAAAATTAAATGGCAACGAATTGCATTAAAGTCCCCCGTTTTCTGGCACAAACAGCGCCTCAAGCCGTGCCCAGGCAGCTCATGTGTAACAGCGCCGGCGATGCCGCTGCCGCTGCTCCGGACAGGAGCACGGCCAACCTGAGACATGTTTGCACCACCCAGGAGCCTGGAAATGCACAAGCACAGTGGGCAGACTGTGAGGATGGAGGGTTCCAGATGGGCTGTGAGCCCCTGGGTAGCTGGCTCAGGTGCTGGGCTGGGACTGCAGGATGTGGATGCAGTGAGTGGAGTGCTGTGACCCAGATGGGCACAGATGGGCTCCTCTGAGCAGCTCACAGGCATGGGATCAGTGAGGGATGCTCCAGCCTCTCCTAGGCATTGACACCACCAGCCCCAGCCCAGTCTGTCCCTGCCAGGCATGGCAGGACACCCATCACAGTCACAGCCATGCCGCCCTCCAAAGGAGATAATGCTGTGCTGGGGACTGTATGGCACTGCCTGGTCCAAGAGCCACTCTGTGCTCCAGCCAGGGCAGGTTCTGCAGTACCTGGAGCCCACTGAGCAGCTGGGGGGCCCCCAGCTCGCCCAGCCCTGCACAGGAGTACAGGGAAAATGGAGTGGTTGAATGCCAGGGGCTGAGCAGGCACCAAGCAGGGCAGGGCAGGTGAAGAACAACCAGTCCAGCTCTTTTACCCAGTAAAAATAGGTTGAATATGTGACATTTATTAAGTACGATTCTGGTAGAAAGGTCAGAGAGTCCCCATGTCAAGAACAGTGGAAGAGCCTGGCTGGGAGGAGGCAGAGGCGACAGCCTGCTGCCCCCGCCCACCCCCTGAACCAGGATCTCCTGGGTGCATGTGGAATGCAGCCGAGGATGTTGCCCATCTCAGCATAGGGCTTCCCTCTCTGGGGTCTGCATAGGGTGCTGGGGAGACCCCTCACACTGCCCACATCCCGGGCAGGCAGGAGGCCTGGCTTGGAGAGCCGGGGCCAGTGCCAGCTCCGAGAGGCACTGCCAGCTCTCAGCAACCTCCCCGCTCCCCCCAGCCTCCAGCCCCGGCACAACTGGCTTCGGCAGCCACACATCACAAACAAAAGGCTTTTGACAACGAATGAGGTTTTGAGAAAGGCGCTGGGCTCCTGCCCGGCCACGAGCGGAGCCTCCCACTGCAGCCACCGCAGGCGAACAGGCGGGATGCTGCTACCCACTGAGGGGGCCCCCTCCATGCACTTCCTCCCACAGCCCCCAAACTCCTGCACACCCCACCTGTCTGTCCCCCCATCCCCAAAGCACTGTCGAGGGGGCTCCCTCTTCCCTCAGTGCCACCTGACACGGCCAGAACTGGCCTCGGGTTGTGCCTGTACAGGGCTGCCGGGCAGGGAGGTTAGGGTGGGTGCAAACCACGCGCGGCAGCTCAGCCCCAGCCCTGTGGGGACGCTTCCTAACCTCCTGCTCAATGGCATGTAAAGAGTGCCATTGATTTCCTGCACCGGCACCCTCAGCTCTGCAGCTGCGCTCGCCCAGCCCGGAGTTCTCCGTGCCCGGCGCCCTCACCAAGGCATCCCTCGGACACCGTGCCGGCGGGCACTGGGCAGTGCCCCCGGCCACAGCATGGACTGGGGGGCTGCGGAGCACGGCGCAGCTCGGTGGGGTCAGAAGAGGCTCTGCCAGGGCTCCAGCACGGCCCTCTAGCAGCCAGCACAGGGGGCACATTTGTCAGCGGGGCTGCAGGGAGCCTCGCTGCGGCTCAGGGTTGTCCCTGCCGCTGGGGAGATTTACAGCCCAGCCGGGCTTTATTACATGGAAGATGCTTACGCTGGGGATTTTTTTTTTCCCCGATAGTTTCTTAATTTGCTGTCCCATAAAGAATGTGGATTTGTGACGTTGAATAGGGGAAGATCATTTACCACTCACGGCTCTTACTTAAAGGATCCGCATGAGTTATTTATTGCCTGAGCACAGGCTGCAAGCAGCAGCACGAGGGGACATGCTCCAGCCCTGGCGCTGCTCCTGCTCCTGGACAGGCAGTCGGCGGCAGCCCCACAGCTTGGCCACTCTCGTGCTGAAAAACTTCCAGCCTCTGGACAAAGTCCACCTCATGCCCAGAGGAAAGGAAAGACTCCAGCACACCCGCAAGCATGGCTGCAGGGAAAGCTCCTTCCCTTCTCCAGCATCGCTGGGGGACAGCCTCTGCTACAGAGGCTGCTTGCTGCGGCCATCTGCCCTACTGGGGTGCGCTGCAGCCTGGGAGCTCTCCATCACTGCTAGGACATGCTGTGGCTCACACACTCGCCCACAGCAGAGGGGGTACAAAAGCTTTCTGAACACGAAGGCTCACATGGGGACCCAGAAATGGGACCAACAAAGCTTGGAGCTCCCCACCACATGACCCAGCCACCCAGCCTGGGTGCCCCTTCACTGGGGCCACAGCTACGAGGCACAGGAGCGCCCAAGCCCACACACTACAGCTGGGACTCAACCCTCCTGCCAAGAAGCCTGTGCTGTGTTTCAGTCATTCCCAGGAGATACAAGGGACTGATTTGGCTCAGGGAACGGGAGTAGAAGGCTCCAGCTGCAAGTGGTGTGATGCCTTGACAGGTCCCACTGCTGCCTGGCAAGGCTTTGGGACGCTTTATGTGGCAGAGAGATATATCACATCTTCACCCATCCCTCCCCACAGCCATGCTCTGCAGCCTCTCCTGCCCCAGGTTCACCCCTTAGCTCCAGGCAAGTGAGATGTGACAGCCCCTGATGCCTCAAAGGCCAGGGAGGTTGAGCTGTGGACAGGGTGGGTGGAGGATTTAGGAGCCCTATACTCCCCTTCTTTGGCCATGAGCCCATGGGTCAGCTGGCACTAACCATTCTCATGCCCAAAACCTGCTCCAGTGCAGGGTGCCGGCACACCAGAGCCTGGCTGCCTGGGCATCCCCAGGGCATACTTGTAAGCAGATGAGGCAGGCAGGCCAGCTGGTCCTGCACGGCCACACGCTGAGAAACCGGGTCCCAGAGACTGTCCTGGCAGTCACCCTTCACTGCCACGCAGCACAGCGCATGCCACACACTCTGTCCATGCTGTGGGAAGCTTGTACCGCCCCATCCACCTGAGCTCTGCCCTGCCAACCTCACAGTGCGGCTCAGCACACACCAAATCCCATTGCCATGCCGTGCTGCTGCGGGCTTGCTGCCTCCCCCACAAACCAAAGCTGTGCAGGATCCTCCAGGAGGATCCCGGGGCTGGAGTCAGCATGGCCAAGCCACGTGCAGGACTGTCCAGCAGCAGAGCTTCCTGCTCCAAACCCTGCTGAACCACACTGCTCCCCAGCAAACTCAAGCAGCTGGCGTAGAGCAGGCACAGAGCCCAGCAAATCCCCAGGAGGAGTGGGGCTGCCCCCCCGCTGTCCCCCACTGCTTCCCACTCCACTGCAGTGCCCCATGCCCCCACCACCCCCCCGCACAGTGCAGCCCTTCCCCAAACGTCTCTTTCCCAGGGACAGCATCACTCGCACATTGAACAGGCGTTGTACCGATGGGCACGAAGTGAAAAGGAACATGCTGCATCAGCCATTTCCAGCCCCACGGAGCCTCCTCTCTTGCCCAGTATCCTGCACAGCCCATGGCATCACACCCCACTCCCCGACACGGAGCGGAGTCCGGCTGGCAGCACAGCTCCTGAGAACGCAGGAGCCAGCTGAGCAGTAGCCCCTGGCAGCCGTAGGAGAGAGGCGGCTCATTTCCAGAGTCATTAAGGTCTGAAAAGGGTCCCATCAGGTATTCCGCCCGTTCAGCACATTTATTTTCCCAAACCACAGCGGGGATTTGTGATTCCAGGCTCAATATTGGTGAGAGCTGCACACTGGCGGCGGTCGGCCAGGGGCTCGCTGCCTGGGCAGACTGGGCGCTGCTTGGAAGAGGCCCTGCTGCCAGTCCTGGGCAGTGAGTGGGCAGCCCCGGGCAGCCCCCCGCTCGCCCGGCTGTAGCCGTGCCTCCAGAGCGGAGCCCCTCGGCATTGGTGCTCGGCATGTGCACACGTGCATGTGCAATGCCAGCAGTCTCCACATTTACACACATCCCAGTGCTAATCCCCCAAATGCAGGAAGGTTCCCCTATGTGCAAAGGGGTCTCTGCCTAGTCCCTGCTCCAGCCCCTCTGGCTGAGTAAAGCACTCTGCATCAAGGCACTTCGTTGTGGGGAAGAGTAGGCTGGAGCAGGACTCTATGCCACAGCTTTCCCCCTGCCCGCTGCACACCCACCCTGGGGACCACTGAACCCTGCTGCTCACCCACCGCGGCTCCTGCCCGTGAGCCCCTCAGGCACAGACCTGCCGACAGCCCAGTCCTGTGGCGCAGAGCCCTGCTGAGAGCTCCCACGGAGGATCCTCTCCCTCTCTCCGTGTGAAACTTGGAGGGAAACTCAAACAGAGAGAGATGCAAACTTCAGCAGCCGGAGTGAGCCAGGGTGCCCTGCTCCGGTGCGACGCGGACGGGTGGGTGCCCCCTGTGCCAGTAGGGGCCCCTAGGGAAGTTGAGCCAGGTGTGCACTCACCACAGTGAAATCACGGGATGAGCAGTTCTCGCCGCTGAAGTTGCAGCTCTTGAGCATGTCGTCGAGCTGGTGGCCGGTGCGGTTGACAATGTCAGCCATGTCGGGGTCAGGGTAGAGCAGGTCCGTGGCCTTGTGACCATCCCGGTCCTTGGGGGGCAGCCCGGTCATGTTGGCCAGGTGGAAGATGTCGGCGTCGGTGAGTGCCGAGTGGCGGTAGCGGTTGATGTTGCAGATGGTGATGGCAGGGAAGACCATCTCGCGGATGGCCTCCTCGTCCAGGGCCATGACGTGGGGGTGCTCCAGGTAGAGCAGCGCTGACTTGGCCGCTTGGTAGAGGAAGAAGGCGAGCGAGGCCAGGAAGGCAAATGCCCAGAGGGTCTGGCGCACGCCCAGCCGTCCCGACCGGCAGATGTGTCCCAAGCCGTGCAGCGTGCTGGTGCTGGCGAATGTGGCCAGATCCCGGGAGCGGGGCCGGGCAGGCTCCTCGATCAGGCTCTCCTTGTCCCCTTCTTCTTTCTCCTTCTGCTTCTCATCCTCTTCAGCAAATTTGATTTTACACACGATCTCAATCGGCATCTGCCCCGTGCAGCTGGTGTGCCCAGCCAGCGAGCTGCCCCCTGGCACAGGCACCGGCCGAGAGCCCGGCCAGGCGCTGGGAGGGGGTTCGGGTCCCCCCCAAGCCCCAGCACGGCACCGAGAGGGCCGAGCCGTCTCGGGAGGGAAGCGCAGCCCCTCTCAGCAGCTCCGAGCCGCCGCTTCCCTCTTGTCTCACTAGTCGATCGTCTCCTTGTGCCTTCGCTTATCAGCACAAATACAGCTGTCAAAAACCCCTCTCTCTCCTCTCCCTCGCTCTGTCTCTCTGCCTCTCTCCTTCGCTCCTCTCTGGTTAAGACCCCAGCAAATACAGGCAGCATTTAGGCATCATGTGCTAATAAAATCCAGGGAATACTTAATAATTCAAGACATGTCAACATTATTTCATCGTCAAATAAAGAGCAAGCGTCAGAGAAAAGAGGCAGCGTGAAGGGCCCGGCGCCTCCGGGGCAGGGAGCCACGCTGCGCCCGCTCCCCAGCCCCGGCCCCGAAGT
>VZRR01009549.1:38248-79419 GCA_013398015.1 Oreocharis arfaki
CTCCCTGCCGCGGCCCGCCGCGACCCACGGCGGCCAGCGCCGAGTCACGGCCGTCCCGGTCCCGGCCCCGGCTGTCCCGGCGAGATCTGGCCGGCCAGACGCCGCCGGAGCGGGGTTGAGCACGGGGCGCCAGGGGTGCACTTTTCCGTGCCTCCGCCCGCCCCCGCCGTGCTCCTCGGTGCCCCGGAGCCAGGAGGGCGGCAGTATCGCCACCCGCGCCCCGTGTCCGCCGCCCCCCTCTCCACTGAGCTCTCTGTGCACCCGGGATGGGCTCCTCCGGCTTCATTTCTGCCCCCCTTCCCTCCCTCCCTCGCTGCTCCTCATTGTTCCACGGCAGCGTAGAAGAAGTGGGGGGCATCACAGGCAGTGACCAACTCTACTAGAAAGGCTGAGCCGGGGTAGCCCTCACCCCGTCCTGCCCTGCTGAGCCCTTGCTCCTCCTGGGGTCTGCTCCCTCCAGGGCACGCTCCCGTCGACCCTGCGCACAGCCCCAAGCAGCACGCAGCCCCTGTGGCAGCACTGCCCTGCAGGCAGCCTGAGAAGCACGGTGTCCTGCCCCGTCCTGCCCGCGGCAGTGGGGCTCTGCCTGCGTGGCTCAGTCATGAGGTGATGGGTTCACCTTGAGGCACGAACCACATGGCACCTAGGTCTGTCTGCTCCCGATGCACAACAGCTCTGCCAGCAAGTTTTGATCTCTCTCAGCTTCCTGCCTTGGTTTCACCAGCTGGTGATGGAGGGTTTGCACAGCTAAAAAGGCTGAACCAACCCTCTCTCTCAGAAGTCGAGCAACCCTCTGTGACACTGTCTTGTGGCACAGTGGTGGGGGAAACACCAGCTCCCTGTCCCCAGAACAAGCCCAGCACTGGGTACCCCCCCCAGCAGACATGGCTCTGCTGAGAAGGTGCGTGCCTGGCAGGGAATCCGGGGTCTCTGGAGGACAAGTGATGAGACAGCCGCCCATGAGCGCGACAAGAGGCCTCGCCTCTCCTCGGGGACTGCGCCGCAGGTCAGCATGACCTTCACTGTGCTGCCAATGCCAACGGCAAAGCTTTCCCCAGTCGTCCGGCAAGCGCACACGCATCTTCAATCTTCCCATCGATCTGTGCATGGCACACATGTTTCTGCCTCTGTGTGGGTCAATACAGCATGATAGGCTGCCTCCGGCAAGGAGCACGCACAGCCCCAGCCGCCTGTTTCTTCCTGCCCAAGGGATGCAGCGTGCACGTGCCAGCCCTGCACCCCCAGCTCGGAAAGGCATGGTGGGAGTGGGCTGGGCAGGTGACCCAAGCGCTGCTGCCACCACAGGTGCCCCAGCCACATAGCCACCACACCCCAGCTGCTTCCACAGGGACGCTTGGCCCTCTGGGGGATGCTTGGCCCAGCAAGGACCATGGGCAGAAAGGGCCTGATCCTGTGGCAAGAAGTTTCCATGGAGCCATGCAATGCTCCTGCAGAGCTGCGTGCGTAGTCCCTGCCTGCACCTCTCAGGTGCTGTGGTGGTGAGGGATATAAGGGTATGGAGGGCCTGCCAGGCAGGTCACCCCACGAACGCAGACCCTGAGGTACAGGGCAAGCTGAGCTGTGCGAGTGTGGGACGAGCTGGAGCCCAGTGTCCTGTGTGCTGGGCAGTCATGGCATGGGAGCAGGACTGTCTCTTGGCTCCCTGCAGGACCCTGTGCCCCATACCAGGGGGAACACATACCCCTGCTTTCTCTGGGCATCTTCAGCTCCATTACCAACTGCCACCTGCACTGGGGACATGTCTCAGCACTGTCCCCACAGCATGATCCCCTCCTGTGTGGCCAAAGAGGTAAGCCCTCTCCTGTCTCCTTTCCTGGCTCTCCTCACCTGCTGTACTCTGCTCCTGCCTGTCCACCCAGCAAGGGCAAATAGGTGTTGGGGGCTCATCCCCTTGCAGGATTACCCAAGGCTAGAGTGCAGCCAGGATGGGTTGGGATCAAGCTGTGCCCAAGTGAGTGGCACCCATAGCACAGGCCCCATCCCCAGCTGCAGCTGCAGGCCTTCTACAAGCCATGGAGAGGGGAGGACTATGGCTTCACAGCCAGGGAGCTCTGGAAGAGAAAGCATGCTGGGAGAGACACTGGGATGGAGGTGCAGGGAGTGGGGAAGCCGCATGGCTTGGGAAGCTGGGCAGTAGGGCTTAGGGACTGCTTTCTACTCACACCAGACAAGGTAGAGAACAAAGCACGAGCTAGGAATGGCTGGTGCTGCCCCTTTGCCAACACATCTGCAGGTCTCCAAGGTTCTACACTGGAACTTCTCACCTGTGGCTGAGTGCCTGCACATGGGGGGCATGAGGCCACACAGGGGGACTCTGTGGTGTGTAGTGGGGCTCATCTGCCCCTTCATGGGGCCGCATGCAGCTACAGAGTCTGCCCACTGATGGTCCCTCATCCAGTCCTTGGATATGATGCTAACAGTCAGGAGAAGCACAATGCCCTGGGCTCCAGCGCTGACTTCACTAGCCACCGTGCAAGCAAGCGAACAGGATGGGAGAGCCAGCCAAGGGCTTGCCAGCACATTGGGAAAGTGGAGTCCCTCCTGCTTACCCCTGTGCCCCTCAGCCAGGGGAATGCTGATCGTCAGGGACTTGGCACAGGGCCCATGTACTACACTCAGATGATGGGGGGAGGCTGCGGGTGCCAGGGAAGACAGGACTGGAATTCAAAATGATGTTGACAAATCGGAGAAATGGCCTGAAAACAATCAGATACAATTCAAAAGGACAAGCGCCAAGACAAGGGCTGGGGCAGGAAGCCAATCTGCCCAGCAAGCAGAGGGCAAGCGGCTGGAGGGCAGAGCTGCCAAGCGGGCAGGAGGGCAGGACAGGGCCCACATCAGCAGTGGGCAGCAGCATCAGCTTGTCTGAGTTTAACACCAAACCCCAGGACAATCCCAGGTGGATAAACAAGGCATGCAGAGGGGTGGAACCCTAAGGCAGGACATGTTCTGCAGGTGCAGTTATCTATGTGAGCAGGAGCAGTGTTTCCAGATGCCCAGCAGCCAGGCGGATGCTTGGAAAAGCAGCTGGGAGTTAGAAGAAAATAGGAGAAACCTCATTCATTTGGGATATGGGATCTATCAGTTTAATATGGGATGTCTGTCAGGCCTGTAACTGCACTGAACTCCGTGAAAAGGACAACGTTGCTCAGGGCTGCGTGAGAAGGAGAATCATTCGTGAGGCATCTGAAGTGTTTGCTGGCGGCAAGACCTTACTGGGAGCCCTGTGTCTGGTCTGGGACACACATCAAGAGAAATACAAACTAATTGTAAAGAGTAGAGACGATGGCAATAACAGAGAGCAGTGATGGAGACCGGCTGGAGACACTGGAGGTTTGGGTGAGAGCAGAGGAGGTTAAGAGGCTGCACCATGGACAAAGTAACTGAGCCCCCATGGAGGGAGCTCTCTACAACATCAGGGCTCTGATACACCATAGAACACAGCAGGAGACAGGTGAAGTCTACACATGGGAGAAGCTGGCCCCACAGTCGGGAAGGATGCTTAGTGAACCTGACCCTGATGTGGTGCCCTCCAGCACCCTCATGGTGATTCATCCCCTCCAAGACACAGGCACTGGCTGTTTTTATTCTTAGCCCAGTCCGGAAGAGGGTTTGGTTGTGATTTCCCTTTCTTGTCACCCAGCCGATGGACTGACTCTTTTCCATACCAAGACCCAAACTGCCACTGCACTCCAGCACTGGTGCTGTGCCACTGCAGTGAGCTCACCCTCCCATCCATCCTGCGGGGCTGCGGCTCCTCAGGAGGGATGCAGGGGATCAGCCCAGGGCACCAAACAGTGGTGGGGGCAGCCCAGGAGGGTTGGAGACGCAGGTGACGGGACAGTTACAGACCTGAGTGGTCAGCTGGAAGCTGTCCAATAGGACAACCCCATCAGGGAGCTCCCACCTGATACTCTGCTAGGCCAAACTGGCCTGGATATGGATCCAGCCTGCTGAGTGCTTCTACTGCCAGCCCAAGCCTGTGAGCTGGCTGCTACGTCTTCCTCGCCAGCTCCTCACACTCCAGAGTTGGCGCTGGCCAGGGCCCCGTGCCCAGAGGGAAGTGGATCTGGGGCAATCATTAATTTTGATCTAATTGAAGGGAACGTGACTGCGGAGCCCAGCTGGCCGCAGCACTCAGCTCTGCCTCATGCAAGTTGTATCCTCTGAGACCCTTGCAAACACGTTGGCTTAACAAGAACAGCCTCCTTCCATGGCCTCCCCGGCATGCTGCCGGCGCCTGCCCAGCAGGTCAGGCTCCGCAGCAAGGACGGCGAGTGCCTCGGCTGTGGGGAGATGTGGGATGACAAGATGTCCACTCCAATTACAGGAGAGCAGGGCTGGCGACAGTGTGATGAGCATGCCAGGCATCACTGCCTGCTGTGGAGCTGGCTGTGGGCGGGCCATAGGAGCAGCAATGCCACCTGCACCCCACTTGCTGAAGCCTCTGCACCATCCTCCTGCACCTACTGGGAGTGGTGGGGCTGGGAATGGCGAGAGGGAGCTGTACGCACCAGGGTAGGAGCAGAGCCATTGGTTTGAGCACTGTTACCTGCTGCATGATGACGAGATGGGGAAGATGGCAGCTCCAGTGCTGCAGACCAGCCTCACTGGTGGTCCTGGTCCCCTGTTTAGCACACTGTGGCAGATGACAAGTCCACCAGGGCCAGCAGATGCATGGGAGATGCAGCACCCCATTAACGCACTGACCCTGTTTACGTAAACTACCTCCATTAAACACGATACCTTATTAAATGCTTTACCCCAATTAAGTGCAATACCTTAATTAATGCAACACCCCAATTAAAGACAACACTCCCATTCAATTTATTCCTTCATTAAGCGCAAAACCTCAATTACAAAGTCTCTTTTGTAAGCTGTGTGCATGAGCTCACACAAGGTGCCCTGGACACCTTTTGCTGCTGCCAAGAAAACAGCACTGAGTTTACGTGGCTTTTGGGGTCTTGCCTCCAGGAATTTAAGGAGTGGGTTTCAGTAGGATCCGGGTGTAGGAGCATCTGTTTGACGGCTCAGAGGGCAATGCCTGCATCAGAGCTGGTTTAGATCCCATGGCCACTCAATAGGACAATGGGTCCAATCCCTGCCTGATCATGGGAGAAAAGGGTTTGTGCTGAGCCCAGGCTGCTTCCATGGTATTTAACCCTGGTGAGCAGTGAGACCTCACTTGCCACCCTCCTGAATTCCTCTTCCCAAAAATGCTCACCCAGCCAACTCTTGCCCCTGTGCCCAGGAAGAGGCAGAATGCAGTGGATGCTGTGGGGTTCCCACCCATGCATAGCAGCCCCTGCTTCTGGTCTCCATCTGAGACAGCCCATATGCCATGGACCTGCACTGCCCTGGCTCTGCCAGGCTGAAAGCCAGCACCCCCTGTCCCTGTTCTGCTCTGACCCTGTCAGTACAAACCACTCCAAAACTGAGCTCGCCACTTGATCACACTGCACAAACATTCTCACTGAGAGAAAACACATCTAAAAGCCTCCCAAACCCATGCAGAGGAGCAAAACAGAGTCCTCTCCCCAGCAGGATGCCCAGACGTTTCAGCACAGAGGGTGTTCAGCATGCCCAGGAAGATACACAACCCAGCACCCATCTCCTGACTCCGGATCTGGCAATGCTCGCTGGCCCGTGACCGGCAGGAGGTCAGGCTCGGCTGACGCTGCCCTCCAAGCCTGAGTGGGAGGAGTGGAGGAAATGGCCTCATCACCCTCAGAGCATCCCCCACGGCTGGAAAGGCTGTCGCAGACGTGACCAGGCAGCGGCTGCATGGCAGCGGGAGCCCTGGCTCTGTGCATGGGCAATGGGATGTGCACAGTCCCTCCTGCCCTCAGCACTGTTTGGGAAGGGGAAGGCACCCTGGGAGCCATCGCTGCAGCGTGCAGAGACAGCCATTTGGTTTTATAGCCTTTTACTGCTGCAGCTGGTTGGTCCTCCCTTCTCCCTGCCATCTTGAGGAGGGCAGCCGGGCAGGCTGGCACATGGCCACACTGTGCTGAGCAGCTTGGGGCTCCTGGGGTGCCACTGGGCTTGCACTGCTAGCAAAAACACCAGCATGGCAAAGAAACGGGCTCAGCACCTGGCTGGGACAGTCCCCAGCACTATTTCCCTCACAGCCCCTCTGTCCACAGCCTGAGACCCCCCGCCTCCACCACTTGTCACTTGCCTGGTGGTTTATAAAATTTTAAAGTTAATGGTGTAATAAACTCCAATAATTATATTGCAGCCGCACTGGGGCATCCTGGGATGAATACATTATGGGAGCTGCAGCAGTTAGGCAGAGAGGGCAGCACTGGGAGATGCTCCAGCCAGTGCAGCCAGAGATGGAGAAGCTTCACCCAGTCCTGCTGTGAGCAGGGCAACCCCCTGCTTAACCCCCTCCCAAGCGACAATGGAGCAAAGGTGACTGGAGAGTGGGCAGCTGTCCAGAGCCACAGTCCTCCCTGATCACAAGGCAGGCCAGGAGACCCTCAGGGAAAAGGATTTAGGAGGAACTTGAGCCCCTAAGGCAGCCTACCATCAGTTTTTGATTTATGGGCAGGGGATGCTTGGATGGATGAACTGGACTGAGGCTGGAGGACCACCCTGCAGCCAGATGTGGGCAGCCTCCATAGCACTGGGCTCCATGCTTGGGTGAGCCCCAGCCACCACGTGCAGCCCCCAAGCACCAGCAGAGTGTCCCTGTCTGGCCTCGACATCACCAGCCCTGGCACACCCCCATCAGGGCTGGCATGCTGGCATGCACAGCTGCAGGCATGGGTAGGGCTGCTGCTGAACACAGCTGGCACAGCTGGAACGTCATCTCACAGCCAAGGGGATGTGCCAAGAGCTGTGCCACACTGGAGAGGCAGTGTGCAGAAGGATGTAGCCTTGCTGTGGTGTGCAGGGAGGATGAGAGCCCCATCCCACCCTAAACAGCCCTGACCCTGCACCAGGGAGCAGGTCTCTTGTGCACTGGCATGAGAGTGGAAGGATGATGAACGCTGCAGGGCTGAAGGCCAACACAGCAGTGTCAGGGAACCCATCACCAGGTCCTTCCGACACCTCTGGAGAACTGCAGCCTGCAAGTAGCCCCAGCGCAGGGCGCAGGAAATGCTGGCACTCCAGGAGCACCCACAGTGGGCAGCAGGGCTGGTACCCATGCACCCCACTCCTCCATCCCATCTCTGGCCCTGAGGGATGAGAGAAGCTGGATGGGAGTGTGCCCAGCCAGCAGACCGTGCGGATCAGCTCTTCATGCTCTGAGAGACATCATTCAGCTGCTCCCTCATGCTCAGCTGTGCCCTCAGGCCCCATCCTGCCCTGACCCCTGCAGTCACTGGCACCTGGTGCTGGGTCAAGCACCCCGTGGCTCCTCCTGGCCCTGGACTGCTCCTCCTGTCCCATCTGCAGTACTTCACCAAGGCAGCTCCTGCTTCCCATTTGGCTTTCCTAAAAACAACAGAGTCGTAAACTGCCAGCAGAGCTGCCTCAGCACAGCAATAGGGCTGAGGTTTTAAATGCACCCTAGTCAGGAGGCTGGGAGTTATGGTTCCCCAGGCAGCCATAGCTCAGCTGCATGGTGCCCATGACAGTCCTGTGCGTGCACAGCCGTGCGCCATGGGCAAGGGGCAGAGTTAGTGTTACCATGGGAACCACCGCTCCCCATTTTCCAACATTTGTGTGATTAAAACTTCAACCTTAATGCCATAGCTCCACTGATGGCATTTATGGTGGGGGGCACCCTGCCTGCCCTCCTCAGGCTGCTGGGCAAACAGGCTGGGAGCCAAGCCTGGGACTGCCCCTGCCCCTTGGTGGCTGGTGGGCAGACTGGGTCTGAAAGACGAATGGGAAGTCAGAGACAGTCACTGGGAAGTGGACCCTGGGCTGAGTACACCACAGGCACAGCACACATCTGGGCACTGAGCACACTGCATGGGCCACGAGCGCTGACAGCAAGGCAAGAGCCACCTGGCTGTGGGGCACGTGGCAAACACGGCACATGCTCTGTGTGCCTTCTGGTGCCTTCAGCACCCCGTGTGCTCCAAACCCCAGGCACGCGGCTGGCACAAAGTGCATGTTGCAAACTCAAAACACCTCACTGGTCTTCATCTGCAGCATACTGCAAATAGGGAAAGCATCCGACTGCTGAGCATCCTGGAAATGTCAACCCCAAAGGTGAGCTGGGCCATTGCAAACGTGACACCATCAGGCAACAAGTGCCAGCTCCCTGCAAACTGGCAGCTGATGCTGAGCACTGGGAGCACCTCCAGTGCCACATATGCCACAGACACTGAAAACCGTGGACATGGGATGCATGACGGGCTGTAAGTTCTGGAGTGAGCCTCAACAGGGACATCTCTGGGTGCTGGTGGCACTGCTAATGCAAGAGCTGGTGCTAGCAGTGCACACAGACTGTGCAGCTGCTCCAAACAGGGCCAGTATCCGGCACCAAGCACAGGCTGGATGGCAGGAACACCGCTAGCACTGTGCAGCAAACTCTGTAAATGGCAAAAGCATCAGGAACCTTGTGCTGACCACATCACGGGCAGCACTTACAGAGCACACTGCAAGTGAGCAGCGCGTTGGGCACTGGGGCGGGATGCAGGGCAAGCGCTCACACCTGCGGGAGCGAGCGGGAGCGCGCAGGCAGCAGGAGCACGCTGCGGGCACCAAGGCTGAGCCCACTGCGAGCACTGCACACGCACTGGCGCTGGGCACCAACCACAGCGCCAGCAGTCTGCTGTGAGCACTCATCACACCACAGGAATCAAAACACTGAGCACGCCGCGGAGAGCCGGCTGGTGCGAGCACGGGCTACGCTGCAAATGCCAAGCCGAACAGACGCCGGGCACACCTTGACTGGAGAGATTGCTGAGCGCTTGGCAAACACGAAACCACAGCTGACAGCAGACACTGAAGGTGCTGCAAACACCATCGGCGGCGGGGCGCACACCCTGAGCACGCTGTGTATGCCGAGCGCTGCTGACACTGACTGCGAGGGCTGTGTAAATAACAATGATGCCACAGGTATTAAGTGCTGAGCACTCTGCAATTATCAAGCAAACTGTGGGCATCAAACGCTGCACACCACGACTGCAAACACACTGCAGGCACCAATTTGACAAACAGACTCCTGATAACGAGCATGTGGCTGGTGCTGAGTGCACCGAAAAGAGCGTGCGAGTGTGGGTACAGAGCGCCAGGGGCTATTGCATACACCAAATCTGGCGCAGGCACTGGGAATGCTGCACACATCAGCTCGGGCATTGTGTGCATTGCAAATACCCAATATAGCTTGGGCACTGAATGCCAACCAAATCCTTCACTGACTCCTAGCTATGTGCTGTGCTATAAATAAGAAATGTGCCAAGCCGCCACCCTCTACATGCGTTGCAAACACGAAGAGGATGCAGACACCACACAGTCTCAGGCTGACCATCAAGAACTGGTCATGCTGCAGCCAGCCCTCTTCCTGTGCCAGCCCCAAAGCCCACTGACATGAGCAGCTCCTCCAGGTGCTGCAAACGCCAGAGTTGGTGGCACCTAGCACTGACACATCACGTTACAAACCCACCCTGTGTGGGCATCAGCAACTAGGGTGAGGCAGCCCAGACTAGAGGCTGCCAGCCCTGTGGTTCCCCCACACCAGGGTGTGTGGGGTCCTGCCTGTCTCTTGGGGAGCGACAGCCATGCAGTAGTGCCAACAGTATGGCGTGTGCCGGTGTGCTCAGGGCCTGTTATTTCATTTTCACTTGTCCCATCCCATTAGCACAGCTGTCTGCCACCAGAGAAGGGAAAATTGATGCTAAACGGGATATCAATTTATCATGGAGTGTGTCACCCGCCGCACGGCTCTGCCAGCCGAGCAGCAGAGACGGGCTGCACCAGCCAAGCAGCACCTGTAATTAACAGCTCGTCAGCCTCCCCCGCACGCTGCAGCCTGGGCACCAGCTGGCGGGTGTGGTACAGGGAATCCCAGCTGCGGTGCCACCCTCCACCTCTGGCCGGGACCCCAGCATCACTCCTCAGGGCCACGTGTGCCCGCCTCCCAGCCAGAGACAGAGGCAGTTAGCAGGCTGCATGTGGGTGTGCTGGGGATGCCAGCCTGAGGGACGGCTTGGAAAGCCAGCTTAGAGAGAGAGGTTTGCCTCCTGCCCCAGCCCTGCCTCAGCCGCTTTCACCCCTGCCCCGATCCCTCGCTACTGAGGTGTCCCAGCACAAGGCAGAGCTGTAAGTCATGTGGTGACGGTGCCCAGTGAGTAACGAGCCGGGAGCCCGGCTCCCGAGCATGAGTTACAGCCGCTGCCTGCGCTCAGTGAGACATCAATCCCGTCGGGTGGCGGGGACGGAAATGTAGAGTTCAGCGTGCCGGGAAGGGGGTGCAGGATGGGCCATCAATCCTGGGCAGGAGGGTGTGATGCCAGCACAGGCAAGGCCGGAAGGCACCCACTGAGATAGCCCCTGCCCACATCCCCACGTTTACCCCCAGTCCCCCTGGGTGCTCCCAGCCCCAGGAGAATGCAGGCTGTTGTGCCCAGTCCACGCTGCCCAGATGAGGGGCCATGGCAGGAAGGATAGGCCAGATGTGGCTTCCCCCAGCCCTGGGGATGCCAGTGGCCGTCCTGTGGGAACGGGAAGGAGGGAAGGGCCCACTGGGACAGCCTAGTACAGAGCCAGGGATGGGGTCCCAACCTGGTGCCAGAAAAATCTCTGGGTATTTTTGCATGAGCAAGCTCTCCATCCCTGCTACTCCGGGCTGCTCAGCTGTGCCCCCACCTGCCCTCAATGCCCCTGCCAAACAGGGGTTGCTGCAATCAGACAGCCCCTTCCCCACTGGAGATGGCAGGAGCGGGACCGAATCCCATCCAGCCTCAGACGGGCACTACCACCCCTGCCCTGCACCCTGCGTGCCCGAGTGGTGCAGCAGTGGCAGTGGCAGCGGCAGCAGCAGTGGCAGTGGCAGTGGCATGGCGGGAGGCAGCGGGCGAGCGGGGCGGCCAGCTGAGCCGAGGCTGTTTGCAGCTTTGATGTTAAACACCCAGAGATGAAATGTGTGGCCCGGGGCTGGGTCCCTTGCAGCCAGCCGCCGGCCAGCCTCTGGCTGCGGAGCCGTGCCAGCGCAGGGGCCGATAATTGGATGCATGTTTCTTCCAATGAGTTTGTATCATTTTTATGTAAATTTGACATTTTCCTGATGTTCTGTAATGTGCACAAAGCAAGTGCCGCTCCTGCCGTCGGCAAAGCCTATTTCCTTCCTGTCTGAAGTGCTGTGTTGATTTAAGGGCCTGCTAATACGCACAGCCAGGCCCCCCCGTGCACACGCACGTGCTCACACGTGGCTCGCTGGCTCCGATCTCTCTCCATCAGTCTCATGTGCTGCTCCCAAGCTCCTTATCCCATGTCCAACCAGGGCTGTCCTGCACTGGGACAGCACAGAGCTCGGCTCTCCAGGGTAGCAAAGCACCTTCTTTATCCATCTCATGTGCCACCAAAACCCTGCTAGGACCACTGGATGCTGCTTGGCTGTTTGGCTCATGCTGAAGGAGGTGAAGATGTTCCTCCATGCCTGGCATAGCAGGAATGCCACCAGCAGTCCCTCAGGGTTCTTCCATTTCCAATGGAAGGGGGGAGGAGATCAGAGCCCGAGAGCCAGAGCAGGAGGAAAGAAAATAGCCACCGAGAGGCACCTTTCTGGCAGCACAGGGAGGTGCTGCCAATTAACCAATTTCAGGGGACCATGCAGTGGGAGCTTTGGACACTGCTGCTTGGGAGCTGCCAGAGGGGCTGGGGTGCGTCTGCCCAGGCATCCTGTGGCACTTCTGGGCAGGGCTCCACGTGTCCTGGTCACAGACCACCTGCCCACAGGCAGCAGCTGTGGCACTGGGGGTCCCTTCCTTGGGGTGAGGGCAGCCCCGCTCCCACACCCCTGGCTTCTCGTGCCACACGGTTTTCCTGGGCTCTGTCTGTGGCGCAGGCGAGTGGGTTTCAAAGGCAGCGCTGCTATTTAAAGCCCTTATTGTTCGCGTCCTTGACACCGACAGCTACATCCTGCTGTCGTTCGATGTGAGCGCATCCTGGCCCGGCCAGCCAGAGGAAGGCAGCTAATGAAGAGCAAGTGCAAAGACGCCTCTTCTTTGTCCTGTTCACAAAGCAGCTTCCCAAAGAGTCCCCCTCCGCCCTTCACTGAACAGCTATTTATAGTTCCCCTTCCCCAGGGCACTCTGGGAGTTTCCTCCAGACAGTGATGCCCTGGGATCCCTTCAATGGGCCCCAGGGATGAAGGCTTTGTGACCCCTCAGCCCTGAGAGCTGATAGCAAATACCATCCCATCCTCACATGCTCCCTTTCCAGGGGCAGCCATGAGGACAGCTGGGTCAGCTAGGGCCAGGGAGAGAGTGGGCTTTCCACAGGGTCATCTCCCTACCCAGCCCTGGCAGCCACTGGTCCTGGGGGAGCTTCTCCATCTGGGCAGCATAGCTGCCTCTCTCCTCTTCATTCCCATAGGCAAGCACACATCTGCTGCCGCTGCTCCCCTGCCTGCCTCAGGTGCAGGGCTGCGCAGCTGTGGGACGCAGTGGAGGGCTGAGTGCCCCATCTGAACCCTCCATGCCCGGGGCAGCCTGTCTCCTGGCCCCCCATCACAGTGGGCATCTGCTGTACCCCCGTGCCAGGTGCTGCTCTCTCCAGCGAGAGGCTTTGACAGGAAATTAAAGATTAATGTTCCCCGCGGCACCTGTGCCAGCGGCGCCCACGGTGCTGAGGACGTGCCCAGCATGGCAACCTGGGGGGGTGAGGGGCGGTGCACAGGCAGGGGTGCCGGGGGCATTTGACCAGAGAGCAAGGGGGCTATGCAGGAGGCAGAGGTGGGATGAGGAGGGAAAGGATGTGTCCCCTGTGCACTGTCACTGCATCGAGCATCCAGAGCCAGGCAGGGAAATGCCCCTCTACAGGCAGGGCAGCGTAGGGGCTGAAGGGGCTAGAGAGGCAGCTGTGGAGGATCGCAGGTCTGGAAGTTCTGTGCAGAGCCCTCAGCCCCTTCCCTACCTCCTTCAAGGTGGGGAGCCACCAGCACCTCGAGGGTACACCTCAGGGCAGGCCAGGGGATCCAGCACCCAGATAACTGGCCACCTGGCACAGTGAGCTTGGCCCTGCAGCTGAGCAGGCAGCACGATGCCAGGAGCATTTCCTCCCTCCCAGTGGGAGGAGATTAAGCTCAGCCAAGCTCTGGCTGGCAGTGGCCATGCCCACACAGCTGCATGTCTGGCTGCAGCTGCCTCCTCGGCTCCCAGTGCAGCTGGGTATTGCATCCTGCTGCACCCACCGCATGCTCCTGGGGCACTCCCCCCTGCTCCCAGGGCACAGGTCTGTGCCAGATCCCATTGAGCCCTGTACCAACTCCCATGGGCAGGTACTGAGGCCCACGAGGGTGGTGGCAGCTGTTCCCCCACTGCCTGCCCTGGCCACACACCCACCATGACCATGGGTCTCCCCGCAAACACCGGGCACCTTGGTGTGCAGGGCTATGGTTTTGTGAAATATGGCCCCTATAAATCCCATCGTGTGCGTGCCATAATTCTCAATATATTTTCAAATATAGTTCAATTATTTTTCCCATATATCATGGGGAAATTGCATTGGCGAGTGGCGGCACTAAGCAGGGAGCGCGTGGCAGGGCGGCATTAATAGGATTGTGCATGGTATTATGCATGAGGTCGTTCAGGACACAGTGGGGAACCTCCCGTGCTCCAGAGAGACGGGAAGGAATAAATCAGGCTATTAGCCCAGCACCTTGCTCAGGTCTGCAGGGGATTAATCTCTACAGCGTGTAGGGATCCCAGCTGGGCTGTCTCCCCGGGATGTCTCCCTGGGCTGTTCTCGGGAGCTCTGTCCCACTCTCTACCCGTGTCTGCCCAAAGCACCAGGGAGCAGGGGCGCTGCTGAACATGCCAGAGACACCAAAGTGGATGTGATATGTCACTGGGGAGCGGTTTACCATGACTGCACACAAGGGCAGTCCCTGGGCCATGTGTAGAGGCTGGTGTGACACTCTGGGAAAACCCTGGGTATCCTGGGACCTTCTCTGGAAAAGCCTCATCCTTGGCCTGAGCTTGTGGCCCGTGTTCCTGCCCTGTGTGAGGCCCCAGCAGCTCCGTGCCCCATGTCACACTGCAGGTGGGCAGCATGGGGTACCCCTGCTGTATGTCGCCCTAGGACAGCAGCTCGGCCAGCAGCACCTGGAGAGCAGCCGCAGCCTTCAGGACAGGCGCGTATAATCAGCTGGGACAGTCACATTTCCTTCAGCTCCCCATGAATATTTATGCAATTTGTGCAGAGCTGCCGGAGCCGATCTATTGAGCCAGAGGGGAGATGGCAGCCTGGCCCCCCAGCTTCCCCCAGGTCCCACGGGAGCTCCCTGGGGCTGGTCCCTCTTGGCTGTGCTGCTGCACACACCTCCAGGACACAGCTGCAAGCAGTGACATGGGAAGTGAAGGTCCTGAGAGCAGTGACCTTGGGAATGGTTGTAAGGGATGTCAGTGTCCAGGGTGGGGCTGGACACTGCTGTGCTGGATTTGCAGAGGGAACATCTGAACTAGCCACAAATCCCACGAACAGCACCAAAAGCAGGTCCTGGAAACTGGGCATATGGACTACTCACCTCCTGCCTGTCCACCTGGGAGATCCTGGAAGCATTAGCACCACATGAGCTGCTGCCATGTGAGAGGGAGCCCAGCGTGGAAGCAGCGGGAGAACTTGGTCGTATCTCTCCAGGGTGTCTCTGTGTGAGGGCAACTGGAATTACTGCAGAGGCCAGACATCCAGGGCTGCCTCTACCCTGGTAGCACGCAGGATATTCACTCCCGTGCATAAGGCTTGGCCCACGAAGAGCAATGAAGAGGTTTCTGGTGCTTGGCAGATGCTGCCCTGGCTGGGTCCTTGGCAGTGCCTGGCCCTGCAGTGGGTGCCCCACAGCAGGCACGGAGGAGAAGGACCTGCAGGGCCAGGGCATGGGTGCTCCCCGGCAGCGACGGGGCTGGCAGTGCCAGAGCAAGCAGAGAGTGCAGGTGAGGTTTACAGTAAAGGGAAAAACAAATTATTAATCATGAGAGCAGCCCCAGCCGGGCTGTCAGGGCCGCATGGGCTCATGAATATTCAGCATCGGGCTGAGCACTAAATCTCATTTAAATGTCAGAGACCATTAGGCAGACAGTGAGGGGGCTGGGATGGCAGCTCCCCACTCTGTGCCAAGCCCCGCATCAGACTGAGGGGCTGGGAGTGGGGTGCTGGCACCCTACTGGCATGTCTGGGCAGGGGCCACACTGGCACTCTGTGTGTCCTTAGTCCTGCACCTGGGTGCCCCTTAGGGGTGTCTGAGACCCCCTGACACCTCTGCCAACCCTGAATATCTTCTGATTGCTGATGGAGGCTGAAAACCCACACCGAGCACCCTACAGATGCAGACACTGCCAGCTGCATGCCCTGCTCTCCCCTGGCAGAGGAACAAACCCTAATGTATCACCAGCCCAGGCAGGTTCAGCCTGGCAGGACAGTTTCCTGGCCCCTGGCATCCCAGCCAATCCTCCTTACTCCTCAAAGCACACACAGGAGTTGCTCCATGTCCTTCCCTGGACACAGAGCGGGTGGGTGCTGGAGGGGTGCCAGAGGGGCATCCAGAGGGATGCCTGGGAGGACTGAGGCTATGCCAGGGAGATGCAGGCAGCACACTCAGGGCTCTGCACACTTGAAATTCTCCTTTGGAGCTCATTCTTTGCCAGTGCCTGGGCATCATCCCTCTCGAGCCACCTGCCACCCATACTCAGGGTGGTTGGTGGCTCTCAGTGGCGCCCGCAGCGGTGGCAATGGCAGGAGGCAGCAGCAGGCAGCAGGAAGGAGCAAGCACGCCTGGGCACTGCCTCCCTGTGCTGGCACTCACACTCTCTCCAGCTCAACAGGGGCCTGGCAATTACACGGATACGTTTAAGCTCTTAATCCTACTGAAGATTACTCCAAGGTCGGGGCACTAGACAGGTCCCCATGCACTGCCAGGCTGCAATGCATCCCTGCTGCCATCTGCCGGGACAGCCCAGCTGAGGGGATGCTGGCACCCTGGCACACAGCAGCTCTTCCCATGCCTGGGCCACCAGCATCCCTTCATCCATGGAATGGCCAAAGTCTTGAGCCTGCTGGCATCTCCTGAAGGCTGGGGGCTGGTGTGGGTGACGCTGCTTGTAGCCTCTCCCAGGTACCAGGTGCCGGCCACTGGTACCTCCTCTGGCTCTCCCACCTCCCAGCTCCATCAGCTACCTGATTTTGTCTCATGGTGCTCTGTGGGAAGCATGGGTGGCCTGAAGAAGAGATCGCTCCAGCAGGCCACAGGAGACACCTTGGATTTGTCATGGATGTGGCTGGGGATCCAGAGCTGCTGTATGCACAACCTGGGTAATGCTGAAGCTCAGAGCTGCAGAACAGTGCCTTAGACTGGGTCTGAAGGACCTTCAGACCAACCAAAGAGATGGCTCACAATTTCTAAAACTTTTACAATTGCTGGCACTGGCAGGTGATGATCTAAGAGCAACAAGTGGCTCAAAGATGATGCAAACCAACCTGGGAGCAGGTCTGAAGCCAACTGCAGAGTGGGACCATTAACTGCAGCAGCTCATCCCCTGGGCCATGCTGGGGTCTCCCCTAGACCCCTCCAGATGAGCAGAGATGCTTTACAGGGCCATTGCCCCAGCCTGAGGTGGGTAGTGTGATTATAACTAAAAGGAGGGAAGGTGGCCAAGACAGGGAATAGGCAGTCGGCCTTGGCAGTGACACACGGGATTCCCCCTCCTGCCCTCTGTGTTGCTCATTGGAAATCAGCACCCACTCCTCAGCATGGCCTCGGTCCTGCCCTGCCCACCGCTGACAGCTGATGGAGCCCTGCAGGACCTGGCATTTCCTCCCTGGGAAGATGTGTAAATGCTGCAATCCATCACTGTCCCATCTCCTACGGCCTGCCAGCTGGCTGAGGACGGGGCTCTGGGATGGGGCATGGCATCTGGCATTACCAGCTGGAGACAGTGGCACTCCTTGGGGCCAGTCCCAGGGGACAGGGAGAGGATGATGCACGCTGCACGTTTGGGTGCTGCGTGTGACCACGCTGCACCATTTGGATGCACAACTGACATCAGGCTCACCCTGCTGGGCAGGGGCAGAGCCCAGAGCAGCACTTTGTCTGATCTTCACCTCCAGAATCCTGGAATCCCAGAATCTCCTCAGCAAGTTGCTTCTCCAGCTGGGCACGTGCTCCCTCCTGCTGCGGGGTGTGCTGCTGACCAGCGCTGGGTTGCCCTGCTCTCCCCTCCCAGCAGTGCGGCCGTCCCACATGCTGCACACAGACACAGCTGCCGGCACCACATGGCACCACACACCGTACCCCCCTCCTCTTGCACCCCCCAGCCCCACGGAGCTGCCTGCACCCCAAACCCCTGCCTCTTCTCCTACTACTGGCTGGGAAGGTAAAAAAAAGTATTAATGATTATTAGGAAGAGCTAAAGCAGAATTGCAAATGTTATTTCTCTGGTAGATGGATGATAGCAGGATGGATGATAGATAGCTGGATGGATGGATCTCTTTCCCTCCAAGCTGTAACCCCCTTCCAATCGCTCCCTCTGGAGCGCTGCTGTCACCTTGTCTCTGCTCAGAAGGGCTTTTACTGGCTCACTGGGGGATGCACGAGAACAGGTTATTAATACATGGAGAGGGGGATGGAATCCATTTGACTTGAAAATAGCTGAGAAACTGAACTGCACTTTAAAAATCTGCTTTTAATCAGAAGGAAAAGAAGAGAAGTTTGAACAATTAGGGAGTAATGAAGAGCTTTGGAAAAAAAAAAAAAGCTCTCTGAAGATTAGCTAAGATTTTTACAGCACTTCGAGCATTTAAAGAGCTATGCTGGTATTGAGCAAAACGATGCAAATATTCCCTGTGACAATCAGAGGTGGTGGGATTGACGGCGAGTGCCAGAGCCTGGATGTCCACAGGCAGGCACAGCACTGGTTTGCTGTAAGCAGCGATGCTGTACTGCCTGCAGAGCAGGGCAGGCGAGCAGCCGACAGCAGCAGGGCTCACCTGTGCCACTGCCCGGGAGAGGTAATGGGAGTGTGGCCAGGAGGGAGCCCCAGCTTGGCCGTGGATGGAGAGCCATGGTGGAGTCTCAAGTGGAAGTGCAGCCACCAGGGGAAGGCTGGACCCATCCCCTGCACTCCAAGCCCTTGGCAAGAGAAGCAGGGGTGATCCCCTATGGGTTTGGCTTTTGTGGGTCCAAGGATACCCAGCAGATGGCCATGAGCAGGGACTGCTGACGGCACATCCCTGAAGGAGAGCACATGGAAAAGATTCCTCAGGTGCTCCCTGAGGCTCAGACAGAGGATGGGCAGCCGTGACACCGGCATCCCCTGCCCTGAGCCAAGCCCTGGCCTCCACCACGCGGGGAAGCCGCCAGCCAGCCCATCCGTCCCAGCCGAGCTGGCGGCTGCTCCTTCCCGGTACCTGCCAAGGGCCCGTCACTGGGAGGTGAGCGCGGGGGCTGCACAGCCGTGCACAGCAGCAGCTGGGTAATTTTCATGCTAAGTGAAAAGTAAAGTGCACAGACTCTTTATTAGAGCGAGCACGGTGCGGGGAACAATGAAGGCAGTGATGATCGTTAACTTTCTAATCGGAGGAGAAAAGTCCTCAATGCAATTTTTATGGTAATAACATCGACACTAAAGATAATTGCTCCCCGCGTCGCGCTTAGCGCCAGGAAACTGTTTGGGAAAAAAACATTAATTTGCAGGAACTGAGCCAAAGTTTCCTTAAGGCAGCTGTTCCCTGTGCCACCCTGTCCCCAGCCCATGCCAACACTGCCTGCTGGCTGACCCCTTGCCCTTCCACCTCTGCCCACGGAGGCACCCCTCGTCCCTTGTGCCAGCCCGGCTGGGTTTGCACCACGCTGGTGCTGTCTTTCACAGCATCGGTTCCCGGGGCTCAGCTCAGCAGGAAATGCTGGAGACGGTGCAGCCCACCTCTGCGGTGGTGGAAGAGGGCCAGAAACATTTTGGGTGATGCGATAGAGCAGCGCTCATGCTGCAGTAAAGGGGACGGGCAGGGCTGCCCCATGTGCCGGGACCACCGCGAGCAGGGAGGAATGGGAGCTCGCGCTCCCTGGGGAATAATAAGCACAGGAGAAATTACAGCCAGGTGACATTTTAACGAGCTGGCGTCCTGTGTGGCATTAATATTCCAGGGGCTGCAATTCCCTCGTGGGTGTTTGAGAGATGAAAAAAAATCCCAGCCCAGTAAAATCAAATAAATAAATCTCTGCCTAAGCGTGGCGTCTCCCCCGCCCCCGGCACGGAGCGGGTGGCACGCGGCGTGATTTCCCCTGTGATCCCCTGCCGCCGAGCAAGCAATCGTCTCATCTTTGAGCGTGGCGGCAGGATGATTTATCCTGGCTCCCGGCGCCCCGGCTGGGGCGAGAGCGCGGGGCCGGGGATGATGCATTGGGCAGGAGCAGAGGTGGCAGCGGGGGGAAGGCGGCAGAGCAGGGTGCGCACACAGGCCACCACTCAATTCTAAATTAATTTTAATATTTGACAAATCAAATCTACTTAGGTGAGCCATGGGCCATGCAAAGGAGATTTATGAGGGTTTGAGGCTGTCGGCTGCACGTGTAGCCCTTATTCGCCACTGCCTGATGGGGTTCCGGCACTCACAGCATCACTAATTCCCCCCTCCCCAAGAGCAGGGATGCAGACATTGAAACAGTGTAACAGCGGCAAGAAAAATATGCCAGACTCTAAGTCCTGGCTTATTAGGCTGGCAAGAGTGACAGACCCTTCACCTGCCCCAGCTCTAAGCCCCCTGGCAGAGCTGGCAGCCAGGGCACAATCCTGGCTATAGCTGGATGTGGTACCCGATGCCCAGGATGCCCCTGGGAACTCCAGAGACTGAGCTAGAGAAGAGCAGCCAGTTCCAGCCTGCTGAGGATGATGCTGGAGCAGCTTCCCAAGGGTTGGGGGGAGTTATAGACCTGTGGAGAGAAGAGCAGGTGGTGGTGTGCAGGGTGTGCAGAGCCGTTCGCCTGCAGGACCATTTCAGTCTCAGCTCCATCAGGCCCACAGATTCATGGGCCTTGGGAGGTGACAGGAAACCTGATAGGTTTTAAGACAGCAACATGCCCTGAATCTGCAAGGTGCCTGAGCAGGCGAGGCAGGGAATCCAAAATGTTTACAGCCTCAAGGGACTGCGGAGCAGTGAAGGCAGGCTGGTCTGCCTGGGATGAGATTTCCATGCTGGGGACAGACTGCTGCCATCCCTAATGTGCCACTGGAAATCCCTCCCTCAGCATGGGCATCCCCCCAGCAGCTCTGTAGAACTGGTAGGGGAGACTCAGGGAAGCCCAGTGCCCCTGAGCTGAACCCACTCCCGTGGCCAAGCCCGTGCATGGGGACTCCCCTGGATGGCAGAGGGCTCTCACACTGATGCTAGAGAGGGGTCTTTAGTGCTTTCTGCCCCAGTGCCCCTCACACCTGCTGGTGGGTGAGGACCAGCCTGTACTTGTTTCTTCTTGCCAATTACTTTACTTGGCACAGTCAGGTGGCCATGCCCCCGTGCTCAGGCAGGGGGACCAGGGCTGGCCCCCCAGCCCTTTCCTGCAGGATGCTATTACAGAGATGCAGCACTGGCCTCTGTGCTGGAGACCAGCCTCATGTCTGGCTGCAGCCTCAAGCTGGAGTATCTCAAGGGACCTACAGCATATCCCTATATTGAGGGACAAATAGTGGTCCATAGCCCATAGGAGGGCAGGCAGCCTTTCTAGCTCCTCCAGCAGCTGGTGCACAAAGCTCAGGCCAGCCCAGAACCCTGGGCAGCTCCATTTCCCGTTCTGCCTGTGCCTCCCTCAACTCCCACTCTAACAGTGGCAGAGCCTTCCAACTGCCCTAGGTGTGCCAGAGAACAGTCAGGGCCAGGGGAGAGAAGTGAGGTTGAGGAGAGACATCCCTGTAGGGTTGACACGCACACCTACACCTTGCAAGTCTTACAGTATAAAAACAGAGACCACAAAGGTCTCAGAGGACTTTAAGAAATCTCTACAAGTTGTCTGGGCCAGCAGGGACCAGCTTTAAGAGGTGATGGATGTAAGGAGAAGTCAGTTTCCAGCCCCTGCCTGGCCCTGTCCTTGGCCAGGCTCCCAGATGGGCACAGGGGGCAGCTGCTGCATCCCAGCATGTCTCTGCACAGTGGGATGAAGCAGGATGGATGGAGGACCATGCCTCTGGGGCCGTGAGCTTGCAGTGAGCTTGATCCCCACAATGGAACACAGCTCCCGATGGCCCTCTCCAGCCCAGCTCCAGCCCTGCAGGTGCCCCATCCACAGCAGAGGCAAACAGTGCCAGCCCTGGTGATGCACAGTCCATGGCAAGGTGGGCACTGTGTTACAGCTCCAGCTCTCAGCAGAAGCGTATGCTCCCATAAAATGTCTACATTTGGATGCAGAGATTTTCAGGGATCTGAGAACGCTGTGCTGATAATTAAACATCTGCTCTGCATTTGTCTGTCTTCCTGCCACGATGTCGCTCCAGCCCTCATTCTCCCCTCCCTGTCCTCCAGCAAGCAGTCCGGACAGCATTCCCTGCTCAGTGCTCTGACCTGGCCCTGAGTCACAGCATCCTGGGCCATGGGTGCTGGAAGAGAGACAGCAGCTCTGGGCACCCTCGGAGCAAACAGCAACTTCACTGCCAGCACCCGCAGTCTTTGAGGGGCTGCAAAGCCAACAGCCTTCTCTGTGGCTTGCACCAGCCCAAACAGTTTCTCTGAGCCCCACCAAGCATTGCCAGCCAGTGCTTGTCCATGCACAGTCCCCTGGGCTGAGCAGGCAGCTGCCATCGCCATGCCACAACAGGAGAGCATCAAAACAACCTCCAAATTGATCTCAGAGCCTCTCCTGCAAACCCCAGTCATGTCCTGCTAGGAGCAAGCGTCTGCTTTAGTTACTGTCTCCTAGGAGAGCACCGAGGGCTTGAGGCTGTCACAGGAGGAGCAGACCCAAACATGACATCTCCATGGCGCCCAGGCTGTTGCAGGCAGGGCCACAGCACCACTGAGCAGATGGCACCACGACCTGGATCGATGGGACCCAGCTGGGTCCCACGGGGGCTCTACCAGCTCATACAAGGCCGGGCTGGTGGTGGGATGAGCCGGGGAAAGGGCTGGGTCCCTTTTCTAGCTGTGGTACCCTGGCCCCAGCCGTGCCCCTGCCTCTGGCCAAACACCCAGCAGGGCAGCTGAGGCAGCTGTCCCTGCCCACACTGCCGGCCCTGAGGGGCTGCATCCTGCCTGCACTGACTGCACTCCCTGCCTGGCCACTGGTGGCAAGCTGGGGCACCTGCACTGCCATGCCAGATGGGCACTGCCAGCAGCCACGCCACCACCTCTGCCCTGGGTGATGCCTGCATCCATGGGGACATCACCCTGCTCAGAGTGGGGTTCCAGGAGCCGAGGTGGGCACAAGGACCGGAGACGCTGTCCGGGGTGCACTGCAGAGCACCTGGTGCAGCACCCCAACACGTGCCAGCCACATGCCCCCCTTCACCAGGGCTGCCCTTCCTGCCATCCCTTGTCCCCTACCTGCTCCGTGCCCTGCCTCCCGGCCCACACACTGTTTGTCACACTTGTCACCATGGCAAGGGAGAGATTAGCCGTAGACCCTCCGCTCCTGCCCCAAGCCACTGATTCATATTCATGAGACTTCAAAGCATCTCTCTGGCTCTCCTGCACCAAACCTAATCCTCTGCTGCAGCACCGTGCCAGCAGACCCAGCCCTCGCTCTCAGCTCCAGGCTGGCAACTGGCAGCCTCACAGCCCTCCTGCCCTGGCTGCCTGTGGCTATGCAGCCACACTCCCACCAGCCCACAGACATGGGGGAATGACCTGCACCATGGGGTTGCTGCCACGGGAGCCACAAAAATCCAGGGTTAGGAGTACAGAGGTGATGGCTTTTGTGTCGTCACCTGCACCTGCCCGTCCCCCCACCCCTCAGGGGTGTACGCATCGTACCCTGCCTGGACTGCCAGCCCAGCAGCATCCCTGCATGGGTCGGAGTCATACCAACAGTCCTCCGTAGGGAATGATTGATACAGGTGCCCCACAGCCCCCTACAAACCCGCCACAGTGAGCCACCAGCAGGCATCGGACAGGCACTACTGAGGGGCGGCTGGGTGTGCAGAGCACGGCCTTGCTGGGCAATCCTCCTGCACCCACCAGTGACAAATCCTGCAGCATGGTACCAGCAGAGAAGCGGCAGGGAGTGTGCTGGAGGCATTTGGAGGTGCAGGCAGGACCAAAGTGAATACCTGCTCTCAGCCTGCCCCTGCAGACTTGTGGGCAGAGGATGGGAGGAAAAGGCACCTAGGAGTGCTCTCCCCTCACCCCACTGCAGGGCGGGTGCAAGCAGGGCTGCAGACCCCCACAAGCACTTGTGCTAACTGGGCCACCTCCAAGTACAGCTCATCTGCTCCACAGCACCATCACATCGGGGTCAAACACTGCCAGCCCCACACAGAGAGCCAGTGGCAGCATGCCACCTGCCGGTGCTGGCAGCCCCATGCTGGTGCTGGTGCCGGGAAGGTTCTGGTTCCGCACGCAGGTTCTGGCTGTGGGCAGGCAGCGGGCGGCAGGTCCCCCACGGAGCCATCTCCTCCAGATGGTGAAGGCCATTAGAGCTGCTCTCATGCGCACGGAGCCATAAAGTTTATGGGGCTCATCATTTAGCTGTAATGGAAATAGTTAAATCTGTCTCTGTTTAAGCAAACTCTGCCCTCGTGGGAGCGCTTGGTGCAGGCAGGCAGAGGCCTCCGGCGGCCAGCGGGTGCCTCCGCTCGCCATCCGTCAGCCAGGCATCTGGGACACCCAACCCTGGCAGGCCCACCCGGCACCCGGGACATCTCTGCCATGTCAGGATGGGGACAGGCAGTGATCCCTGCACTACCAGCCCTGGTGCTTCAGTTTCTCCTCAGTGCAGACAATGCCAGAACCAAATTTGGGGTGACCAGACAAGATTTGGGACTACACAAATTCCCTGACAGCACAGGCCAAGAGGTAATGTGCAGACAGACAGGCAGAGAGGGCAGGGAGCTGCAGGGAGGATGATGCCTGTCTGCTTCAGGCAGGGCACCTGGAGTTGCGTAGGGGTGAGGTGGATTTGGCCAATGCAGACCTGCCCTGCAGGGCTTTGGCCCGGCAGCCCCCAGCAGGACTCAGCCTGGAGCCTGCCAGAGCGCACTGCATGGGGCAGAAGAGCAGGTGATGCACTGAAAGCCACTTTTCATCCCTCACAGGCACCCGCAGAGCTGGGCAAGGAGATATGAGCCCAGCACAGCCCAGGTTGCCCCCAGCTCTTGAAGCAAGATCTGGTCAGGGAGAAGGGTGAGAGCAGCCCCTCACTGTGCCTCACAGCACCCCTCAGCCCTGTCCTGGGGGTGTGAGGGTGAATCCCCAAATGGTAAGCTGCCGGTGTGTTTATGGAGAACCACTTTCTCCCTGTAGTCCCACGGGGTGGGTAGGGGTGCTGACCTGGGATGGGGTGAGACCCTGGGGCCGCCACCACCGCTGGAGCCACCCATACTTAGGCAAGGTGGTGCTAGGAGCTGCCCCCCCCCCAGCATGCAAAGCATGATTAATTACAGAGTAAGTCATTAATATTCACAGCTAATTAAAGATCCTTATCATGAATAATGGAAATCACTCTCCAAATTATGGGACAAAGATGGAGGAGGGGGGAAAAAGTGCTGTGGAGAGAGAGGTATACAGAGGGGCAAAGCTCTGGGGCAGGAGCACGAGGGGCAGAGGTCGTACCCTCCTTGTGGGATGCCTGGGTCTGGCAGTGCCCTAGCTGGGGATGCAGTGATGGGCAGAAGCCAAGGCAGAGGGCATTGGAGCTGGCAGAGGATTCAGCCACGCTGGAACAGGGCCCAGGAGGCCCGAGGGGCACCAGGCAACCCTGCCTGTGGGTCTCTAACCTGCCATCCCACCATGTGGGGGACCCAGTCTTGCACACTCTCTGCTGGCCCAGTACTGCACACCTCCTCCTGGAGCAGGGATTGTCCTAATCCTGTGTCATGCAGCCTCCAAGCCAGCTGGCCCCAGCAGCCTCCCAGAGCGAAGCTGGGATGGGACCGCCTGGTCCCTGAGGAGCAGGTGGGAAGGGAGGGCACCGGCACTTTGCCTGAGCTCCTGTTATACAAATGAAAGGTTTTTAGTGGGAAAGACTCTGGGAGAGTAATACATCTCCCATATTGATCGCAGGCCAGGGACCAAGGCACGGCTTAAACAGTAATTGATTTCTAGCCGCCGAGATGTGTTGGGGAGCATTGATTTAACAGCACTGCAGACACACTGCTACTAATCTGATTAAAGTATTTAGCAGAAATGTTATTCTTTTAAAAAAAACAGAGGGAGGTGACGGTGCTGCCTGGGGCTGAGGCGGGCCTGTGGAGCAGGGACGGCCTAGCACCCTGCCAGCGGGGACCTGGGGACAGCTCTGTTCCTGTACCCTGCTGGGGGTGCCACTGCCTGGGCACATGTCTCCAGCCAGTTGTGCTTGCAGCCATTCCTGACGGAGCTGCCAAGGATGTGTGTGAGCCCTGCAGGACACAGGCAAGGCAGAGTCAAGGACGTGTGCCGGGAGTGTGGACAACACATGGCCCAGCCAGAGACCCGGCCAGCAGCAGTGCTGGGGACAGGGCAGGAGTGGGAGGAAGTAGAGGCAGCCTGCAGAGGTAGCCCTGGTTGGAGGCACGCTCAGCTGGTGGAGCAAGCACATGGGCCACACCAGAGCTGCAGCAGCCAGGGAGGTGCAGGAGCCAAGGCCTAGCAGTGCCTGGGCATGGAGGAAATGATGAGCAAGGGGACCACGCGCACTGCTGGCCCACTGGCTGTGCAGCATCCTCATGTTCAGCCTTTCCCCACATTGTGCCCTGCCACAGGCGGTCAGGCCATCACCAAGAGCTCTTGCATGCTGTCCCCTCCTGTCCCTGTCCTGCCTCACTGCTGAGGGCAAGGATGGATGCTGGGCTGCTGAGGATGGGACTCCCCCATGCCATTCCCAGTCCTAGTGGAAAGGTACCAGCTGAGCAGGTGGAAGGATTTCTGCCACTCCCCATCACACTCATCAGCCCAGTTAATTAACAGGCGATGTCAAACAAATAAATTATTCCTGCTTCCTATTGATTCTAATTTACTGGCCCCTGGAGAACCCAGGATCATTTATCCCACCTGTCACCCCTGCACAGCAGCTGCACTAACATCTGCCCTTCTCCCTTCACCTCTCCTGCCCATCTACCTTCGGGGCAGAGCCGGGCACAGCCATGGGGCCCATAGTGCCCCACACCACTGCCTGTGGTACCCCAGAATGCAGCTGCAGCCTGGTCTGCTTCTTCTGCTGGGAATGGCAGATACGCTACTGCCAGCAGCACAGGGAGAGAAACTCTCTGCCCATTGTTGTGGCACCCCTGCTTGGCTGGGGTTCAGAATCATCCAGGGGTTCCCTGGCTTCTGCCAGCTCTTCCCCCTCCCCAGCACCACCAGAAAGTGTGTGGGTGCCGGTTTGGGCTACCTGAGCATCCAGACCCCCAGCCCAGGCCATGCCCACCGAGACAACAGCCGGATTTCCCTGCTGTCCCAGAGAGAGGCCACTGCTGCCCACGCATCAGCCTTTGATGCCTGCCTCCTCTGCAGGAGGCTGATCAAAGCCTGAGCCCCTCCCAGCTCCCACCCCTATGGATGCTGGATCAATAAATCAATGCCAGCTCAGCTGCTGACTGCACAGTAAGCTTGGCAGGGAGATCCTGGAGAGGAACAGGGTCCTGGCATCCACCCCTGCCTGCTTTGGGGCCTCAGCTCATGGCTGATGCCACCCTGGGCTAGTGATGCACCACCTATACCAATCCAGGCTCCTAGCCAGGATGGTGATGGCTGCCAGCCCTTGGCAGCCAGGACTGTCTCCTGCTGCGGTCTGGGCAGCACCCAGTGACACATCCTGGTCCTCCCCTGGCCAGGGCACCACTGCCCAGTGCTGCCTGCAGCAGGAGGCTGCAGGAGCCTCTGGGCTTGCATGCAATGGTGCAAGTGACAGCATATGTGCCCTCCTCTGGGCATAGGGTCATCAGCTGCCTCAGCTGAAGGATGCTCTGGGCAGTAGCCTGCCAGCACAGAGCAAACCTAGCCTCACCCCAAGTCCCATAAATGACAGGCCACACTGTACTGGGGCAGCTGGAGCCTGGCCAGGGTCATGGAATAGGGTTGTGAGTGCAGCCTGCATGCCTGCCCACCTGCCCACCTGCTGCTCCAGGCACTGGTGCTTTCCACATCTGGATGAGCTGGATTTCCTTGGATTGGACAGATTAAATTGATCCTGGCCAGACGCCAGTAGCAGGCTGCTTGCCACATGCCTATAGTCCCAGCCTGCCTGGAGCATTTGCTGCTGGAATGGGGGTCACCTGGCATCTGGCTTGGGAAGGGACACACAGAGCACTGGATTCACTCTTAGCAACCCTGCCATGTATCTTGTGCTGCCTGTTCTTCCACAAGCCCTTGGACATCTCCTCGCAGCTCTTCCCTTGCAGAAAGTGGAGCAGCAACAGCCCTGCTGCTGTGCCAAGGGGAGGGTGAGGAAGTGTAGTGGATGCTGCTGCCAAGCTCTGCTGCCAGCGTGGCCAAGGCCAGTGGGGCCGGCAGGTGACTCACTCGTCCTGGGTGATTCATCCCAGGTGGCTGGCAGGAGCAGCCAGAGAGACACGGTGGCTTCAGCTGTTTCAGGACGTCTTGCTCAGAGCCAGTCTATCATCCCGGCCTCCAGCCCTTGTCTGAATCTGCATACTTGCCCTCACAAAAGTGGTCCTCATGGATGCAGCCCGGCTATACCCATGCCTGGGCGTCACCAGCCGCCCCACCTCTGAGCCCCCACTCACCCTGCAAGGACAGAGGGGTGCCTGGAGGAGCGGGAGGCCGCAGCTCCCATCCGGACTGGCGTGGTCCCACGGCAGAGCGCGGTGGGGTGCGTGTAGGAGGAGCGGCTGGCAGCACCGTAGACAGGAGATAAGCTCCCTGCTCATCCTCATCGCATGTGACGGGAGGGAGATTTATGGCTCCAAGCTGCGATTTGTGCGCGGCTCCAACACACCGTATTGATCACTCCTGGTTGCTCCTGCTGCTCCCTCACCTCCCAACCCCTGCCTGTTAACTCTTCCAGACCTGGGGACCCCCAGGGCCAGGCACCCTTCTGTGCTGCAGCAGCTGGTGCAGCAATGAGCACCCCGGCTCTACGCTGGCTGGGATGCCAGGGCTCATCTCCTGGGAGAAAAGCAGGGTTTTTCCTGGCCGGGGCTCAAAGCACAGCAGGCAGGGGGAGTCTGGCTGTGTTGGCAGCTAGGAGCACCCCTTGGAAAGGAGAGAGGACAAGGGGGCAGGGATGTGCTGGAGGAGCCAAGGGGACAAGGATGGCAGTCAGTGATAAGGGAGCAGTGCAGAGGGGATGGGGCATCGTGCCAAGGATTAGTGCTGAGTGTACGGGGATGGCAGGTGGTGACAGAGGAACGGTTCTCAGGGGACAGCATGCGATGGCCATGGGCAGTGCCAAGGGCACATGGACANGGGCTGGGGCTGGGGAGGGGGCTGCAGGGGGGCGCACGGCTGAGGGGGTCCCCAGCCTTGTGTGGGGACCCTGACGGAGGGGGTTGCTCTGCAGCACGGAGCTGTGTCCTTCCTGCAGGGGAAGCGGGAAGGGGGCTCTTGGCATGGGAGTGCTGAGAAGCGGCTGTGGGGCTGTGTGGGGCAGGCACAGCCTTGCTAGATCAAGCCCTCACTGCCCTCCTGCTGCGACGCCCCAGCACCGTGCACCCGCTACCCCCTCCCTGCTCACTGGTTTCCCGCTGCTCCACGGAGATAATTAAATCCGCTATTTCGGCAGGTTCCGCATCCCCTGCCAGGCGGATCCGCAATCAGCCTTGAGAGGGCCGGGGGCCACCCACCTGCGCCCCTCCACCCTCACCACCCCCACACTGGGGCACCTTGGCTGGCCCTGACACCTCTGCCTGCCTCGGATCCCTGTCTGCACCCTTGGGGACAATCCTGGGTGTTGTGGGAGGGGCAACACACTCCTTTCCTGCGTTGGTCACATCTCCTCTCCAGCTCCGGGGTTGCAGTCCCAAGCCAGCTGTTCTTGAGGGGTCAGTCCTGTCCCCAAAGCCAGCCTGGCTGCAGAGGGACCCATCCAGGGGTGCCATAGACCCTAGGCGTGGGCAGAAGCAGCTCCCCACCGGCTGTCCCACATCCCCAGCTTCCCATTCATCCCCAGTTGTGATGTTATCATCTTCCTACAGCACCCAGAGAAGCTTTAAATAATTCACAGAGGTGAGCTGGGGCACAGATGCTCCCAGAGGCAGCTGGTGCGAGCGGGCAGGCAGCGGCTGGGTGGCAGAGATAGCGGCGCTATCCCCGCCGGCTGCCCAGGGCCTGCTGGCACCTGCCAGCTGGGAAGGAAGGGCTTGGGCTGTTCACGGAGGAGAAGCACTGAGAACATCATCCTGAGACAGTTTAGCAGAGTCAGGAGGTGAGCAGGATTCCCGGGGAGCCCCACACTGTGCTGCCCCCATGCCATGCCCCCTGCCTGCCTGGCTGTCCCCTCCGCCTCCCCTCTGCCCCCAATCCACTATGCAGGATGCCAGATTGATTCCTGAAGCTGGCAGCTCTGGCTATAAACGTTGATCAATAATTTAAGGGGGCAAAACTATTAATAGGATATTAAACAACCTGCTCTTGTGTGAGGCATGAAGGCGGGAGTGAAGTTGAGGGTACCAGGATGACCTGCACAGCTACCTCCTGGTCCAGCCAAAAACCCCAACACCACCTTGCCAGCACAGAGGGGAGAGTTGCTGTAACTAATTGTCAGCTGTGCCAGGAGAGGGGAGGGCGGCATCCATCAGGGAGCGGAGTTATTGATGGACTCCAAGGCTGCTATTACCTGCCAGCCCTGCTATTACACACACCATCACTCAGTGCGTAACTGCGGCCGCCACGCCAGCCCCTCGGTGGTGCCTTGCACCGTGCTGGCCGGGAGAACCACTGGAAACAGGTATAATTACACAGACAGTGCCCACCAGGAGTGTTTCGGCTGCAGCTCCACTATCTGTGCTGCTGGCTACACATTGCACTGATGTTGTTCAGTGCTGCCTGGGTTTTCCTCTAGGTCTTGTGTCCCCAGCCTCACAACAATCCAGCACTGTGCAAACTCCATGGCACATCCCTGCCCCACCCCAGCGCCTTCTTCACCTTTCACAACCAGGCTGGCCCCACACAGCCTGGCTGAGCCATGGGAAGGAGGCAGCCCCTGCCATCCTGGAGTGGGGAGCTGGCCTTCACCACCAGCAGGTGATGCCCTTGGGAGCCACCGTGCTGTGACGCTGAGAGCCCACCGCAGCCTGACTCATTCTGGGAGGATTAGTCCCTGATCCCCCCCCACTGCCCAGACCCAGGGAGGGCAGCTCTAGGAAGCAAAGGAAGTGAAATCAGGGAGATTGACCCTGGTCCCCAGTGGGATGGAAAATGGAGGCACATCTGCTCATCCAAGTGGAAGGAACAGCCGCCCTATGGGGCAGCAGATAAAAACAGGCTGACATTTACCTGCCAGCCCCAAGCAGGGCAGGCGGAGGGCACCATGACCAGCCTGTGTCCACAGAGGGATGCAGGCATCCGCTCGAGTGCCAGGCACTCGTCACCCGCTGTCCTGCTCGGGCTGCAGAGACAGCGTGAGGCACACAGCAGTGTGGCAGTGTGACAGCAGGACGATTTCCTAGGGCAGCACCAGTGATGGGCACTCCTGCCAAGGCAGGGCTGCCTTCTGGGCGCACGCAAGCATGGATGCTGGGGCAATGGCACAACAGGTGTGTGTGAAAGGGGCTTGGTGTGTTCAGGGCTGCCTGTGCATGGAGGTAGGCAGCAGGGTGGCTGGCAGTGAGGTGGGAAGCTGTGGCATGGGAAGGGCAGTGAGCTCACACTGGGCTGGTGCCTGAGCCTGGAGCCTGTTGGGGTACTATTGCTCCTAGAGGGGTGGTAGTGAGAAGAGCAGGCAGGGCTGAGATCTGCATTAGAGGTGCTCAGGGACATGCTCGAGGAAGTCGAAAAAACCTTTTACCTGAGCATCCTTCCCTGCAACCAGAAGAAAGAAACCTCTTCATCTGTCCAAAGCCCCGCAGTCTGGGCTGCCAAGAAGGGCTGATGGCACTCTCTGCTCTGCTGAGGAGCCAGCTGATGCTACAGCAGCTGTTAGCACCTCTCCACTTGCCTGCAGCAGCCCTGTCTCCCATGCACAGACCGGAGCTGGGCATCCTTCTACAATGGCTTTACCATTTCCCAGCAGTGCTGGAAGCATTTCCATGGGATGACACTTGCCTCTTCACAGCCATTTCCAAGCAGTGGGGGCTAGCCACCCTACAGCCATAGAGGTCAGGATGCCTCCTCCAGTATTGCCAGCTTGGCATCCCACCTCTGACAGGCGTTTACCTTGCTGTGTGCCCAGAGGCTCAGAGTGCCTGCCCAAGCCGAGGCACAGCATCATCCAGCCCAGCCACACTGAGTCCAAGCCAAGGCACCAAAAAGCCAGTACATGGGTGGAAAGGGTTAACTGCTGTGAGAGCAGAGCCTCCCCTTCCTCCCCCTGCACTGTGTTTTACAGGCCGGAGCTATTACCAGGAAATGTTCCCATCAGCACCATTGATCCCCTTGTTTACAGCCCAGTAATCCTCCGTTGTTGACTCAGGAGCAAAAAGGAAAGAAGGGAGGAGATGGCTCCCACTTGGGCATTGCCTCTGCCCTGCCAGCATCCCACCTAAACCCGCCTGACGCACTGGGGTGACCCTGCCACGCCTGGCTGGGCACTGCAGGCTCTGCAGCCAGTGGGAACGCTATGGAGGGTGGCACAGTGGCAGGAGCCCGACTGTGAGAGCAGCCATGGCCCTGCAAGAGCTGACCCACACAGGCGGCTGCAGGTCCCACTGCCCTCCTGGCATGTGGCTGTGCCCTCCCAAGCTGCCTGACACCTGGTGGAAGGGCCCAGTGTGACAGCCCCACTTTGTTCTCATTAGGCTGATGAGCAGAGGCGTCGTGCTAGATTAGAGACCCTCCCAACTCACAGGTCTGCATATGCCAAGCTGGAGCAGCTGCCAGCTGGGAGAATCAGTGGCAGTGGGCACCCACACACTGCCCGCGGAGGCTGCAGCCCCAAAGGCTGCCCACCAGGCAGTAGGATGGCAGGGCTGGGTGCCACTCTTGGTGTGGGGCACTGGCTTTGCACAGCCCTGCCTGGCACTCCCCCTGTGTGTCAGCTCTCCCCATGCCAGGAGGGCTCAGAGCCCTAGGCCAGGGCTGCAGCTCTCCCTCACCCTTGGCCCAGCTGAGATCCCGCAGACTTGTGCCAAGCATCTGTGCCCAGAGCACTTGCGTGGTGTCCATCAGTGGGACTTTCATGAGCTTTTTACTTCTTCTGGCTCTGATAACAGCAGGGGCTCAGCCACCTCCCTATGCCCATGTCCCAGGCACATCCCCATGCTGACTAGGAGGGCAGGATTCTGCCTTCCTCTGCTCACGCTACCGCCTGGATTCAACACATCCCCTGGTCCTTGCTCTGCTAGGAGGGAATATGCTTTGCTCCCTTTTAAAACCCTCCAGGCCCGGATTTACCTTCCTTCCCTCTGCAAGCCCTCAGGAGCCTGGCTCTCCCCCAGAGCCCATGGCAGAGGTAAGGAGCCAGGCTTCCCAGGCAGGCTCGTGCAAGGCTGCAGGTCATAGCCTGCCTCTACTGGGGCTGATCGAGTCTGGGCAAACCCCAAGGCTGGGCCCCCCAGCCTACCCTTTCTCTGTGCCTCTCAGCCCGGCCTCACAGCACAAGCACTGCCAGAGCGCCCCACCCCGCGCCCAGCCCAGTGCAGCCCAGCTTCGCAGGGGGCTCTGCCCCAGCCCCAACAAACCCAAGGCCTTACAGCCCACCAAAACAGGTGCCTGACATCCTTCCCCTTCGCTGTGCCTGACATCTTTTCCCTTTCCTGTGCCTGATCACTGGGGGCTAGGATCTCCTTATCAGCACCGAAGCAGTGCGCTAGGCTGCAGATGCCAGCCCAGGGGCCATGCCTAACCCTCCCTGCCCCCTGGAATGTCCCACCACTGGCCACTCACTGTCTGGAAGTCGCTGCTGTTGCAGTCCTCACTGGCGAATGTGCAGCGGACAAGCATCTCGCCCAGGTCCAGCTGGTGGCCCACACGATCATAAAACTCCTCCAGGTGGAAGGGACGGCTCTTCTCCTCCTCACTCATGGCCAGTGTCCCCAGCAGAGCCTCCAGCCTGCTCCTCTCAGGGCTTTCTGGCACCAGGGGTCGGCCAGCACCATCCAGGAGCCCCAGCATCTCCCCTGCCCAGTAGAGATCGTGGCTGGAGAGCTGTGAGAAGCGGACAGGGTTGAGGTTGCAGATCGTAACGGCGGGGAAGATCTTGTTATGCTCCGTCTCCTCCTCCAGCTGGGTGCTGTGGGGGTACTGGAAGTACAAGCCCACGCACTTGGTATAGGCATGAATAAGGAGGGCCAGCGAGCCCAGGAAGGCCAGCAGCCACAGTAAGTTGCGGACGGTGTAGCGCTGGTGCCGGAAGATGTGATGGATGCCGTGGAGGGTGGAACGGCTGGCAAACTCTTCCAGGCTGCACGGGGGCTGCCGTGGGGCTGGGACATCGCGTGCTGGGTGCCTATCAGGGCACTCCCCCGCAGGAAGGGCTGCAGAGGGCCAGGGAGAACCCCAGGTGGGTGGGGGAGGCATCTGGGCTTCCTCCAGCCACATGCTGCCGGCCGGCTCTGCCTGTCCCCGCTGAGCCCAAGGTGCCAGACGACGTTTGAGGGGGGGATGACTGTCACGGCACCGGGCGGGCCGGGCGGTGCGGCGTGTGATGTGCAGCAGTGCCGGGGCGGGACTGGTGCGGGGTGGTGCCGCCCGCACCCTGCCCCGAGCGGGAAGCTCGCTGAGTGCCGAGATCACAGATGTACTTAGCGATCACCACATCCTGCAGGAACTGGAGCCAGAAGCTGAAACATCCTGGAAAGCTCAGGGCACTCTCACTGCCTGTCCCCCGGGGTTGTGGGCAATTACTTGGAGTCCTGCTCACTTCCACCCTCTCCGTGCACTTAGTGTGGGTTCCCCAGGGAGAAGAAGACAGGCAAATTCCTCATTTTCCCATGCCAGGACATGCAGGTGCCGCCTGGACAGGACTGCATGGCCCTGGGCTCAGGAGAGGTGCCTGGCCAGGCATGTGTTGGGGGGCAACCTGTTCCCCATGTCTGTCTTTGGCCATGGAGATGTGGGGGAACTCAAGCCCTGCAGCAGCGTTGCAGAAGCACAGCTCTGAAGCACAGCTCATCAGGCTGCCCAAGGACTCAAGATGTCGAGTGTCACTCTTGCCACAGCTCCTGCGCCCTTCGACTCAAGCACATCCTCTGGGATCCCCAAAAGCTGCAAGGGGCCAGACTGCCATGAGCACAGGGAAGAGTGAGGGGTGGCAGAGCACATGGAGGCAGTGACACAGACCTCAGAGGAGTGCCAGGTGCTGGCACCACCTGCATGCCACCACAGGGATGATGCCAGGCTCTGTGGCACAGTGCTGCCTCAAGGGCAGGATATCTGACATGGTGGAGGGGCCAGCACCGCTCAGCATCCCTCACCTTCACAGTGTACAGGAAGATGCAAAAAATCTTTTATGAGGCCAGTATTGAAGTTGAAAGAAACAGTTGCTTGTGAATGGTAAGAAGCACCTGTGTACCCAAAAGCTTGTGTCCCTTTCTGAACCCTCTCGGTTGGTCTAGTAAAAGATGCTGCTTTTCGCTACTGGGCTTGCCACACATGGCCCTGTCTGAGCAAACCCCACAACACTGGTTTGCTGACAGTGGAAGCACAGCAGAGACACAGAGCAGAGCTGTGTCTGTGAGGCCAAGGAGGCCACACAAGCTAGGATAGCGGGCTGTGTTCTCCAGCCTCCCAGGAGAGAAGATGGGGAAATCAGAGGTAAGGATGCTCAGGCACAGAGAGGTGCTCCTCAGGCCCAGTGGACTGGGCTCTCTCCTGCAGATGTTCGGACCCAGCTGGGCACCCACAGGGCCTCAGAGTGGAGCAAAAGGCACTGCAAGACCCTGGCGGTGTCTGTAGCCATGAGCTGGCAATACCGGCCCTGCCCAGCTGTGCTCCCCTGGCCTGTGCTCCCCAGCACAGCTTTAAATCCATTAGCTTTGCATAATTAGATTTTTCTCAATTACCAGATTATGATAATTAACAGCTCATTTGTAGGAGGCAGTGCCTAATCCCGGCATCACGCTTGGCTTGATGCCAGCCTGGCTCTTGTCTGCTGGTGCTGGGACAGTGGGCAGCAAAGCAAACACCAGGACAGAGGAGCCTCAGGGATGCTCCCAGGACCCCCAAAACCTCTCAACCACTGCTGACCTAGACCTCCCCTGCACTGTCTGGCCAACACAGCCTGCCTGGAGGGGTTGGTCCCCAAAAACAAGGGGGATGAGAGCCCAGGCAGGAACAGCATCCCCTGACAAAAAGGGTCAACAGGGTTTTAGAAATGGCTCAGTCACCCACATGGCTCCAAAGATGCAGCAAACATCCTGCAATGCCTCCCCCTACAAGCAGCCACCAAGGGAAAACATGGGAGAGGTTAGCATTGTGGGCTGGGCTGGCACGGCTGCAGTCATTAGGAGTCTCATTAATGAACTTTCCTAGTCAATAATGTTGTGACGAAGGACAGGAGAGCAGGGAGGCAGCTGCTGCTAAGGTACCAATCTTCATCACAGGAAGGCAGGGCAGTTCAGGCAATTACTGCCCATCAACAGAGCTTCATCCCTAGTAACATAATAGAGCAAATACTAAGAGAAAAATGCTTCTGCGGACCTCGAGGGCAAGGGAACAGGGAGCAATAAAGATATGCTTGGAGCTCACACAGAATAAATCTACCCAGTCCAACTTCATAGCCTTTTTTGGGGTAAAATTGCTAAATAAATTGATGGTAAAGAGACAAGAAGTATGAAATATCAGGCTTTTATTAAAGCATTTGATATAGCATCTCAGGGAACTAATTCCAGTTGGTGGGAACAGCCATCCCCCACTTGGGCTGGGTGCAGCTGGGGAGGTGATGGAGATGGGGCAGCCCTGGGCACAAGGGGAGCACGGTGACACGGTGATTGCAGTGCCAGCAGGGCAGCCCCTCTTCTCCCACCCAGCTGAATGTGCTGCAGCTTCCACTCCATGATCTGGCTCCCGGGCTGGCTGTGACAGGAGCACCAGCGTTGCAATAAGGGCTGCCTGCTGCATCCCTATAGGACAGTGCCCATAGCCAGCCCAGTGCCTCCACTGTACTTGTTTGGGGCCAGCACCTCCACATGCCTGAGGCTGCTTCAGTGCACTTCTGCCCCTGCCATGGGCTCTGCTTGCAGAGCTCTGGCTGGGAAGAGGCATTGAGCGTGGGTAGCAGTCATGCCCAGCCAGGCATGACTGGACGGGATGTCTCAAGCTGTTCCCATGCGTCTACTATGCATGGCATTTCTGCTGTTCTGCCATGAGCATCTCTAGGCGGGGGATCTGATCCTGCCTCTCCCCCCAGCACGGGCTGCAATTTTGGCTCATGCAGGCAATAAATCAGCCTGCTTGCCCGGAGGTGGCTATGTGGCCCCTGCTGCTTCAGCTCACATTTCCCAGCCTCAAATTACCCCAGGCTGCCAGAGAGCTGGATGATTTTGTGCTGCTCTTTCAAACACCCCCTGCTCTGTTTTTATTGCCAGATTTTGCCAAAGCCCCTCGAGTGCCTCCATGTCCAGGCACAGCGTATTCCAGCACATGGTCCCCAGTGGCAGCCCTTCTGGGCAGCAGAGCTGCACTAGCCCTGACTGCTCAACACCACGGGGAGTCAGATGGGCCTTGGCAAGGCAGCTTCACTCAACCGCAACGGCATTTGCTCCTCGACTAGATCAGCACAGGGTCAGAGGTCCCCTGCCAAATTTTGACATGTTTCTCTCAGTGGGGGAGCAGCCCAGAGCGTGGTTTTTGCTGTAAACCACCTGGAGCTTTTCTTCTTTAAAACAGTTTTTCTCAACGGGGTTCCTTTGATGCTCACACTGGGAACACCACATGCAGCAGTTACACTCCCAGCTAGAGTCTCCTTTCCCCTCACTGAGGAGTTCCTCCTTCTGTCCCCTTCAGCCCCTTCTCCTGTCCCAGCAGTGCCAAGCAGCCAGGGGCTGGAGGGGCTGGAGGTGATTGTGATGGCAAGCTCTCTGATGGAAACAGCCCTGCTACAGGGCAGTGAGTGAGGGAATCCTTCTGCTAGTAGCACTCACAAAGTGTTGGGGATCATGAGATGTTGGGGGAAGCTCATGGAGAAGGGGCTCACAATGGCACAGCTCACCTTGGTGTCAGGCCAGCCAAGCTGCCCCATAAAAAGAGCACTAAATTCATGAGACTACTCAGACATCCCAAATGGGTGCGATGAACAAGGCACAGTGACTCGGGGGCCAAGCAGAGGGAAGAGATCTGTGTTTGTGCAGCATCAGCAGATTTCCCCACAGCCCCCACTTTTGGGGCAACAGAGGAAGCTATTAAATGAGGCGCATCCACAGTGGTCCCAGCAGGCTCCTATCCCCTGCATGCTATCTCCTCTCTCCCTGCAGTCTGGCTTCTTCCCACACCAGCCTCTTTCCAGCTCCTTGCACTGGTGCTAATCCCCTAATCTGTGCAAAGCAATAATTTTCTGCATGGCACAGCGGCTGCTTTTAGATCTGCATCCCTCCTGCTCCAACAGCCAGTTCTCTTATCAGCAGCAGGTATCAGGTGAGCCAGGCACCATCTACTTCTGATAAACCCATGTTTTATTTTGCCCTATTTCCATTTATCTCCAAGCTCGTAATTATCCCTCATCTCTTAGAGCATTGTGCTGCCTTGCGTGCCGAGGCGCGGAGGCGACGCGTGCTTTGCCGGGTAACCCTGAACTAGAGCCTCCTGCCGGCGGGGTGCAAGGACCCGGTGGGGCGATACAGGGGCATGGGTCCTGCCCACCACGCTGGCTGCAGAGCCGTCCTTCCCTTTCTCGACACCCGGGCCGCGTTCCCTTTAATCTCACACAGCGGTGGAGATGGATTTTCTCCCTGTGAGCCAGATGTGTTGCACGGAGCATAAACACCCGCGACAGTTGTTGTGCTCCTCGGTGCGAAGGCATCAGATGTCTGCATTAAAACAAAGCTCTCCACTTAATTACTCAGGCTGATAATTCAGCGCATGGAGGCGGCTCTGGCTGAGAGCAGAGGGCTGGATCACAGCTGGGACTGGAGAGCCTTGGAGTGCACATTAATCCCGGCTCTTGCAGCCCTGATTAACGGTGCTGGAAACCTGCCCGCCCTGCTCATTCCCAGGGGAAGGGTCTGTTACTGCCCCACCTGAAGGGGCCCAGAGTGGTGCCCAAGAGGCCCTGCTGACTCCTCGATGGGCCAAGATGCCGCCTTCCCAGTGTCTTCAGGGTGGGGTGGTTGAGGATATGAGGGACCATTGCTCTGAAGGTGCTGTGCTGCCAGGAGAACAGCCACCCACTGCATCTGAAGCCCATAGGAGCAGAGACCAGGACAGTGAAGTTCAGGCAGGACCCCAGGATCACCTCGTGCAGGGACCTGCTGCCAGAGCACAGCTGGAGAGAGCTGGAGATGGCCCACGGCTGGGCTCAGAGCAAGACCAGGCAGACTGCCCAAGGCTTTCTCTTCGGGGCCAAAGCTGCTTGCTCCTGCTAACCTAAATTTCTCCTTCCAGGACCAGTAAACACCTTCTGCGAGTTATCCTTGCTGCCCTCAATCATCACCAGGGCCTAGGGGGACTCCTGGGGGAGCCTCTCACTCAGCCGTGTGCCCTCTGCCCATGAACACCCACCTGGCTCTGCCAGTCTGTCTGGATGTGATCCTTCCTTGGACCTATCTCCCCTGCTCTCTTCCTCCTGCTTGTTCCCCAACCCAGCTCCTTCCCCCTTCCCTCTCATCATCCCTCTCTCTCAGTGCCTGGGCATCCCTGGGTCTGGGGCATCTCTCTCCCAGCAGAGCCCCAATCCCAGAGCACCCCGCAGATCTGCCTGTGGGATCCTGTCTGTCCAGGGAAACTGATTTCTTCCAGCTCAGCTCCATCCCTCTTATCTCTTCTCCATGATCTGCACACTTTGCTCTGTGGCTGGGGTGAATGGGAGCGACAGACCCCATCCTGCCTGGGCTGAGCACCCACGCTGGTGCTGGGCACAAAGGGCAGAGGGGCCCAAAGCAGGCAGCAGGCAGCTGCAGGCAGCATATCCCAGCGGGGCCCCAAGAGTTAAATTGTCATGTATTCAGGGCCACACGCTGGCCAGGAATTACACTTTTATCGGCATGCGGTGCTGCTGCCACTTGAATTGGGACTGGGAACTCTATTTCCGAGCTCACCCAAATTATTCTCGAAGAGATAAAGCGCGGTGCAGAGCAGCGCCGGCGCTTCATTAACATTCCCCAGCCCATTCAGCTTTAAACGAAGATTGCCTGCCTCGGAAAATGATAAAATTGAACATGTGAAGCAGGGCATTATGTTCCATCAGCCGATATTATTTCCCACGCAGGGGCCGAGTGGAGACACAAACAGCTATTTATGCAGTACCTGGCCAAGCCAGGGTGGCTTGGGAGGGGTAAGCAGGCAGTGCTGGGGACACGGGATGGGTGGCAAGTGCCTCCCACCCATCCCTGTGCATAAGGGCTGCCTGCATGTTGCCAAGGCCACTCTGCCCTCCTGGGGGTTCCCAGGCTTGTGCCCAGGGTGCAAGGTGGGTCTGGGACCACGGACCTGCTCCATGCATTGGGTGTGGAAGGGGGCCTCAGGTTCCCATCGGCAGCACTGGCATCTCCATCTGCTGCCCTGCTCCAGGAATGTGTGTCCCCTGCTAGGGCTGAGGAAGTGGGGTGCTGGCTCCATATGCAGGATGGAGTCCCACCTCCTGTGGCTGGGTGCTGGGCCAGTGAGATTGAGGGGCATACACAGAGAGGGAGCATGTGCCTCCCCAGAGGCAGGCAGGGAGGGCTGAGTGGGCAGGGAGGGCTGAGCAGGCAGGCCCCCGGGGCTGCGATTGGATTTTGCTTGGCCATGCTGAGCCTATCGATCCAGCAGTAATTAAAGTCGCTCCAAAACCTGACTCATATTCAACCTTGGGAGGAAGGAGCTTCTCTGAGAAACACCCTCTGTTCCCCATGGTCTGGCACATCATGGAGCAAAGCCTTGCCAGGGTGTTTCCAGCCCATCCCAGCCCCTTGATGGTCTCTGTCCCAAAGGGGGACCGTGCCTTGGGACGGTCTGGGGCCCAGGCAGCAGCACCCATCAGGCAGTATCCTGGCCAGTGTCCCCGGTACCACACAGCCTCAGTTGCAAATGCTGGTTAGGTTCAGCCCTTGGAGTGACACGGACCCTATAGCTATGTTATGGATCCTGGCTATTTTCTCACCAAGTGCCTGAGACACATCCCTGACATGTAGTAGTACTCTCCCATACCCCTTTCTTGTCACTGTCTAGGCTCTGGTTGAGGGACTGGCACAGGGAGAGGAGCCTGTTGAGCCCACAGCCACTCCCAAGAGACACCGAGGTGTTGGGGTGGACCCGGTGCTGCGTGTCCACGGGCTGCAAAACCTCTTCTCCAGGTCAGAGTCACGCGGGGAGGTGTGAAGGACCGCGAGGGGTCAGCGAGGTGTTTGTGTGTGTATGTGTGCGTGTGTCTGTGTATGCAGGGACTAGCACGCCCAGCCCCGCCGCCAGCCCCGCTGCTATTCCCGGTATTCGTAGCAGGTCGGGACAGGCACCGGGGAGGGGGAGCTGCCTTTCAGCGGCGCCCCCCGCACCCTGCCCGGACCCTCCCGCGAGAAAGCAGGGCCGCCAGGGCCCGGGGGCTGCGGCAGGGAGGGGGCGCAGGGCTGGGGGCAGCCCTGGGGACGCCCCGGGCAGGGGACCCGGGGGCAGAGCACGGGCAACGCGGGCAGCGACGGGGCTTTGCGGCGGGGGGGGGGGTC
>VZRR01009549.1:79449-94788 GCA_013398015.1 Oreocharis arfaki
CACTCGGCGCGGGCGGGCAGCCCCGGCGGGGGCGCCCCCCCCCCCCCCCCCCCGCCGCTCTGTATGCGGGGCACAGCGCTGGGGGACACCGGACAAGGACATCGGCTCCCCCGGCCCCACCCGCGCCGTTCTCGGGATGCGGGCATGGGAAATTGGGGCCCCCTCCAGCACCCCTGCACCCCCAGCGCCTCCCGCGCCCGGTGGTCCCCCCGATGCCCCTGCATCCCTCGAGCACCCCGCACCCACTGCCCCTGCAGCCCTTCAGTGCTCTCATCACGTACACCCAGCGCCTGAGCATCCCCCGCCCCCAAAGGAGACCCTCACCCTGCTCCGCAACCATGCAGCCAGTGCTGCCACCAGCACCCCGGGGCATCCCACGCCTAAGATCCCGGGAATGCTCCACGGCGCCGGCAGCTGCCGGGGCGGCGGGTCGGACCCCGGTGGCGGCGGGAGGCGGAGGCGGGGCCGGGACGGGCTCCACCCCGGCCCCCGGCCCACATAGGCCGGCCGGGAGGGCCCCTTGCCCCTTCGCCTGCGCCGTCCCGGGGCCCCACGGAGGATCCCGGCGGTTGGAGAAGAGCGTGGGGCAGGAGCTGCGGGTGGATACGTGGAAAGGGGGTGCCTGGCTACCGGCCCCGTCCCGTCCCGTCCCGGGTGGAGGCATGCTGCGGCAGCGTTGCGGGCGGCTCCTGGCCCGGCTGGAGCAGGGGCTGCAGCTCCTGGAACTCGGCGGCAGCGTGGAGGAAGGTGGGTGTGTGTAGACCCTCGGCCCGGGGCACACCGGCACCCTCGTCTCTGCCGCCGGCGTGGTCTGGGGAAGCTGGGGGCTGGCCCCCCGTCCCGGCTGACCACCCACTGCTGTTGGCCCCAGACTACATCCGGATTGCTCGGTGCTTTGAGGCGACGCGCCAGAGATGCTGCCGGCTGGAGCAGGATGGGCGTCGTGCCCGCGAGCAGCTGGCCCGTGTGGAGGCCGAGCGGGCAGCACTGGAGGTGAAGCTCAAGCACGCCCGAAACCAAGTGGAGGTGGAGATGAAGAAGCGGCACCGGGCAGAGGCTGAGCTGGAGAAGCAGGTCGGGGGCTGGCCGTAGGGGTACCCTGCGGGGCCGGCTGCGGGGACCTCAGCCCGCTCACCACCACCCTATTTCACGTGCAGGAGCGCAAACTTCAGCTGGTCCTTGAGTTGCTGATGCGGGAGCCGTGGGGCAACGAGGCACTGAGCAGGGAGCACTGCTCCGTTCTCAGTGCCCTGGCTGGCCGGCGCCTTGGGGCAGCCTTGGCACCCGTCAGGAGGTGAGCAGGGGTGACGGTACTCACCCCAGCCCCTCGGGCAGCCCTGGGGTCTGCCGTGCCCCTCTCCCCCTCAGCACTGCTGGGCTTGAGGGGCTGGCTGGGCAAGGAGGTGCTTGGGCTCTGCAAAGGCATCAGCTGTGGGCTCCCAGGAGCAGCTGCACGAGTAGGTGCTGGCTGAGGGGGGAATTGCTCCAGCTGAGCTCACTCTGCAGGTCGTCTGCAGTGGACGAGTCATGCCAGTCCCTCCTGTCCCACTCAGATATCAGCTATGACCGCACTGAGGATGACGTGGTAAGAAGTGTTCTGCTGTGAGTCTCAGGGTTCACCCCAGCAGTGAGGGGGTGGTTTTGCCCCCATTTCTGCAGTGGCATAGCCCCTTTATATATCCGTGGTTGGGGGGCTGCTATCAGAGCTGGAGATGAATGTTGGGGATGCCCCTGGCCTGATGCAGCCCCAGACTCCCTGCTGCCTTTCAGGATGTTGATATGACGGTGGTGCGGACCCTGAAGCGCAAAGTTGTGGAGAGGCAGGTATGAGGAAACGCTGGGATGTAGCAGTTTTGGGGGCTGGTGTTGAGGTGGAGTCTATTCTCCTGTGTGGGTGAAGATCCCCCAGCTCTGATCACACTCCTGCAATGTGCCCTTTGGGTCCCTCTGCCCACCCAGGTCCCTGTATGCAGCCCCGGCTGGGGTGCTGGCCCTGTGCCATGCAAGGTGAGGACACCTAGATCCTTCTCCATCCCAGCACAGGAGGCTGCAAGGAGCCTGGCAGGGAATTTAATTTATTGATGCTGGGCTGGGAGCATCGTCTCTCAGCAAACCTCCCACGATCAATAGAAACTCCATTACGCTCCACCGTGGCCCAGCTGGGCTCCTCAATAATTCATCCCCATGTGTGGGCATCCCGCACCGTGCTCTGCTCACACCTCTGCATTGCAGGCCTGACCTGGCTTCCCCCAGCCCCACAGCTGACTCTGACCCAGTGGGGAAGCCTGGATCCCCGTGATACCTGGTGTGGGGCAGGCAATGCTGGGGTGTAGGGTGAGACTGGGACTTTTTGTTGGGCTGAGGCCACTTGGCTTGGGTACTCTGGGGTATGGGGAAAAGTCAGGGAGGGGGAGTCTCTGCCTGCTCTTCAAGCTATCTTCTGTTTCCAGCGTGCGTCCTTGGCCCCTCAGGTTGGCCCTGTGGTGATGGCGAAGCGGCACCGTTCTTCTGTGGTACCCCATAATGCCGTGAGTAGAGACCCCAGCATGCCCTGGGCAGGGATGGGGTGTGTGGGCTTTCCCAGTGCCAGAGGGCAATGCAGCAGCTCTCAGTCCTGTGGATGCTGTGGGGACAGTTCTCAGCTGTCTCCTCTGGGTGCCCGTGTCCTTCAGCCTGTATCACCTTCGTCCCAGTGGGAACAGCATCCCTGGCTATGCTGGACCACTGCCTTGAAGCCTGTATCCCCCCTGTACCCATGGTGGCAGCATCCCTGGCTGTGCAGGACCACAGATGGGGATCAGAAGGAGCAGAGATCATGTGGGAGATGTTGGAGAACTGTGGGGCTGCAGACACATACCTTATTGGTCTCCTCTTTTGACAGGTGAGTGTCCCCACTATGCCCCCTCCTGCTGAGGTCCCGGGCCCTGCTGACAACCTCCCACCTGCTGTTCTGGTGCCACAACGCCGCTCTCGCCAGGGACATCGTGCCTCCACACGTGCAGGTCACAGGAAGGGCTGAGAAGGGGGTTGATGGGTGGTATGGGACCAGCCTCAAGGTGCTGCTGTCACAGGGAAGGGAGGCGATCTGTTGGGGGATGCTTGTCCCCACCATGGAGGTGCTGGGTCCCTCTGGATGTGCCAAATGCCACTGTCTCATGCAGAGACTCCCTGGGAGGTGGGAAGCCTCCCCATGTCCTGGCTGCTAGATGGGGTGGCTTGCCTTTCAGGTCTCCCTCCACTGCCTCCTCTCTCTGCAGAGCTGACCACGGTATGGGGCACCAGTGAAGATCTGGGTTGCCATGTTGCGAAGCAGGAGAGCCACACTGAGGGCAGCTCAGTGGGGCAGCCAGCACCAGCCCCCTTCCCCTCACCTCCACAGAGCCTCCCACCAGTCCAGCACAAGTTCACCTCCAAAACGGTGCGTGACACAGCCTCTCTCTCCTCTGGGGAGGCGGGCAGGGGCAAGAGTCATGAGGTGGGGGGCAAGGCTGTCCTTTATACCCCAACCCCTTAGCTCTGCCTGCAGGGGGAATTGATGGAGACAGTGGGAGCTGCCTGGAAGAAGATAAAGGAGTGGTACTGGGTATCTGCAAGAAGGGGGGCCCCTGATCCTGTTCCCCCCTCTCCAGGTGATCCGCCCTGAGCCATGTGGTGTCTGTGGTTCCCGCATCCGCTTTGGGAAGGCTGCCATCAAGTGCTGCCAGTGCCAGCTGCTGCTGCACACCAAGTGCCGGGGGCAGTGCCCCAGCCTCTGTGTACCCAGGCCTCACCACCATGCCTGGCCCCGTGAGGTGAGGGGGGCACAGCAGTGCTTGGGGGCTTCTCCACGTCCCCATGAGACTTCTGGGCTACTGGCCCTAGGATGCTGGGTCCCTGCCCACCCTGGCTGCAGGGCTGTGTGGTGGGCACAGCGCAGGTTCGCATTGTTCTCCCCAGGGTGTGCTGGCTGACTTTGCGCCCTCCACGCCGCCCCTGGTGCCCACGCTGGTGGTGCAGTGTGTGACTGAGGTGGAGACACGAGGCTTGACAGAGGTAGGGGCTAGGATGGTGAAGGCAGCAATGCTGTGGTTCCCACGGGACTGAGCCCCTTTCCCTGTGCCCCAGACAGGCCTGTACCGGGTGCCAGGCGCGGAGCAGCTGGTGCGGGAGTGGAAGCGGAAGCTGCTGCGGGCTGGGGGTACGCTGCCTGCCCTCAGCAGCGTGACTGACATCCATGTGGTGTGTGGGGTACTCAAGGACTTTCTGCGGGGGCTCAAGGAACCACTGGTCACCTTCAGCCTCCACCCTGCCTTCCTGAGGGCTGCCGGTGAGCAGGAGTCCCAAGGTGAGGGAGGGGGAAGGGACTGCTTCTCCCCTAATGCTGCTGCCTGGTGCTGCCACAGACATCTCCGATGATGCTGCCAGTGATACAGCCCTGTGCCATGTGGTGAGCAAGCTGCCCCCAGCCAACAGGGATACCCTGGCTTTCCTCATGCTGCACCTGCTCAGGTGAGTGGCTCATCCTGGCATGGGTCTGTCCCCATCTCCTGGCGCTCTGCCCCTCACCCAGGCTTTGTGCCCTAGAGTGGGGAAGCTGCAGATGAGGAGCCCCTGCACTGGGCAGCACGCTCACGCCCTCTGTCCCGCCTTGCAGGGTGTCGCAGAGCCCCGACTGCAAGATGGACGTGCTCAACCTGTCCCGCGTGTTTGGCCCTACGCTGGTGGGACACAGCTCAGCCAACCCCACACCGCTCGCCATCATGGAGGACACACCACGGCAGTGCAAGGTGAGGGGTCTCTGAGGTGTGGGGTGTACTCTGGGCTCTGCCAATGTCCCCATCCTACACCCCTCTCTGCCCAGGTGGTGGCTCGTCTCCTTTCGCTGCCACCCAGCTTCTGGAGAGGCTTTGTGGGGACAGAGCAGGAGAACCTGGTGCCAACACCAGCCCCGAGGCGTGAATGTGGTGAGCACAGGAGCCCTAGCCCCCACCCAACCTGGTCTTTGGCTTTTTTGAAGGGTCCTGGTTGTCCATAGCTGGGGTGAGATAGCTGTCCCCACTCTGTCCTGCAGAACCGTTCTTCCAGCCCATTGCCTCCCCGGAGCCCAAGCCAGGCCAGCTGAGCCCAGCTGGCACCTGCTGCCTCCCCAGCACCCTGCGGAGCTGCGTGGGCGCCCGGCCCCCGTGAGTGCTGTCGGGTGTGGGTGGGGGCCCAGGGGAGCTCGCTTTGTACCCCTGACTCATCTCTCCCCACGCAGGCAGGGGCCGGCCCCGAGGAAGGTGGGCCGGTTCTTCCCTTCTCCTGTGTAGCCTGCAGCAGTGGCTCCCTCGGGACACGGAGCCGACACTGGAGGAGGAGCAAAGACTGCGGGACCAGGCAGCTGCCTGGGTGACAGTGACAGTGCCGAGCTCAAAGCTCTGCTCTGCTTCCTTGGGGTGCTTCCCCGAGGACTGGGGACCAGAGCTGGCTCTGTCCAGCTGTGGTGGCAGGGACACTGCCCTAGTGCTGTACTTTGAATCAAGTTTGTATTAAATGTTTGCAGCAAAACACACCTGGCTGTGGCTGCTGTCTGTCCTGCCCTGCTGCTGCCAGGGGTTGGGGCTCACCGGAGCCTGGCTGGGCAGCAGCCAAGAGCTGCGCAGTGCTCCACAGAGCCTCTGCTTTGGGAGGGTAGGCAGAGCCCCCTCCCACCCGAGCTGAAGCCCTCTTCTGCTCTGGAGCCCCGGATGTGGGAGGCCCCTCTTCGAGCCCAAATGTTGGCCTCAAGTAATTGGAGCTGTTGCTGCTCGGGGCAGGACAACCTTAAAGTGTTTCCAGACTTCCTGGCACCTCAGTGGAGGCCTCTTTAACTCCTTCCTCCCCTCCAGCCCGCGCAGTGCTAGAGGTGCACAAAGCCCAAGCAGGGCTGAGATGTACAGCTCTTTCCCTCCAAGAGGGGGAAGCAGGATCATGCTGTAATGGAGCAAGGTCCCAGGAAGGGCTCGTCCCCCATATAACTCTGCAGAAGGGGCAACCAGTGCAGAGGGACTTTAGGGAAAAGAGGCACTACACACCAGGGATGAGAAGTGCCCCTGGGCCACATCAAGCAGCCAATAAACCTTTGTCCCTACTAAAAGCCAGACCAGATGGTGCATGAGAGAAAATTCATGTGCAATCCTGAAAGTAAGTACTTTGGCTCAGTTTTCCCCAGCACAGGAGTGTACACCAGAGGGCAAGGAAATTAACACATCCAAGGCAGAGGCAAAACTGAAGGAGTTTAATGTGCTTAAAGCTAAGGAACAGCTAATCCCCACCCAGGACCACAGGAGAGCTGGCACAGGAAGGCACAGGATTGGGAGCAAGTATTTACTCCAAATCCATCGAACGGGGATGGTACTGGATGGATGGATGGAGAAATACCTAATGCAGTGCCTTGCTGAAGGTGAGAGGCATGATGGGGCCCTTGGTGGAGCGCAGGGCTTTAGCACAGAGTTCAAAACCAGGGAAGTAAAAGGATGAAGGGCAGCATTGGTTACTGTAGACAATCTGTGCCAGGCTCAGGCAGAAACTGCCTTCCATAAAATCGGGTTTTTGAAGCAAAGTGAGGTGCTACATCTCTGCCACTTGCACACACGTAAGTTGATTGCTCTGGTGCCCAGTGCATGTGGCTGGTGACAGGGGGAGACGCTGCAGTGAGCCCCCCCAAGCTCCAGCCATGCTGGTGTGAAGGAGGCTGTTGGCCCACCACGGTAACAGATGCTTGCTGCCCTCACTCTGAGCCCTGCCTAGGCAGCAGGCACAGGTCTCAACCTGATAGGAGCAGGCTTGGTAGGGCTAGCAGCTCTCCTGGCTTCCACCGAGCCCATGGGGCAGAAGTTGTACTGGGGGAAGGGGTGTTCTTGCAGCTCCCTCCAGGGCCAGCAGGCTGCTAGTCCAACCCAGCCCTCATGTGTGTGCCAGAGCCCTTAGGACAGCCTGGCACTGCTGTTTTCCCAGCAGTAGGAAGGAACCCAGCTCAGGCTGTTGCAATCATGCTGCAATCAGGAGCCTCAGATTACTCCTGTGGGGTGAGCTGCCTACACATGACAGGCACATTCAAAGCTCCCAGGTCTTGGAGATGGGCCAAGACCTTCCAGAGAGTTGCAGACAGCAAATGGTGCAGGGAGAGCCTGGTGAGGTGTGGCAAGGTGGTGCTGGCAGTGCCCTTTGGTGGAGAAACACACTTAAGTTGGACCCAAGACACTGCAGGCAGCAAGTGCTCCCTACATACGCACGCAGGCTGGTACCACGGCCATGTACTGTCCCCAAAGCTGTTACCCTGGCCCAGGGCTGGTCCCTGGGCTGCAAGAGAAGCAGCATGCAAGGCTGATGCTCATCAGCTTTAATGTCTGTCTGGAGCAGTAGTCAGGCACTTGCAGGGCTCCTGGCCTGCACCTACCCCTCTGGGGATGCTGGGAACCTCCCAGGACGCGAGGCCTCAGTGCAGGCTCTTGTTGTGGGGCACAGCAGGGAGAGGGTGGCTGGTGCGCCCGTGACTCACAGGATAATCTGGTTTTTGTAGCTGCGGCTCAGCTCCTTGTGAGGAAGGACAATGGAGTTGAGAATAACGACCTCAGCAGGAATGGTAACGCTGCAGCCTGTGGGGAGAACGAAAAGAGTTTAGCTGGAGGGGAGAAGCTGCCTTGCTGAGCAGGGCCAGGGCCGCTCCATGCAGCAGACACGTACCCAGGATTGTGATGGATGGTGTGAGGCGCCCATCCCGGAAAAGGGTCTCGCTGTCGATCTTGGCATAGGGATCGTTGGGGTTGGGGTCGCTGGGCGTTCCTTCGACTCGGGCCCAGCGCCCAATCGTGCTGTCCCAGCCCACAATAGTATTGAGGACGCAGGTGTGGTCCTGGGGTGAAGGAGAGGGGGATGCAGGGTGCTGCTGCCTCCATGCAAAGGGGTGGGGGTTGACACCTACTCCCTCACACCCTACTTACATGGAGTGCGGCGCCGTGCAGGACGATGGACTCTCGCACACGCACACCAGCGCCCACGGTCACGCCCTCCCCAATGGAGACGTTGGGGCCCAACTGTGAGGGCAGAGGGAGGTGATGAGGGCAAGGAGGACAGCGATGCCCTTGGCACCCCTGAGCATGTCCCTGCACTCACCACTGCAGTGCTGTTGATGGAGGCTGTCGGGTGGATGTACACATTCCCTGCAACACAAGGCAGTGCATTCAGGGCAGGCAGCTCACAGGAGCACCTGCCTCTCCGGTAAGGGGAGGTGCCACTCCTGGGTCCCAGTGCCTCCCTAGGCAGCCCCAAAAGCGTTAGGGTGCCAGAAGGGTACCTCGGATGACAGGGCCTCCAGGTTTGTTCTGGGCCAGTCTCTCTGGGTGGCTTTTGCTGTACTGGTTCAGGTAAAGGCGACTGGCATAGATAGCAGAGCTGGAGGAGGAAAAGCAGAAGATTGTTATTGTCACTCTGGCACTACCAGGGCAGAGGAGGATCCAAAATCAGCACCGCACACCCACCCCCAGGGCTCTGCCTGAGCACTCTCCACTCCCATCCCTGGTACAGATCACTTGATGCTCCTGTTGCACCAACCCTAGCTCCAGCCCTTACCCAGCTGACTTGATCTGGCTCCAGAAGCCATCAGTTTTGTAGACGTAGAGTTTGCCACTCCCAGCCAGGGCCGTGAAAACGTCCTGCTCTAGCCGGATCACTTCTGCACGCTGCCAGCCATTGGAGCTTTCCTCTCTGCAAGCAAGAGTCATGTCAGACACCCACCCCAGTCATGGCCTCAGCCAAGGACCCCAGCAGACCTACCCTCCCCAAATGCAGGGGCTCTGACAATCCCAGATCCCTACCTAGCCATGCACTTCTCCCTGAAAGTGGGGACAGCACCAGCTGTCAGGCCAGGTTGGGACAGCCCCACTGAGCCTCAGAGCAGCAGAGGAACGGGGCTCTGCCAGCCAAAATAAGCTCTGAGCCAGAAGTTGATGGTGCAAGAGCCCCGCCTAGTCCAGGTGGGTGTATGATCCTGTCCCCAGTCCAGAGCCTGCACAGCTGGATTTTAGCTTGGGTGGTGGCAGAGATGTGAGGAGAGAGGCTGGCTGGTGCAAAGAGCTGGGGAGGGGAGCAGAGCATTCCCAGGTGAAAAGCTTGCTCAGCCTCTTGTCCAGAGCTGGATGAGAATGGGGTGGGAAGAGAGGAAGGGAGAGGGAAAGTCTCAAGCTGACCAGGAGCAGAGCAGAGGAAACAGCAGCCTGGAGAAGGGAGGGAAAGCATGCATTACCACTAGGACCAATCCAGCCCAGAGAACAGCCAGTGCAGACACAGAGGGAGACTTACCCAAGGTAAGGACAGCTGGTGCAGGACCAGGAAACAAGTGAGTGATGGCAGAGGACGAGAAAAGATAGAGAAAGAATGGAGGATGAGCGTGCTGCTGCAGCCCCGGAAAGCAGTGGGGGTGGGAGGGACACTGAGCAGAGTGAGGCACTCACAGTGCTAGCTCCTGCTGGTTCCTCTGGAAGACCTCACCAATGTGCTGAAAGATGGCAGGTGTGAAGAGGTAGATGCCACAGTTAATGATCTCACTGACAAACGTGCTGGGCTTCTCCACATAGTGCTGAACCTGGAGGCAAGGGAAGAGACCAATCCCAGGGTGCAGCCCCTCCACCCAGCAACACACCCTCTGTGGCATGCTGGGAACAAACACCCACGCAGGCAACACAGCACCTGCTGCCCACGGGTCCCCAAGACCCTCCAGTACCTCCTGCGTGTCCGCATTTGCAACGATACAGCCATAATTCAGTGCCTGTGTCCTGTTGGCCTATGAAACAAGGACAGTGTTAGCGGTGGTGGAGCAGTAGGCACAGGGAGGCAGAACCGATGAAACCCGGACCCCACAGTCTGTGACCCACCCACCACAGGAGCTGCTGGCTTCTAAGCCCACGGCAGAGCACTGCAGCTCTTCTGCTCCCCAGCACTGCCACTCACTGTGGTACCCAGAATGACAAAGCTGTGCACGTCCCCGTGCTGCTGCCGAAACTCCAGCATCTCCTGTAAGGGGAACTCTGAGCACACATCTGCGTTGAGGACAAAGAAGGCCTCAGCACCACCTGACAGGATCTGGTCTCGGAAGTGATAGATGCCACCACCCGTGCCCAGGGCTGCATACTCCTGAAGATACCTACAAGCCAAGCAGGGAAAAGGGAGGGCTTAGGGAAGCAGGTGCCTAGTGGCACCAACCAGCAGCAGGGCTGGAAAGGGTTGGGAGGGACTGGAGAGACATAATCCTGCCATGTAGTGATGGGGTTCACACGGGTATTGCAAAGAAGAAGGAGGCTGTGGCAGCTTAGAGTTGTGCTAGAGAGGCATCTCTGGAGCAGGAACCATCCAGGGCAGGGCCCAAGGAAAAGGAAAGGTGGTGGAACTAATGGGGGAGCCTGGCTGTGCCCATCCACGGTGGGACAGAGCCCAGCTGCCCAGTGCCAGAGCGCTGACTGGGGGCTGCCAGCCTGGAGAAGGCAGGTGAGGGGCTGAGCCAGGCTCTGCCACTGTGCGTGCCCCAGGGGTGAGAGAGCTCCTGCCCACCTGATGGGGATCTTGAACTCCTGCTGCGCCGATACGAGAAAGCGGCTGAGGGCCTCGTTGGGCTGGTAGAAACCCATCAGCAGGATCTCCTTCATGCCAGGCACCTGGAGGGGGACGGAGGAAGGGAGCAGAAAGGAAAGGGATGGCACTTGGCCCTTGCCTCCACGGCCCCAGACCCAGCCCCATGGCCTCCCGTACCTTGGCGCAGGCCTCGATGTGATGCTGCACCATGGGCACCCCGGCCACGGGGAAGAGCGGCTTAGGCACCTCGAAGGACAGCGGCCGGAACCGGGTCCCTGTGGAGCAGAGCGGGGTCGGCGGGGCACTGCGCCGGCGAGACACTCCGCGGGTCCGGCGCACTTACCCTTCTGCGGGCCCCCGATGAGGATGACGGCCTTGAGCGGCATGGCGGCTCGGCTCCGCTCCGGCGGTTCCGCACCGAGCCCCGGCTCCGCACCCCGGCTCCGCACCCGGGCCCGGCCCCGCCGCCACTTCCGCGCACGTGGCTGGGACACGTCAGCGCCGCGCGGGCCTGCTGCCGGCACTGCCCACCGCCAGGGGGCGCTGTGAGGCCCCTGTAGCGTGAGGGGGCGGCTGTGGCCGTGCGGGTGGCGATGGTCAGTGCGGGTGTGAGGTGGTCACTGCGTGGGGCGATTGTGGCCCTATGCGTGTGCGATGGTCCGTACGGGTGTGCAGGGGGCGGCTGTGACCGTGTGGGTTTGCGCAGGGCAGCGTGAGCGTGCAGGGGAGGTGCTTTGGCTGTGTGCGCCCCAGCGCTTCGGTGCGCAGTGCGGGGACACCGTGGGCTCTGACACGGCCTTGGACACACGGGCGTGCGACAGGCACAGGTTTGTAAGCACATGTGTGTGTGTCTGACTGCCCGCAGGCACCAGGCTGTGCGCGTGTGCCCGTGCCCACAGCGGCAGGCACAGCACCGGGGGGCTGGTGAGTGCAGCCGGGGCAGCTGGGGGGGCAGCGGGCTGTAACCGGAGCAGTCCCTGCCGACACGGCCCGGCCTCATATGGGTAGCGGATATTTATAGCCAGGCATCAGGTCCCTCACCGGCACCTGCCATGCCCGCAGCAGGAGCACTTCCCTGCTGTCCCGCTGTGCCGGCCACCATCGGGCCCTCTGGCACTCCATATTTTCACTCCATGACGTAAGGGCCATGTGAATCTACCCCACTGCGCTCGCCCCAGCGCTTCACAGCTTCTCTGCCTTTTTCACCAGGTTTCCAGCATGGAAGCCCAGCCTCAAGCGGAAGCCTTTCTGGACTCGGGTCCCTAGGTTTTGGGACAAGGACCCTCCCGAGATACGAGGGGCACTTCACACTTGCACAATCCCCTCCCAGCAAGGCACTGAAACTGGAGGGGCTGCTCAGGATCTTTATTGCTGCTCTGGCATGTTGCTTGCTCCAAACCATGGGGACATTGGCAACTCCGGAGCCCGGCAGAGAGGAGGGGACAGGGATGGGAATGGGAATGAGCAGATGCCTTCTCCCCAAAGTCAATAAATAAAGCCCTATCACTACAGCAGCATGAGGAAGGTGAGAGCCCAACCACTGTTCCTGTCCCCCTGCTCAGGGCACCCCACATCGTGCACCAGCCAAGGAGGGCTGAGGAGGGGGCACAGGGCAGGGCAAGGCACCTCGGGGTGAGGTGGGAGGTGGGAGGGGTCTGGGGACAGGCGGGCAGGCTGGTGGTGGAGTACAGGGCAAGGTTCGGAGCTGGATGGGCAGAGCACGAGCAGCATGGGCCTGAGCAGACACAGGAGGTGTGCATGGCACCTGGGTGCCCCCCTGCGAAAACGGGGTGCTTGCCAGTCCCCCACCCTGGCATGGAGCGCAGCCGACAGCCCCAGGAAAGGCACCGGCATCGGTCCTGGAGCCACAAACCCACTTGCCAGGACCGGGGCTGGGAGGAGCAGAAGGCGGGGGCTGGCAGCCCCCACTCCCAGCTGTAAGGACTGGGGCTGTGCCGGATGGCAGGGGATTGTGAGCAGGCCCCTCTCTGCAGGAACCACTGGAGCAACCTCAGTCTTCTGGTGCTGGTGTGCAAACCAGGGGGAGCACAGGGACTGCTACACCGTGGCCAGGGGCAGCTGCAGGCTGCAGTGTAAGGCACACGGCTGATGGGACCTGCGTGGCCAGGGCTTGCTGGGAAACTGCCAGCTCTCCCCCTCCCATCTGAGGCTTCCTGTGCCCCCCTGTCTGCATCCCATTCTCCCCCCGACCCTCTGCCACATTCTCTGTTCCTTGCAGCAAGGCTTCCCACCACCCTCCCACTGCCGGACCCCACTGCTGGTCTGGCTGCAGCAGCACCTCCTCTCCATCGGCACTGCCAAAATGACGCTGCTGGCCACCAGCATCCCTGACAGCAGCACGTGAGGTCCATGGACTCATCCTGGCGTGTCCCAGCTCCTCCTCAGCCGCCCCATACTGTGGCCCATGGAATGTTCCTCTGGCTCCCCGGCCCCTCATGGCCGTGGCCAAGGCACCGGTTACTGTGGCCCTGGTGGCTGGCTGCCCTGGTAGGAGCGGAGTAAGACCTTGTGCTTCGTGACAGCCTCGCCGCGGCGCCGCTGGTGATCCACCAGGAATTCCTTGAGGCGGTTGGTGGTGAAAGTCAGGGTCTGGCGGCGCAGCTTCATCAGGTAGGCGTCCTGGAGCCAGGCATTGGCGAAGCAGTCCTTCACCGTGGGGCGGCTCCTGGGGCAGAGCCAGCTCTGTATCAGCCCACTGCTGCTCCCCCCCCCAAACCCGGACACCACCCCTGCCCTGCAAGACCCTGGGGGCCCCAGCCCTCTCCAAGAGCAGTGGTGGACTCCAGGGCCCTGGACTCAGGGGATGCCAGACCTCTCCAGAAGCAGGGATGGACTCCAGGTTCCCACTGATGATATCTGGAGGGGTCCCATGTGGCAGGGAGCTGGCTCAGTCACGGGCACAGTCTGGAGCCACATGTCCTCCCTGGCTAGGTTGGGCACTCACCAAGGGTGGACAGTGAGGACCTTGCGGATGAAGAGGGCAGCAGTCTGCGAGACATTGGGGTACAGCTTGAAGGCATCAAAGCGCCCTGCCAGGATGCGGTTCTCCGTCTCGATGGGGTCCAGTTCGAAGAATGGTGACCGCCCACTGAGCCTGTGGTGGTAGAGGGGATGGATGGGCTGGGGAGACAGCAGTGGAAGGGCACTGCTGGCCCCTTTCCCCCCTATCCCTGGTTTGAACAGCCACAGCTGCCCAAGGTGTCTTCATCCTCATGTCCAGCTGGGAAGGGTCTGCCAGGCTACAGCACCCCTCAGCCCACCATCAATTTGGTGTCCTCCATGGCACCAAGCCCTGAGTGGGGCTGACTACACTTCAAGGTTCTCATTCCCCAACCCCTTCTCTTACATGATGTAGGTGAGGACGCCAACGCCCCAGACATCTGCTGCAGAGCCCACCGGGTCCCCCTTCACCACCTCTGGCGCTGTGGGCAGGGGAGCAGGTCTGTCATATACAGAGAGACACCAGCCCCAGCATCCGCTGTATCCCCAGCACCCACAGTATCCCCAACACCCACAGCAGCCAAGCACCCACAGCAGCCACACACTCCACTGCTGCACCCTCCAGCACCCCTCCCTGACACTGCAGCACCCTGACAGAGCCCAGCACATCCAAGGACACCCCAACTGCCCCACAACACCCAAAGTTTCCCAGTGACCCCAGCGATGCTTTAGAAATTCTCAGCAGACACCCCCAGCACCCCAAAGGCCTCCCACCTTCCCCAAGGACACAGTTCCTCTCCATTCCCAACCCCCCCAGAGCACAGGCATACAAGCACACCTTTGGGAATAAGCATGCCCCAGTTCTGTCCCTGTCCCCTTCCCCATGCCACAGCACCCCTGGGTGCCCCACTCACACATGTACTCCAGGGTGCCGGCACGCCGTCCCAGCTGCCGCAGCACAAGGGGGTTGTAGGTCTGGGCACTCCCAAAATCGATGATCTTGAGGGCATTTGTGCCTGAGACGATGATGTTGTCTGGCTTGATGTCGAGGTGCACAATGCGGCGGCCGTGCAGGTACTCAAGGCCCTGCAGGAGCTGCAGTACGTAGCTCACCACGTCATCCTCCGAGTAGCGAAACCTGGGGGCAAGTGGCATCAGCGGGCAGCCCCATACCAGCAGTTGTCCCCGGTGGCCCTGTGCCCACCTGTACCTGTCCACAATGCTGTAGAGGATCTCCTTGCCAGCACAGTTCTCGCAGATGAGCACCAGGTAGCGGGGGGTGATGTACGCCTCATGCAGGGCCATGATGCGCTCGTGGTGCAGCGCCTTGAGGATCTCGTACTCCTGCAGCACGCTCTGCTTCCGTTCTGCCTCGTAGGGCACAATCTTGGCCATGAAGTGCTTCCCTGTGGCATTCTCCTTGCACAGCCGGATCACCCCGAAACGGCCTCTGTGGCATAGGGCAGGATTCAGCATCCCTGGTGTGGGGTGCTGCAGGAACACCCCTGGCAGAGCATCTTGTCCCACCCCTACTCACCTTGCTTTCTCATCCAGGAAGGTGTATGGCTTCTGGGGGACACCCTGCCGCAGTGCTGTGCTGTCTTTTGCCCCTGGAGCCCCACTGGCAGCTGGGGGCTCTTTGGAGGATGGGGGAGTGGTGGTGGGCTCCAGCGCAGGGGGTGAGGTGGGGGGCATAGAGATGAAGGAGGTGACCATGTAGGGGGGCATCTTCCGTGCAGATGTGGTGTTGGGAGTGGGAGACTGTGTGGGGGCTGAGTTGGGTGCGGTTGACACTGGGGAAATGGTGGGGGACTT
>VZRR01009549.1:94861-108726 GCA_013398015.1 Oreocharis arfaki
CTGTGTGAGGAGAGGCAACAGTCCGAGGGGGGGTGAACATCAGCTCGGGGGGCACGTAGACAGTGATGTTGGGTGGAAGGTCAGGATCTGGTGGCACAGCCTCTCCATGGGGTGCAGGGGGTGGAAGGACCCCTGGGGGGGCACCCTCCTGTTCTGCTCCAGCTGCCTTCTGTACCACTCCCTTGTGCTTGTGTGGCGGCGTGGTGGGAGGGGCCCCTGTGGCCACCGGCTCCAGCTGCTCCTCCGCTGTCTGGGTTGACCGGCTGGAAGCCAGCTTCGCAGGAATGGGGACAGCAACATCCTTGGCTGGGGCAGCTGGGGCATCTGCAGGGAGCAAAGGGAGGTGTGAGCCAGGTGAGGGGAAGCTAGGAGTGAAGTGCAAGTGGCACCTCATTTCCCAAAGCCCTGAGGGGAAAGATGCCCTGTGACTCAAGGATCCCCAAAGCACCCCAGAGGCCACAGGTGGCCCCATGGCTGCCCCACGCCCACGGGACAGGGCTTGCTCACCTGCTGCGTCAAGATGCACCTTTACCGAGGGGTTGCTGTAGGGTCCCTGACCAGCCTTGTTGACACAGGCCACACGAAACTTGGCAGTGCTCCCGGGAGGCAGATCTGTCACATTGAAGTAGCAGTCAGCGATGCCAGTGCTGACAATCTTCCACTCATGCTCCCCTGCCAGAGCAGAAATAAGGTAAGGTAAGGCAGACCAGAGACAGGAGCAGCCCACTGTCCCCCGTCCTTGATTCTGCCAAGCCACAGGGGACAGCCAGGACATTGGGCACTTTTGTCCTGGATAGGTGTCCCTCTGTGAGCCCATATTCCTGGCTGTGGCTCCCAGGGTATGTGAGGCAGCACCACATACCATCCACTCTGCGCTCCAGTGTGTAGGTGCAGGGGGCTTTGCTCTCAGCAGGCTTCCACAGCACCAGCACCGTGTTCTTGTACTTTTGGGGGATCTCTGGGGTGCCTGGCCGCCCAGGGAGCCCTGCAAGGGTACAGATGGGGTGGGCTGGGTGTCCAGCCAGGGGAAGGGCAGAGCTGCTGCAGTGAGAGGGCATAACAACACATGGGCTCAGAGATGCTGGAAATGCTCATGCAAAACCAGCCTGTCCGCTTTTAAAAGCCCCAGTCTCTTGCAGATGTGGAGAGCAGTACTCCAGTGACCTGCACCAACTTCTCCCCAGCCATGTGCCCGACTTGTGCTCTTTCTGTCTCCTGAGGTTCCCCCAGCCTCCTTACGTGCCACAGCCAGCGTGCAGGAGCTGATGGCTGTGCCCAGGATGTTGGCGGCTGCACACTCGTACAGCCCTGCATCCTTCCTGGAGACCTTGGCGATGGTGAGCATCTGACGTCTGTCCTTGCAGGAGACGACGTTCAGCCCACTGTCCGGCTGCAGGGACCGCTTGTCTGTAGGGGGAGCAGAGGAGAGAGATGATACAGTGCCTTGCCAGAGCCCACCCACTGAGGCAGTGCAGGCAGCCCGCAACCTTTCATCCAGAGGATCCGTGGGGTTGGGCTGCCAGCAGGAAGGCAGCAGAGGGTCAGCGCCTCGCCCTCCAGCAGCACCTGGTCCTTCAGCTTGATGTGGAAAATAGGGGGGAAATCTGGAAAGCAAAGTGGGGGATTAGGCTGGGGTGGCGATACGCACCGACCATCCCGTCCTGGGGCTGAACTTACCCGATTCACTGGGTGTGTGTGGCCGGCCGGCGGCGAGTCCCTCCTCCTGCAGAAGGCTGGAGGGGATGCTGGGCTGTGAGGCCGTCTTCTCCTTCTTGCCCCGGGAGAGCCCCCAGCGCTCCCAGCGGGACCTCTTCTGGCTGTCACCCGCACCTGTGGGCACCCAGGGCAGCTGAGAGCGGGGCCAGGCCACGGCGGCCACGCCTGCCTTGCCCACAGCGGCTGGGCCATGGGTTGCCAGCAGGAGTCCCCCGCAGGATCTCCCCTCAGCGCTCACCTTTGGCGGAGGCAGAGGAGCCTATGCTGACCTCGGAGCGCAGGGACTCAGAGGAGGGGGCGGGAGCGGGGGCCAGCCTCGGTCGCAAGCTCTCACCCTCGGAGCTGGTGCGACGGAGTTCCTGGGGTCCCTCGCCCTCCGACCGCTCATCCGACACGCTGCGTAGCCGCGCCGAGACCCGCTCCATTGTGGCACTGATCTTCCTTCGCACTGCCACCGCCGGTGACTCGCTCTCCCCACCGCCCCCCGGCTCTGACTTGAGGCTCTCTGAGTCCCTCCGCTCCCTGGAGCTGGCCAGAGCCATGCTCCAGGAGAAGCGGCGCCCACCAGCTGGGGTCTCACTGCCTCCGTTCTCCCCCATGCTCTTCTTCCTCTCAGCAGGCGGAGTCCGCTTGAGGAGTATAGACATCCTCCGGAAGAAGCCCCCATCCTTCTCCATCTCATGCAGGTCCTGCACTGACTTGGACTTGGCTGCCAGCCCGGTGGGCCGGTCCTTGCGCAGCTCCAGGGGCACACCAGCTGGTGTAGGACGGTAGATGCCCTCATCAGAGACTGGGGGGCCAGCCAGGTGCCGGTCCTCGGAGCGGGAGCGGGTGAGGAGCTTCAGCCCCCGGGTGAGGGATGATTCGCGTCCCCGCTTGAACTTGGCCTCAAAGACCTCCTCCGAATCGATGTCCTGGATGACCAGGGAGCTGGAGGAGCCAGTGGGCTTCACCTCCTTCCTTGATGCTGGTGCTGGCATAGGGGGCTTTGCAGGGCTGGCTGGTGGGGTCTCCTTGACGTTTGGTGGGGGCTCATTGGTGGTTGGTGGGGGCTCCTCAGTGGCTGGCTCCCCGCCTGGCATGGCTCCCATGGCTTGCATCATCTTGGCATAGGAAGACTTTATGTGGGTTTGGGGACCAGGGGTTGTGGGCTGTGGTGGGGTGGGAGCTCCTGTCTTGGCAGCCCCCTCCCCACTGGCTCCAGCAGCCTTGGTGGGTGTCCTCTCTTCCTGTCCCCTCTCCATGGGCTTCTTCCCTGTCGTGGTGGCAGCCTTGATGGCCCCAGGTGGGCCATGTTCCTCAGGGATACGCCTCCTCCCTGAGGCAGCCTTTGCAGGGGGGGCCTGGGGAACAGTGATCTCTGCTGGAGGGGGTGTTGGTGTGCTTGGGGTGTCTGGTGGCACTGTGGGCCGAGCATCAGAGAGAGCAGAGAGAGAGGGGGACTCCTTGAGCCGTTGGGCCTCCAGGCAGGCCACTGGGATCTCCAGGGGTGCTCCAGAGCGTCGATGCCGGACGACAGGCTCAGCGTCCCCGTGGCTGAAGGAGCTGCTCTTCTGCAGCCGGCACTCAGTGGGGAGGAGACGCGGTGACGTGGCTTCACTGGAGGCTGCCCGCACCAGCCGTGGCACTGCTGGTGCCTCCAGCCGGGCCGACCGTGAGACTTTCTTGTCGGGGCTGACCCCCAGGGTCTCCAGGAGGGGACCCCGCAGGCCGCTGACCTTGCTGTCCCCAGAGCTGCCCCGCAGCAGCCGCTGACGCATCAGCTCCAGGCGCTGGGCATGATCGTCCTCCCCCCAGACCACCTTCCGCCTCGGCAGCTCCATGGAGGCTGCCTTGGCCAGGGCCCGGCGGGGGTCCCGGACCGCCTCAGCCCCCTCCTCAGCCCCCGGGGGCTGTTGGAGCAGCAGGGCGCTGTCAGCAGAGCCACCCCTCTTCAGCTCTCCCCGACGGGCACTCCCTGGGGACTCCAGGCTAGAACCCTTCCTCATGGCTTTGTGAGGATACTCAGGCCGCTTCTGGGCTTCAGGGGCTTCCTCATCAGAGGAGCCAGGCGCCTCCACCTCTGCACATGGTCGCCGTGGTCCAGCACCCCTTGGCCGCTTCCCCAGGGCCACCCCGGGCTTCCCTGTGCCCTGGCTCTGCCACTCCATGGCGGAGACATCCCCCTCCGGCTGCAGCCCCTCGGATGTCCCAATGGTCTCATCGTCTGTGGGGATCTCATTGAGTGACATGCGGGAGCCAGAGAACTCCACCTGGTGAGGCATGGGGATGAAGGGCAGCTCATCCAGGTCATCTGAGTCCGAGGAGGATGACAGCGCTGGTGACTCCTTGAGGTGCCGGGGCACGGCGATGGAGAGGTGGTTGGACGTGTCCTCCAGCAGCTCTGGGATTGGCCGCAGCACCATGTTGCACTTGTAGCTGATCTGCGAGCGCTGCAGCCGGCAGAGATGGCTGGATCAGGCCCAGGTGCATGGCATGGCATCATTCTGCCATTACACATCCCCCTATCCTGCCCAAGACACAATCCCACCTGCCCCCTCCTTCCCCAGCCCCTGCCTTCACCTGCCATTTCCGACGGGAGATGAAGAGCTTGAGGTGGTCAGTGCTGATGACCTTCCCTTTGGCCAGTGTCTGTGGGGTGAGGGGACAACGGTGTCCCTTGGAGCCTGCAGCAGGCTCAGGGAACCCCGTGGCCTCTTGGCGTTGGGTCCGTGCCCAGGCTCACCTTGAACCAGGGATGCTCCAGGGTCTGTTCTGCATTGGGTCTCCTGTGAACCGACACCATTGGGTGAGAACCACCCAGGCTCAGGGGCTTTGGCCAGGGGAAGAAGGGCAGGAGAGTCTGGCTGCCCATGGTGCACCCTGGCAGAGTCATGCAGCCAGCCTCCCCTTGGGCACCCCAATGCACAGGGGTCCCTGCCCTCCCTTGAGCACAAAGCTCATGCTGAAGGGGCGGGGGATGGGGAAGGGGACCCTGCAGCACTCACAGCTTGTCATTGACCAGCACTTTGATGACAAAGCCCTTGGCTTCCCGGGTGAGCCCCTGGAACATCCTCTCCTCAAAGGCCACATTGTAGTTGCGGATGTTCATCAGCGTTGTCTTGTCATTCTCCCCCACGAAGGGGGAGATCCCTGTCAGGCTGCCAAGGAGGAGACACTGTCACTGGACCATGGGGCCATGGGAAACAGCATGGCAAGTGCAGAGAACTCAGGACAGGACCCCAGATCCCATCTTTGAGGTAATGGGCACATGGGAAACAGCATGGCAACTGAGGAAACTGAGGACAGGACCTCAGACCTCAGCCCTGGCGCCATGGGGAGGGCAGAGGTAGGAGCAGCTGGGAAGGAGGCTGAGTCTGTAAGGAGTCATGGGCATGGTCACAGCCTCAGCTCTAGAACGGGTGAAGGGGTGGAAAGAGTGTCCCTCCTGCAAAGACACACCAGGGCACTTACCAGAGGTATGCGATAACCCCCACAGGCCTGCAGAGAGGAGAGCACAGTTACTGCACATCACAAGCCCTCCAGGGTTCCCAGTCACTCCTGGCATAGCAGGAAGCTCATCGACCACCCAAGGGCCACCCTTACCAGATGTCAGTGACGCTGGAGACAGGGGTCTGGTTGACAATCTCAGGGCCCACGAACTCAGGGGTGCCATACTTGCAGTACTGTGGCTCCTCAGACGTCAGCTCCTGCGCGTTGCCGAAGTCACAGATCCGGATCTGCTCACTGCTCAAATCTGCCATCAGGAGGTTTTCTGGCTACAGGACAGTGCAGAGCAGAGGGGAGCTTGGCAGGAGGCAGGGGCTTTCCTCAGAGAACGAATGTTCCCTGTCAGCAGGACCACTCCCGACGCAGTGCACCAGGAGCCCTTCACTGGAGGCACCGGGCAGGAGGAGTCTGTAAAGACCTGCACTCACTTTGATGTCCAGGTGCAGGACACTGTGCTGGTGGAGGTAGCAGATCCCTTCCAGGACCTGCCGCATGTATGACCGGACCTGCAAGAGATGGAGTGAGGAGAGGGGGCACCCTGAGCATGGCTCAGCCGCACACTGGCCCTGTGCAGAGAATGTGGGCTGTGGCCCCCTTAGTAGCCTGATACAATGAGCACTGCACATCTCTAGGCTGGGACAGACCCCACCGTCCCCAGGATCGCTCCCTTCCACATCACTTTGCTCCCACAGCATTCACTCACCTCCGACTCGCACACTGAGGGCTTCCTCACCATCCTGTCCAGCAGCTCTTCTTCAGAGCAGCTGGGCCCCAGTCAAGGAACATAGAAATTCCATGCTCCATGGTGCCCCACACCCAGCTCCCCTGCACCCACTCTGCCCACCCATTTCCCCCAAAAGCCTCCCCTCCTCTCCTGTGCTGTGCACTCATGGAGCAGTGCCCAGAGGATACAGCTCCATGACCATGATGACTGCATTCTTCTTCTCAAAGGCATCATGGAAGAAGACAATGCGCTCGTGGTCCAGCTGAGAGAGAATGTGCAGCTCCCGCCGTGCTGACTGCTTGGCCTTTGTCCTCCCAGGGATGAACTTGGCAGCAAAGTCCAGCCGGGTGCTCTTCTCTGTTACCCTCCGCAGATAGGAGAAAGCCCCCCTGCAATTCAGCAGTGGGGGGTAAGGAAGGAAAAGAAGGTGGATGTGTAGGAGACCCCCCCCAATTCGTTGAGGAACTGGCACAAGGACCCACTCTGCAGGGAGCTGCCTGCAGCCTCAACAGCTCTCTGCGACCATCCATTGAGACCCCAAGCCTGGCTTTTCTCTGACCACTCCAGGTCCCCACCCTAAGCTGGCACAGGAGCATCCACTGACAGCTGAGAGGAGCCCCAGCACACCAGGATCTGGCATATAAAGGAGCTCAGTCCCCTGTGTTGGAGCCCCAGGGTGTAGCCTGGCTCCAGCACCCCACTCCCTGCAGTGCCCAGGATGCCCCGTCATGCCAGTGGCCACCTACCTCCCGATTTCCTCGTGCACATCGTAGTAGTCAGTCAGGCGTCGTGCCTTGTGCAGTGCATCCTCCTCCATGGCGGCATCAGCAGTGGGCTGGGCTGGGAGAAGGAAAGGGGCTGGCAGGGGACAAGCCAGACACCCAGGCTCTACCCTCAGGGGCTGGGGAGCCAGTCAGCCATACCTGCCCGCACCACAAGCTCTGCTTTGCAGGAGACCTCCCCAGCCAGGTTCTTGGCCGTGCAGGTGTAGACACCACTGTCAGGCTCGGCAGCACCCAGCACCACCAGCGAGCACTCATTGTCCTCATATACGAAGCTCAGGTGGCTGCTCTCCTCCAGCAGCTCCCCATCCTGGGGGTGGCAGGGATGTTGGGGGCGTCCTGTCTCATCCCTGACCAACTCCCACCACCCTTTCCCCATGGATAGGCCACAGGACACATCCTTGATCACCAGTGCAGCAGCCCAGGTGAGGCAGTGAAGTGTGTGGGTCTGGTGGGAATATGGTTGAGGAAGGGGTCGGGGGGTCCCAGCCCACCTTGTACCACATGATGTCCGGCAGCGGTTTCCCCTCCACCACCACAGCAAATCGCGGTGTCTCCCCTTCCTGGGCATCGATGTCCTCCATGATGGACTCAAAACGCGGTGCCTCTGCCGAGAGATGGGGCATGGGGCACCATGGGGCAGTGTCACCTCCCTGCCAGTGGCACGGGGTGTACAGCTGCGAGGCACTGTAAGTAGGGGTAGGGGCATGGAGTGACATGGGGCAGAGCCACCCCAATGCACCTGGAAGTGGGACCTCTACAGGGCAGGCCAATGGCATGTGTCTGCAGCAGCATTTGGCAGTTCTCCATTGGAATGGGGTACTGTGGGACAGTGCCACTCACAGCACATAGGATGGAGCACTGTGGTAATGCATCGCATGTTACATACGGATGTGGGGTACTGTGGGGCATTGTGCAGGTGTCCCCTATGGTTCTCAGCTATAGGGCACTGGGAGCAGTGCCTCCCAATTATACTCAGGGATGGGACACCCTGCAGCAATGCCACCCATGGCATATTGCTGAGGGACACCATGAGGCACTGCTTCCCCATGTGCACAGTCATGGGGCACATGGGACGCCTCTGCCCAGGTCAGACATGACTATGGGACACTGGCAGCAGTGCCAACGTGTGGTTCATGGTCTTTCATCCCCGTGATCGCCACACTGTAGAGCGGCATCCCCACAACATATGAATGTGAAGCACTGAGGAGCAGTGTCATGCTATGGGGCAGTGCCCCCACGGCATATGGGCATGGGGCACCATGGAGCAATGCCACCCTCCAGGTCAATGCCCCCCCCCTCCTCCCAGCATATGGGCTTGGAGCAGCATAGGGTGATGCCACCCCCCAGCAGAGGGACACGGCCCCCAGTGCAGGGGCACCTACCTGCGAGGCGGAGGCGGAGGGTGCAGTGGGCAGTGCCGTGGCGGTTGCTCACCTCACAGGCCAGCAGCCCCGCAGCCCCCCGGCCCACTCGCAGCAGCTGCAGGCAGTGCTGGTCGTCGTCTGGCATCATCATCTCACACGTGCCCTCCAGTTCCCCCAGCACCTGCCCACCCCTGCAGGCACACCAGCTGTCACATCACAGCTCCACAGGCAGACCCACTGCCGCATTGATAGATCCCACCCCACAGCCTCATGACCACCTCCTTACCCACAGTCAGCCCCAGTTGCCACCCCGCAGCCCCGGCAAAGTGATCACACCCCCTTGCTAGCTCTGCCTCCTCAATGGCTCTTGCCCCTTAATACCCCACAGACAGCACACTACAACCCACCCTCTCAACTCTTCAGAGCCCTGGACATCACCCTTGTGTGCACCCACAGACCAGTCCCAGGGAAGGAGCCACACACGCACACAGAGTGGGCTGCACGGAGAGGTGATGTGGAAGTCCTTCTTTATGCATCCTGTGGGGTGATGCTAGGCACGGGGCAGGCAATAGGCACAGTGCCATGTCCTACCTCTTCCAGGTGACAGTGGCCTCCACATGATTGATGGTGATGGTGATGGAGGCTGGCTGGCCTTCTACCACATACACCACATCTGGCTTGTCCAGGATGACTGGGGCCTCCTCCAGGTAGGGACCTGCCAAATGCATTGTCACCAACCCCTCCCCATTCCATGCCACCCAGCCCTGGGCAGCTTACCATCTGACAAGGGACAGAGACCTCGACGCCAGCTGCCCACTCCCTCCCCATTGCCCTTCTCACCCTGGTCCAGGAGCTGCACAGGCCCCACAGGTGGGGAGGGCTTGCTGTTGGTCTTGGGAGTGGCAGTGATGACACGGAAGAGGTACTGGGCACCCTTGGTCAGCCTGTGCACTGTGTAGGTGGTGTCCCGCACACCAGTCACCAGCACCACCCACTGCATCGTGCCCAGCACTTGCATTTGCACCACATAGGTCACCGAGTTGGGGTCTGCAAGGGGAGAGGGTCAGTGCAGAGCCCCTGGCATGGGGCTACCCCATTTGCCCCATCATGGCATTGCCCACCCCCTGCCATCTTCCTGCCCATACCCTGCCCCCTCACCTATGGCAGTGTCCAGCCACTTGGGCTTGTTCCAGGTCAGCGTGATGGCTCTGCCAGTCACTGAGGCCACAGTGGGGGGGCCGTCTGGGGGGGTTGGCACCACATCTGCATGGGGAGGTGGGCAAGTATGTAAGCATGGCCACTGCCCCAACTCATCAGGGCATCTGCCTCATGCTGTGGGAGATATTGGCTGAGGGGGTGGAAGAGGCCAGCAATTCTTTCTGGTTTCCTGGTAGGGGCTCAGCCTGCCAGCCCCTGTGGGACTGGCACTGCCAGCAAGCTTCATGAAGGACCTAGTAGTCCAGGGATGGGTCCTGACCCCACAAGATGAGAACTGCACTGCTGGCCCCACTTTTATGTTGGATTAAAGACCTCCTGAAGTCCCCTCCAACCCAAAGTGCCCTGTGATCCTATTCCCCTAGGACCTCGCAACAGTCCTGGGGCACAGCCTGGGAGGGTGGCTGTGAGTGGCTGCACATCCCAAGTGGTGTCCGCTGCTGCTTACCAGTGACATAGAGGTGGGCATAGCACGTGGCCTTCCCCACTTTGTTGGCAATGACGCTTTTGTAGACACCAGCATGTGCGTGGCTGACAGCCGTGAATACCAGACGATGGATGTCTTTATCTGGTGGAGAACAGGGGGACACAGGTAAGACCCCAGCAGCCAAGCAGCACAGAGCTCCCCTTCCTGCCTCATGGGGTGTAAAGGTCTGGGGGGTGATGCCTCCTCCAAGGGTGTCGCCCCTTCTCCCACCCCGTGTAGAGGGACCCCGGAGGATGGGGAGGGCAGCGAGGAGTCCTACATTGCATCATCTTGCGGTCATCAGTGCTGTCAATTCGGGAGCCATTGTGGTACCAGGTGATGGAGGGGTAGGGCATCCCGGCAACCTGGCACTCCAGCACGGCCTCCTTTGACTCCACCACGTCCAGGTTGTGCAGTGGCTTCAGGAAATCAGGCATGGTGAAGCACTCTGCCTCTGTCTCCACCTGCTCTGGCTCCTCCGGGATGGATGGCATCTTCTCCAGCTTAGAGCTGCAAGAACCCGCACATGCTCATGATGGGAGCATGGTGCAGTGCCCCCAGCTCAGCCCCAGCCCTAGGCTTTGCATAAGCCTGTTGTATCCCAAGTCCCAGAGGGGAGCAAGCAGGGAGAAGCAGATTCCAGTGACCGTCCAACTCTTACATCTGGGAGGCTGCAGATGGCCGCGGCTCCTCCACATAGAGCTCGGCAGAGCACTCCACATGGCCATGGGTGTTCCTGGCGGTTGCCTTGTACTGCCCCTCATCTTCACTGCCCACGTGCACAATGACCAATGAGTGCAGCCCTCCATCCTGCTGAATCCGCACGTTCTCTCCCTCCTGCACTGGCAGGCCTGTGCAGAGACACACACCAGCATCAGTAGCAGCACCCGCTCCAGTCCCAGGCAGGTGCAGCCTCTGGGTGCAGCCCCCAAGGAGATGAGGAAGGGTCACCCTTGGCAAGCTCTCTGGGCTTGGGGGTTACCAAAGTGAGTCCAGGTAACCGTCGGAGGGGGAGTCCCACTGATCATGCAGACAAAACGCGCTGTCCGCCCTTCCACCACGTCCACATCCTCCAACTTGCGGGTGAAGAGTGGCTGCACGGAGGGCTGCACCGTCAGCCGGGCACTGCAGGTCAGCTCATCTGCGAGGAGAGCAGGCACTGGTGAGCCCCCATAGCTCATGCCTGTGCAGGGCAGGAGGCAGCCTATGACCCCCCCGGCTGCAACCCAGCAGCCAGTGTAGCTGTGGGTGAGCATACCCCATACACGGTGGGGGTTGAGCCCAGGTGTGTGGGGTTCCAGGCTCTGTCCCTGTGCAGGGCAGAGTGGTACAAATGTGTGCAAGGTCCCCATGCCCAGGGCTGGGGCTCTGATGGCAGCAGGCACCTCTTTCCTCTCTCCACAGCAGTAAGGTGGGGTGGGAGAATGCCCTGTCCTCCCTATCGGGCAGGGGATCACAGCTGGCCTATCCCCTTGGGGATGGGGCAGTGATGCTTAAGCAGGTAGTGCCACCACATGCAGCATCCAAGGAACAACATGGGGACAGGTGAAGGCTGGATGCTCCAGTTGGGGGGATTTCCAGCCGGGACCAGTTTGCAAGGACGATGTTGTCACCCACCCTGGGCAAGGATGGGCAACACCATTCTCAGGCACACCCTCACCTCCCTGAGCCCCAAACTGCTGCTACCCTCAAAGCCCCACAGGCATACAGCATCCTTCATGGAGGGGTGCACAGGCACCAGCCACAGGGTGCAGGGAATGCTACTTCTTCCTGCAATCCCCCCAACCCTGCTGCCTAGGTGGGCTGAAGAGTGGACTCTGCATGGGACAGAGCTGTGGGCAGCATACACAGGCACAGGCGTGTCAGAGCCATGACACAGAGGCCCATGCTACTCTTGATGAGCTGCCGCCAGTGATGGTTTGGTGGGAGAGGCTGGGAAGCCCTGACTCCCTGCCTGTTTCCCCACCACCTCCCGAGCCAGCAGAGATATGTCAGTACTGGAGCTGGGTGCCCAGAAGCTCTGGAGCCAGGGGACAGGGACAGCTGGACCCCAAGCCTGCATCCGCCTGGTGCAGCCATAGTGCAAATGCATCTCCCCATGTTTCAGGGAGCACATGCATGCTGACAGAGGACCTGAGTGGAGTGGGGTGGGACAGGGCTGCAGAACTCGGGGTCCTGGAGCCCAAGAACTGATGCACACCAGGTTTCCTTGAGAAATCTTCCCAGTGCCTGGGGTACCAACCACTCCCTCTCCCAGTGTCCCCCACCTCCAGCACTCACAGCCACATCCCTGGGGACAAGAGCCCTGAGGCCAGGGCAGGAGAGACTATCCACTCAGGCCAAACCCTGAGTGAGAACCCCCCTGGGGGACCTACATGCCCACCGCTTACCTTTGGCAGTGCTGAGCTTGCAGGTGTAGATTCCGCTGTCATCTTCATGCACAGAGGTGAGCAGCAGCTTGCACTTGCGCCCATCAAAATGCATCTTGCATTTGAGCAGGGCAGGCTGGAGCAGCCGGCCCCGGGACAGCCAGTCCACGTCCATGTCTGGCGGGCCGGCCACCATGCACTCAAAGACTGCCAGCTCCCCCGCCCCGACCACCAAGTCCTGCAGGGGAACCACGATGGCCAGGGACTGGCACTCGGGGCGAGCTGCCCAGAGAGGGGGGAGAGAGAGAAAGAAAGAGAGAGATGCATCTCAGCAACTGAAAAGCAACCATGAGAGGTAGCAGGGATGAAGTGGGAGCACGTGCAGGGCAGTGGTTCATGCAGGGAGGGGGCCTGGTGCAGCGGGCAGGGAGTGCAGCAGGGAAGGGTGGGAGGGGAGGCGAGATGTGGAAAGCAGAGCTGAGCCAAGGAGGGGGCTGGGGGTGAGGGGAGGTGTCCGTGCCAGGAACACACCACACAGCGCTTTACCAAACAGATTTTATTAGAGCTACAAAAAAAACGGGTCACGGCCTCGCAGCCCGCCCCCCCGTCAAGCCCCCTCCCTGGGGAGAAGAGATCCACAGCCAGGGGATGCTCCTGACAGACCCAAGCCTTGGGGCTACAAGGGATGTCTCTTGGTGGCGGAGCTGGCACCTGAGTGGCCACCGTGAAGCCAAAGGGGCCAATGCTCTCCCTCCCCCCTGCAGCTCAGGCAGGGTTCCCCTGTGGGGTCCCTGGGGTCTCCTGTCTCCCATGCTCCAAGGTGACTGTCACAGAGCTGCCACCGCACTGCAGCCCCTTCCCTACAGCCCTGGCCGGCACGGCGGCAACCGTGGGCTCATCTCCCCGCTCCCTTTCCCTGGGCAGCAAGAGAGAGGCAGCAGAACACGCAGACAGGGACAAACGGATGGAGCAAGAGACAAGACAGCATCATACGGGCACCCTGGCCCGGCTGAGGAGGCGCCTGCTGCTCCCCTGCTGTTTCCCCCGCCCCGCCTCAGTTACGCCTGCCCCGGCCATCTGGCGAGCCCCTGCCCGCAGTCGAGGGCCCGCGCTTCCCCGCGGTGCGTCCAGGACGAGGCGGCGGATGGAGAAGGAGGTAATAACACAAGGTGAGGTCCACTGCCTAAGAGGTGTCCAACTAAGAGCCCCGCAGCCGCGGCTCTGAGAGATGCACCCCCTTATCGTACTCCCCCTGCGTACAGACAAAAACCGCAGTCAGCAAGCAGAAGGGTTAGTGCAGCAGCGACGGGACCGGCACGGACACACATGTCAGCGCCGGCACGAGGGGTGCAAGTGGGCAACAAGGCACGGAGCCATCTGCTGAGCCCCCCAAGAGGGGCTGGGGTTGGGCCGTCCCCCCCACAGCCCAGCTCCTGCCAGTCGTGGGACACTGGGACGGCTTCCGCTCCCACCCCCGTGCCGCCGCGCTTTGCTGTAGGCTGGGAGCATAATCCCGGCAGAGTACAAGCAGTGCAGCCAAGGCCGGGGTGGGATCGGCACAGCCCAGGGGGCTCAGGCAGCCATCAGCAGGGAGGGCTGGGGGGAGCAGGGCACACACAGCAAAGGGCAAGAGGAGGGAGGCAGCATCAATCATCCCCACAGGCTCCTTCCCTGGCCTTGGGGATACCAGGGAGAGCCTGGCTATCAGTCCCAACTCCTCCCCCCCACCCCCACCCC
>VZRR01009551.1:322-10614 GCA_013398015.1 Oreocharis arfaki
TGCCCTCGGTGGGCCCCGGCTGTCGCCTGGGTGTGCCCTGGGTGTGCCCTGGGTGTGCCCGGGGTGTGCCCCGGCTGTGCCCCGGCTGTGCCCTGCCCGGCTGGGTTCCCCCAGCAGCTCTCAGGCTCTCAGGATGGGTTGATCAGCTCCGAAAATCGGCATTTTCTGCTGTCAGCTTTGTTCTGCTGGCTGTACATCCAGGCCCGGCCTCGCAGAGAGGAGATCTCGGCTTCGATCGGCTCTGATCTGCTTCAGAGGGGAACGGCAGAGAGGTCCAAGTGAAAAACCTGATAAGAAGAGAAAAACAGCCCTGAGGTTTAAATCACTAAAGAGATTTTTAAAGAGCAGAGAGGGAAGAGATTGAGAAATAAAGCACTGGTACCAAGGACAGGTTGTTCAGTAAACTCCCTGAGCCCTTTGGGGTGACAGAATTTGGGAAGACCTGAGGATCTCCCGTTTAATGCTGACTCCAGGCACACCCGGAGCGTCCTGTTGGGACGGGTTATCAGTGGCACGGAGACAAGACAAGGACCACAACAGCTGCAGGGCTTTCCATGATAAATATTTATTCCTTCCCCTGGGGTGCCCCAGCCATGCCCTGGCAGCTCCACGTGTGCATCCAGCTGGGAACTCAGGGATCCCCTGCTTTGTTCCCCAAATTATTCGTGTGTGGATCTGCAGCCGGGGCATGGCAGGAGAAGGGGCTGAGGCTGAGTCCAGGGGTCACTGCTGGGGACACAGCTCCGTGTGACACACAGCAGCTTCCAGGATTTGCGGGAGGAAAGGCAGGAAAAATCACATCAGAACAATCAGAATAGGTACAGGAGGAATTAAACGTGGGTGGGACTGTGAACAGGGAATTGTTCTGAGCTACAAAATCCCCCTTTTCCTTTGGAAACGCAGAGGTGGGAGAGAGCTGCTCCTCTGCTGCCTTCAGAGCCCCCAGACCCCGAGGGGAGGACTCCACACACCCCGGGGGCCCAGGAAGGCATCAGGGGATGGAGGAGACGTCTCTGAGCGGCACAGGACAGGGGCTGAGGTGGCACAAAGGGCCAAAGGAGGGTGGCACCGGCTGCCACCAGCCCCAGCCCACCCCAGCGCAGGTTTTGTGCCCTCGGGCTGCAGTCGAGGCGCCACTGATGGGATCTGTGCGAGCCCTCGGGTTCTGCCCTCGCTCCCCTCGTCCCTCTCCTGGCTCCCAGCCCTGGTGACTCGGAGCAGCCGAGTGGCCGGGCCCTGAGAAAACAACGAGCAGCGAATGCCCCTGGGCAGATTTTTTTCCTATTTCGGTGTCAGATTGGTCCTTGCACCGCCGAGGCACCGCTTAGAGCTGCCAGCCCCGGATTAAGCGAGCTCCACACGGAGGGACATCTCTGCCCGGGCTGGGAGCCGGCCCTGGCAGGGCCCCGGGCTGTGCAGCAGCCCAGAAGCGGCAGCATTGATGTGGCACGGCTGGGCTGTGTCCCCAGCCCGCATCCTGCCCGGGCCCCGGGAAATCACGGCAGGTTTTGCCCGTCACATTCTGCGCTCGCAGCCCCCGGGGGTCTGAGAGAATCAGGAGCAGCAAACCGGGCCGAGCTCCCCGTGCCAGGCAGGGGCACTCAGCAGCGGCACGGGCTGGAGTGGCTCCGAGAGGGTACAAATTGCCTGTTCCTGGATTCAGTAACTCCCGTCCCTCTGTGCCACGCAGGGGCTCATTAGCGAGGCGGTGTCACTCTGGAATCAGCTCCTGCATCGCCCAGGCTTTGCCTGATGGATATTTGATTTGCTCCGCGCCGATCGGGAGGGGAACAGCAATGAAATTGCTTTCACTGGCACCAGGAGGGGCTCGGCGTGCGAGCTGTGCCGAGGCTCCAAGGAACCTTTTCTTCATTCCTCCCGGTAATTATGCCCAGGAGGGTGAGAAGCACTGGAATTGCATCAGGCATGTGCCATTGCACACGACAATTCCTATTTTACCCAGCAGCTCCCGACCCCTACAGGAAAATAATGCTGTGTTTGTTTAAGTAGGGGAGATAACGGAAGGATCCTCCAGGGAGCAAAATCCGGAGCTCTGGGGCGAAACGTGAAGGGAAAAGAGCCAGGATCTTCCTTCCCGCTTCAGAATCTGGGGAGTTCCAGGCTCAAAGCCATTCCAAACCGGGAAATTTGGCATAACCTCTGTGTGCAGGAGGTGCCAGGGACGCTGCATCCAGCTCCAGGCACACCTGGGAGCAGTCCCAGCCTCCCAGGGGAGCAAGCTCTGCGAATGAGGATCTGCTGCTGGGGCCGGGAGCTCTCTGGCTTCTCACACACCCCGAGGAGGTTCTCTCGTGAGCCTTTGCTTTGGGGTTTGCTCTGTGGACACCGGCAGGCCAGGAGTGAGGAATTCCTGTTGCTTTCCCCAGATTATCCCGCTTTTTGGGCTGGACTGCTGGGGAAAGGAGCTCCTGCAGGAACCTGGGGGCGCTGGAACATCCCTGTCTGTGCAGGGCCAGGGCCCTTTGAGGACTGGCCTGGCTGTGGGGTCCTGACAACCAGAACAGCACATTTGGGGCCCTGGGTGTTTCCAGCCTGTCCTGACAGTCAGAGCAGCACATTTTCATCCCTGGCCTGGCTGTGGGGTGTTTTCAGCCCATCCTACACGCAGGGCAGCACATGTTGATCCCTGCCCTGGCTGTGGGGTGTTTTCAGCCCCTCCTGACAGTCTCCCATCCCCTCTGGAGCCTCTGGAAGTTCTCTGTTGTCCCACTCTCCCTCTGGGAGGGAGATAAATAGGAAATGACCGTGAGCAGTCACAGAGGGGAGNATCCTACACGCAGGGCAGCACATGTTGATCCCTGCCCTGGCTGTGGGGTGTTTTCAGCCCCTCCTGACAGTCTCCCATCCCCTCTGGAGCCTCTGGAAGTTCTCTGTTGTCCCACTCTCCCTCTGGGAGGGAGATAAATAGGAAATGACCGTGAGCAGTCACAGAGGGGAGGCCCATCTGTGCCAAAACGAGCTCCCTGGGTGGCCCTGGCCCGGGGACACTGTCCCTGTCCCCGTGGCTGGGATCCATCCCCTCGCTGCCCCCACGCAGCAGCTCCAGCCACATTCCCAGGGCACAAAGAGCTCCACAGAACCAGGAGCTGCCTCGGGTCAGGCGCTTTCGGTGGGGCTCCTTTAGGCCTTTATTCTTTCCAACTCTGATTTTTACCCTTGTCCCACAGGAGAGCAGGGGAATAACCTCCCACTGGTGAGTCTCTCTCTTCCCTGCTCCCGACACTGAGCGTTTTCATCTCCTCTCCTGGGGTGACCGCGGAGAGTTCCGGGGCTGTGTGTGCTCGGTGCTGAAGAAAGAGTTTTATCATCAGCGAGGCTGATTCCGTGCAATTAGAGAGCGAGCAACCATTGTGCCGGGACAAATGACACAATTCCCGCTGCCTCACCCGCGCCCCATCGGGAATCAGATCTTTTCCTCCCGCAAATCTCCCGATTTACAGAAATATAAAAGCTGTGAAGCCCATCAAAAGCGGATTGGCAAAGTTCACTGAATTTCCCCCAATTTCATAATCAAAAGTAATTGGAAGTGCTACAGAGACTGTTAATGTTACATTTCCCCGCTGCTGAAGTGCACATCGAAGAGCAGATGCTCAACACGGTGTCAAAACCGGTGAAATTACCCCATAAATCACTGCTGATGTTCACGTTTCTGAGAAGGTGCCGAGGGGAGGAGGAGGGTGCATGTGGAATCTGACTGAGGGAGGGATCCTCGATGACATTTGTGATGGCACTCGGGACAAAGCTGAGACTTGAGGGTGACCTAAAGCAGGGGAAAATAAACAAGAAGCTGTGAAAATGACCGGGGCCGTGAACTTTCGGGGCAGAGAATGTGCTTTTATTACAGAATCAGACACGAGACCGCTTGCAGAAGCTCCAAAAATGTGTAAAGTTGGGTTTTAACACTCCTAAAGCTGTGGAATGATCACAGTGATGGGAAAGGGCACATCCATCAGAAGGCACCGCTCCCTGCCCCACTGCCAACAGGCGGTGGAGCAAATTCCTGGCCCCTGGAAAACACAGAGTCACCCAAAGCATCCTCACTCTGCAGTCATGAGGAGCCAGAGCCAGGGCTGGGCCTTCTGCAGAGAGCTGCAAACCCCAAAAGCAGAGTGGGATTTGTTCAGATATATTTAAAAATAGGGACTGGACCCATTTTGTGTCGTTTTGGAGCACTGAAGGATTGTATTGAAAGGTCTTCAAAGCAGTAATGAACTCAGCTGCCTCTCAGAGTCACCAGGGTGGTCACTGCCACCATAAATCCTCGGGAATTCTCATCTCCTGCCACAGAAAAAGGGCCAGAGATGTTTGGTTCAGTGGGACATGAAAGAAACACAATTTAAAAGGCACCTCCAGGAGGGTGTCAGGGCCACGCAGAGCTTTTGGGGAGGTCTGGGTTCAGAAGCAATGGAGAAAAAAGCCTTTTCCTTCTCAGCAGAGCTTGCAAAAATGTTTCTCTGTAATCTCTTTTTTCCCTCTTCCGTGGGAGGATGAAATGCTGGAGGTGGGGAATGAAGACACCCCACTGGTATCCAGCTGGGATAAACCCAACTGCTGATGTTCAGCATTCCCCACCCCTCGTAATTGCTGGTTTATAAACCCAAATATTGCTGCTCAGCATTAAAGCTTGGCACGGGAAGAGGTTCTCTGTCGAGCCTGGTTAATTGTCCCAGAAATTCCAGCGCCAGGAGGGACTGGGGCAGTCAGATCTGGAGCTGAACTCGAGCTCTGATCCCGGGCTCCAGCAGAGGGATGACAACACGTGCAGGAGGCGGGGGAGGATAAAGCGAACGGATAAAACACGGATCAGATGTCGCTGCCAAACTCTGAGTGGAAGTTGACATCTGCCAGGCAGGGCTGCCTGAGGGCTCACAGCAGGGCTGCCAATGGCAGGGTGCACGATGAAAGCCAGCGCTGGAGGGCACCCGGTAAATCCTCACCGTTTGCCAGAGGAAGGAAGGGAAATTCAAGCTCATCCCATTCCCCTGCCGTGGGCAGGGACCCCTCCCACCGTCCCAGGGTGCTCCAGCCTGACCTTGGGCACTTCCAGGGACGCAGGGGCAGCCCCGGGCCCCCTCCCAGCCCATCAGCTCTGCCCTCCCCTCTTTCTGAAAGCTCAGAGCACATGAATCAGCCTCCTGCACCCCTTCCCTGACAGGCAGGGGAGCCTCTCCTGCTGCATTTCGGATCTGTCCGGGGGCTGGAGCCTCTCTCTTGGAGCAGAGCAGCAATGGGGAGCTGGGGGTTAATTAATGACCCCAGCACTGATTGACTCTCACGTTGTGCACGGCTTGGGTTCCTGCCCAGCTGAGCTCTCAGCCCTGCCGGGTCCTTGGCCATCGCCTGGAATGCAGCTGGAGCTGCTGAAACCTGGGAAACCCTGCTGGCCCGGCGATTCTTCATGAAAAGAGGAAAAGGACGAGAAGATAAGGGAGAAAACCTTGTAAGCTCAAAGGAAGCTTGAGGAATACAGTGCAGGGAACACAGGGTGGGAAGACTGGAACTGGGAGGGGAGCCTGGGTCATCAGGGCTCTGCCGAAGGGTCCCCACATGGCCACGGCCTTCCAGGTGACAGAACTCCTCTGTTTGTGTCTTCGGGATCCTGTGGGAGCTGTGGGTTTGTATCCCGTCCCAAACTTCCTGCAGATTTCACACGGGGCCGGCACAGCGGCTCCCAGATTCCTTTGGGATTCCAGGCATTTCTGAACGAGGAACGATCAGCTGGGGACACGATGGCACCGCCGATGGCACCGCCGATGGCACCGCGCTGTGTCTGAGGCGTCACCGGGGTCTCTGGGTGCCAGAGCAGTCCCTGCTCAGCCTCTTCATCCTGCTGGGACTGGGATTCCTGGGAGGCTGCAATTTGGGAATCTCCCAGCGTGGCCCGAGCTGCCACGGGCTCTCTGTACCGTAATTAACACCTCGATGAGCGACACGCTGGTGGCAGGGAGGGGACATCGCCTCGCCACCGCTGACTTTGACTCGGCTGTCCCTTAATTGGCACCATAATGGGGAGACGGAGCCCTCGCAGCGCCTCCGCTCCCTGCCGAAGCCCGTGCCGCCTGTGCCTGTCCTGCCTGCTGTGACAGGCGGCAGAGGTGCCACCACCCCGCCCTCAGCACGGCGCGATTTTACAAATCGTGTTCGGCTTTTAACGATTTGCTGGAACGTGCTTGATTAAAAACCTGCCGAAATTCCAAACCTAATGAACCTTAAACTTTCCCATTAGATCCATTCATTATCCCGGTCCCAGCGGCACACGCGGGGCGTTCCCCTGCTGCATTCGCATGGAAATGAAGAGTTTCTGCAGGAACTACATTAAAAACCAGCCAAGTTACAGGACTCCACTGCTAGAGCTGTTGTGCCTCTGAATTAAGTCGCTGGCTTTTGTTTTTTCCCTTTAATTAATCATTGCCAAGGCGTTGCTGGGAGGCCCGGGGGGAGGTGGGGAGCAGCCGCAGGCACCGACGGCTTGGCCAGCGGTGTCGCGGTGCCAGAGCAGCGAGGAACGGGAGGGGAGGGATGGGGGCACCGATTCGCCGTCCCTGACACTCCGGGGGGCTGTTCCGGGACGATCCACGCTCTGCTGACCTCCAGGGAAACACGGACCCGTGTCTGCAGCGCCGCGATGCACGGAGATAACCACACCCACAGGACCCTGGACGCTGCCAGGGGATCCCAGGATGGTTTGGGTTGGAAGGGACCCTAAAGCCCACCCAGTCCAGGGACACCTTCCAGCGGCCCAGGCGGCTCCGAGCCTCGTCCAGCCTGGCCCTGGACACTCGGCCACGGACAGAAAAGCCCTTTCATGCTGCCTGAAGAGCTCCCTCAGAGCATCCCAGACTCTTTCACGCTGGAGAAGACCTCTCAGGTCACCTCCGAGGTCTGCGATGACCTCTGACCTCTGAGTCCAGCTGATCCCCACTCACCCGGGCCGGGCGGTGACGGGGAGGGCTCAGAATCCATCACAGGCTCGCTGCTCCCCATTCCAGGGGAAATGGAATTCCAGGCTGCACATCCCTCTGCAGCCAAGCAGAAGACTGTTAATTAGCTAATTATTGCCCAGCACACATTCCAGAGGCTCGCTCGGCTGCCCGAACTCTCACTTCACATTTCAGGCGTTTCCCGCTCGGGAATTCAGTGGGATAAGGGGGCACGCGCCGAGCCGGAGCTCTCCCTTTCATCCCGGCTGAAGAGACGCCAGGCTGCCGGGATAATCCCCCGGAGGGAGCGGCTGGGGCCTCTCCTGTGCTCTCACATCTCCCTCAGCCCTCACCGACCCCTTTTCTGCTCCTGCTTCACTCCTGGCGGGCGTGGAATGGGATCCGCGTCAGCTTTTCTGTCGGGGCTGCACCTTCTCCATCGAGCCGATCACAGCAGCTCCTCCCGGCTTTCCCTTCCCTTCTCCAAGGCCCCATTCCTCGGTAATGGTGAATTCCTCCTCCTCTGGGATGAGCCGGTGGGAATCATGGACAAGGATGGAGGGACAGGACACAGGGAATGGCTTCCCAGTGCCAGAGGGCAGGGCTGGATGGGATCTTGGGCAGGAATTGTTCCCTGGGAGGGTGGGGAGGGGCTGGGCTGGAATTGCCAGAGCAGCTGTGGCTGCCCCTGGATCCCTGGCAGTGCCCAAGGCCAGGCTGGACACTGGGGCTGGAGCAGCCTGGGACAGTGGGAGGTGTCCCTGCCATGGCAGGGGTGGCACTGGGTGGGATTTAAGGTCCCTCCAGTCCTGGGGGAAGTTTCAGCCTGGAAGTTTCAGCCTAGAAGTGCCAGAGATCTCCATTTTCCCAAACTGGCCCAGCCCAGATGCTCCAAAGCCCACAAAGTCCCAGCTATGCCACTGAGTTTCTGCGTGAAATATTTGCTGTTCTCTCATCCCTGCTCTGGGGCTGCTGGAGATCAGGATTCAGGATTGGGCTGTGCCTCAAGGATTCAGGATTGGGCTGTAATTCAAGGATTCAGGATCAGGCTGTGATTCAAGGATTCAGGATTGGGCTGTGATTCAAGGATTCAGGATCGGGCTGTGCCTCAAAGATTCAGGATCAGGCTGTGATTCTCTGGCCCGGGTCTGTAAATACGCCTGCATTGCCGTGGTGAGGACCTGCCTGTGCTGTTTATGCACAAGGGTGATTTATGCATTAGATAAAGATGTAATTTTGGATTCCTTTGTTTAAAAATATTTCCAGGGTGCTGTCAGAGCCCACAGCGGTGGAGGCCGTGATTTATGCCTCGCACTCCTCAAACCAAGGAGAAGTTCATTAACAATATCCAGCCAGCGAAGCCACAATCCTCTCATTCCCTCTCCAAACAGAGCCAGAGCAGAAGCACAGAATTAACTCAGAGAGCTTTTAAAAAATGGGAGGGGGAAAGGGAGAGACAGGGGAAAAATGACACTGGGGGAAAACAACAAAGCAAACATCACTTCTAGAGAGGGATGGGCCCGGCTGGAAGGGGAGTTTCCATCCCAGCTTTCTGTAAGAGCCAAGATTTGTTGAAACAGGGAGGGGTGTGTCCCTGTCACCAGGGCAGCAGCGGCCTGGAAGAGCTGGTCCTGTCCTTCGTTTCCAGCAGGACACTGGGAAAGGGGGAGAATCCTTCTCCTCCATTTCCAGCAGGACACTGGGAAAGGGGGAGAATCCTTCTCCTCCATTTCCAGCAGGACACTGGGAAAGGGGGAGAATCCTTCTCCTCCATTTCCATCAGGACACTGGGAAAGGGGGAGAATCCTTCTCCTCTCCCCACCTCCAAACCCACCCCAGAGATGGGGGCAAACTCAAACCACCTCCAAACCACTTCTTGATGGCGACAGAAAGTTGTGGTGGCTTCTGGTCCTCATCCCTGTGTGAAAGGATTATCCAATTACTGCTCCCCGTGTTGGAACAGGAGATTCCAACCAGGAATGATGATCCAGAGCTTCACTGGCAGGGAAACGTCACTTCCAGCAACTCCTGGCTGTGCCCGAAGCTCCCTGGCTGCGTTCTCCTGCAGAAATGTGTTTTTCTCCAGTTCCCGATCCCCCCTGCCAGCAAAGTGAGTCCTGTGCTTCTGTCACAGTCCCTGGGAGCCCTCTGTCAAACTAAAATATATTTTCCCCATCTGAAGACAGATCTCTTACTCTGATGGCAAAATCCGTTTGATATGATCCCCGAAGCTTTTCTGCTGGAAAATCAGCGTGTTACAACACCAAAGCCACTCTGCAGAGAAAGGAATTTTGCCCTCTCTCCCCCCTCCCTGCTATTGTTGAAGGATTTTATTTTTTTTAACATAAGAAGAGCAAGAGCATTTAGTCATAATAACAACGATTTTGCTTCTCAGAGCAATTTTATGGGGAAAAAAAACCACAGGGAAAATTACGGAGCTTCTTTTTATATTCCACGTTTGGGGCACAAGGGTTAAAGAAGAACAAAATATCTGTCAAATACCGGCACTGATGACAGCGTCAGTGAGAACGGAGATGTGCACATGGCACAGAATTCCAGGCTGGATGGGGCTGGAAATCCCCTGGTCCCAGCCCATCCCCAGGTGCAGCCCGAGGGCTCTGAGTTATCCCCAGAGCAGGAGACCCCACTCCTCCTCCAGGCAGGAGGAGGCCTTCAAGGCTCTGTTATACCCAAAATCACGGGATGCCTCCTCATTTTCCTCCACCTCCCACTGTCCCAGGCTGCTCCAGCCCCAATGTCCAGCCTGGCCTTGGGCACTGCCAGGGATCCAGGGGCAGCCACAGCTGCTCTGGCAATTCCAGCCCAGCCCCTCCCCACCCTCCCAGGGAACAATTCCTGCCCAAGATCCCATCCAGCCCTGCCCTCTGGCACTGGGAAACCATTCCCTGTGTCCTGTCCCTCCAGGCCTTGTCCCCAGTCCCTCTGCAGCTCTCCTGGAGCCCCTGGGAGGCCACAATGGGGTCACCCCAAAGCTTTCTCTGCTCCAGGCTGAATTCCTTTGAGTCTCCCTTCCTTTTTCTGGGACACTCCTGGCTCTGGGACACTTTGACCCCTCTGCACCAGCCCCACGTTTACCACGGATCCCTTCCCTCCCTGCCCCCTCTGTTACCCCTCGGCCTCGGCTCTGCAGAGCCGCCCCAGCACATCCCTGCAGCTCCCCCGTGCTGCTGAGCTGGGAAAGGAGGGAGGGGAGGCCCAGAGGACACAGAAATCCCCCACGGAAGGGCTGCCGGCTGCTCTGCCTTGCAGGGCGGTTCGGTTTTCCTCCCCATTTCCCCGGTGTCCTGTCCCCATCCTGCCCTCGGAGGTGCCACGGGGCTCCAGCCCGGC
>VZRR01009554.1:0-12842 GCA_013398015.1 Oreocharis arfaki
GATAACCTGCAGGGAACCTGGATTCTCTGGAATTTAGGGGAAGGCACTGATAACCTGCAGAGAACCTGGATCCCCCAGGATTTAGGGGAAGGCATTGATAACCTGCAGGGAACCTGGATTCTCTGGAATTTAGGGGAAGGCACTGATAACCTGCAGGGAACCTGGATCCCCCAGGATTTAGGGGAAGGCACTGATAACCTGCAGGGAACCTGGACTCCTGTGGGATTTAGGGGAAGGCACTGATAACCTGCAGGGAACCTGGATCCCTGTGGGATTTAGGGGAAGGCATTGATAACCTGCAGGGAACCTGGATCCCCCAGGATTTAGGGGAAGGCACTGATAACCTGCAGGGAACCCGGATCCCCCGGGCTTTAGGAAAGGGCCAGAGCCCTGCTGAGCCCGTGGGGAGCTCAGAGACCCCTCCCGATGTGATGCTCGGGGTGGAAGTGCTCCCCACGCTGCTGTGCCTGGGCTCGGCTGGGTTCCTGCCATTTCCATAAAGATTAAAGGCCTCTCCTGCATTTGTGCACATTCAGAACAAGCTCCGAATGTGCCTCTGGGTGCGAGGCACTGCTGAAAGCAGCACTTTGAATGCATCCATCTCTGGAACATCCTGACTCAAGCGGCTTATTAAAAGCCTTCCCCAGATAGATCAGGCTAATCAGAGCGCTGGCCTGCGTTGTTTGCTGCATTCCAAGTGGTGATGCTGGCAATGAGCTGTGCTTCACACCTGCAGGGCCCCCCGGCCCCAGCACAGGGGAGGAGCAGAAGATTTTATCTCTGGGAAAAGTCTCCCCGTGGTCAGCCCTGCCCTGGAATAGAATTCCCAGAGCAGCTGTGGCTGCCCCTGGATCTCTGGCAGTGCCCAAGGCCAGGCTGGACATTGGGGCTTGGAGCAGCCTGGGACAATGGGAGGTGTCCCTGCTCATGGCAGGGGTGGCACTGGAGGTTTGTAAGATCCCTCCCAACCCAAACCAGTCCGGGATTGAGCAGGAGCAGCAGCTGCAGGTGGGGGATGGACTCCTCTCCACCCTGCCCTCGGCAGCCCCTGCCCGAGCTGCTCTGCCTGGGCTCTGCAGCCTCAGGCTCAGCCCAGCTCCATTTGTCACTGTCAGCCACAATCATCCTGCTCACTGGCACCAGCCCAGCCTAACGGGAGGACGGAGCCGAGGTTTATTCGGCAGGACTTAGGGGCACCCTTCCAATTACAAGTTTGGAAACAAAAGTTCCAGGCCAGACAAACACAGGACTGCCCCGGCCGCTGTGCAGCGAGGACAATCCTCTCTGGCTGCTCAGCCTCTCCTCCTCCGGGCTCCTCAGCCAAGCCACAGCCACCAGCCCTGCTGCTTTCCAGGCCCCTGCAAAAAAAAACCCTACAGCTGTGGGCTCCTTGAGCCAATTTGCAGCACCAGTGAGCAGTGCCTTGCCTGGATCCTGCAATTCCATACTGCTGCCTCTTTTCCCTCCAGCTGTCCCTATTTCCTTCTTTTTTTTTCCCCCTTTTCTTCCAAAAAACCAAATATTGGTGATTTTCTGCTCCACACCAGGGCTGACCAGCTTTATTCTCTTTAACAAGCTAGCCCACATACTTTTTTCCCAAGTTTTACTTTTTTCCCAGCTAAAAAGATTTCAGTCGGTCAGATTTTAGATCGAGAGTTTCCCATCCGCTTGCACAATTTCCTAATGCCCACAATAACCTGGAGTTTAGCTCAGTCCCCGAGTACAGACACCACAGAGCACCTGCCCTGCCCATAAAACATTACAGGAGAGCACTAACAGCAACCATCACCTGTAAAGCTGTTTTATGGGCTCGTGATGTCTGTGAGGGATCAGCTTTCTGTCTGCCCTGATCTATGAGGGGCTGTTACCGCTGGCCACAGCTGAGCCAGGAACAAGTTCTTTTGGGCGAGTTCTCCCTATCCCAGCTCTGGCAGGGGCTGGTCCAGCTCAGTCCAGCTGGCTGCAGCAGGATCAGTGCCCTGCACTGCCAGGGAGGGAGGCTGAGCTGGAGTCCTCTCCTTTGGGGATGTCTCCTTTCGCTGGACTCCTGCCTGTGATGGCTTTTCCCCCTCACACAGCCCGGCCAAACATCACCCAAGCAAAAACTGGGTCCTATTCACATCCTGCCTTTCCCTTCTGAGCCTTTTTGCCTCTGTCTCACGTCCCAGCCCTCAGCAAGGACCAACAGCTCCTCACTGGCTGCTGTCACTCTGCAATGAAGCCCTTTGGTCACGATTCTGTGCTCTGCTCCCTGCGTCCTTCTGGGCCTCACTTACCCACTAGGAAGTCTTAAAAACCTCCTGGAACGCTCAGCTCCCCACAGACAACAGGCAGGGATTCTGCAATCTGCAATTCCCCTCCAAGCACTCCCATTTATCTCCTCTCGGATTTGCCAGTGCCTGAACACGACACCTAAGCCAGGCTGGCAGCGCCCAGCTGGTCCCCTCAGCTGTGAGCACAGAATTCCTTCTGCACCTTCCTTCTGGGTTTGTGTGCCCTGGCTGAGCAACGGGAGCCAGCGGGAAGAGACAGAGCGTCCTCAGAAGGGATCCATGGCACAGAATCCCAGGATTACTGAGGCTGGAAAAGGCATCCAGGATGATCGAGTCCACCCTGTGCCCCATCCCCGCCTTGTCCCCAGCCCAGAGCTCTGAGTGCCACCTCCAGCCCTTCCTTGGGCACCTCCAGGGATGGGCACTCCAATCCTCCCTGGGCAGCCCCTGCCAAGGCCTGAGCATCCTTTCCATGGGGAAATTCCTGCTGATGTCCACCCTGAGCCTCCCCTGGCCCAGCCTGAGGCCGTTCCCTCTCCTCCTGTCCCTATTCCCTGGCAGCAGAGCCCGACCCCCCCTGGCTGCCCCCTCCTGTCAGGGAGTTGTGCAGAGCCACAAGGTCCCCCCTGAGCCTCCTTTTCTCCAGGCTCAGCCCCTTTCCCAGCTCTCTCAGCCCTCAGGACTCATTCTCTGGACCCTTGTCACCCTAATGCTGTCCCCTGATGGTGGCTGTCCCTGCTCACTGACCCTAATCCCTCATTCCTCATGTTTGTGTCCTGGGGCAGAACCACAAATCCTCTCCAGAGCCAGTCCCGGGGCTCAGATGTGCAGCAGCACCTCCCTCTCCCACACAATCCACCTCAAGGCTGTTGTCCAGACCGAGGTTTTATCTCACAGACCCAAATTTCCACCCGAGATCACGGGGCTCGCTGGCTTCGGGGTGGGAATGGGACAGCAAAGGAATCCTTCTCAGTTCTCAGGGGAAGTGTTTTGTTCCCAGCAGCAGGGGAGGCTCCAGAGGACACTGTCACCTGTCTCCCCAGGGTGAGGACATGGCACCAAAACCCTTCGAGCAGTCACACACCAGCCCTGCCCCAGCCAAGGGCCCCTTCCCTCCCAGCCGAGCCCACAGCTCCCACTGGCTTCCTCCAGAACCTTCCCCAGCAGGGACCACGGGCCAAGCCAGGTGACACAGGGCAGGAAAGGCCACCAGAACCTTCCACAGGCAGCTGAGCAGCTTGGGAGTGGAGCAGGGCACCTCTCTGTGGAGGAGAGTCACACATCCAGCCCAAAATCGACAGGGAACCTGCCACACCCCACTGAACAAAGGCAATTACCCACCCATGGGCATTAAATAAATCAGAGCCACATCTGTAGCTAAAGGCTGCAACCCCCGGGGAAATCAAGGCCAAAAGAAGTCTTTTTTTTTTAATGAAAAGAAGCCGAAAACAGCCCAACAGGTGCCCTGATTCCCAGGCCAGTGCTCCTGGAGCAGCACTTTGAGCCCCTGGGATGCCCTGCGGGTCACCTTCCACACGATCCCAGCGCGTCCCTGCAGTTCCAAGAATTCCAAGCCTGTGGAATCCTTCCCCCTGGGCTGCTGCGTGCAGGGAGCCGGGTGCTGCCTTGCAGCAGAGGTGTTTGGGAGGGAACACAGAGCCCAGCCCCGGGCACAGGCTGCAGTTACACCTCGGCAGGGAACACAGAGCCCAGCCCCAGCCCCGGGCACAAGCTGCATTTACACCTCAGCGGCCGCGAATTTTCACAACGCCCGGAGAGGAGGGGCACTCTGCTGCTCCCTGCACTGCCCTGCTCGGCCCGGCTGCCTTTTGAAGCCATTTGCCACCCTGATTTTAGGCTGACAAAGCCTGCTGTTGTGGGGGTGGTGTCCTGCTGGTTTCTGACACCGCGCTGGGGGCGGCGAGGGAGAGCAGCACTCACCTGGGTTGCTCTTGGAGGTGCGCACCGGGGTGTAATGGTTTTTGGAAGAGGTCCTGACTGGGGTGTTTTCTTTGGGGGAGGTATCTATGGCCGAGATAGTCTCTCTTTCACAGTGTCCGATTGGGATTGGTCCCTGCTGCCGGAGGATGTCAGCCAGAGCCCTGGGGAGACAGGAAAGAAAAAGGGGGGGGAAAAAAATGTATTTTCACACAGCTGGAACTCAGTGTTTGTACTCGTTACAGTCCCCGAATCCAGGAGCAGCTGGATTTCTACCACTAACAGGAAGAAAAAAAGCAACAACAGTAATAATAATAAAATAAAAGAAATATGGCTTAAAAGCTCCGTTTCTTTCTGTGTGGCTGCTGCGACTGTTTCCAGGCTTGCCTGGCTAATGTTTGGTTTCTCATCTGCCTCCTCTAGTTCACTTCAGCCCAGGGTTATGGTACCTCTCCATCGTTTCCCAGAGCAGATAAAACTGCTCCTGGCACGTCCAGCACTGCCTCCATCGGGAGCCACTGCCGGCCACAGCCCTGGCACCTCCTAAAAGTGACACCAAAACTGCCCTGCCCAAGCCAAACTCCTTTAAAACTGAGTGTGATCCTCACATCCTGAAGTCCCTAGGTTTTCTGCACAAAGTCCCAAACCCGAGCAGCGCTGGGAGAGTTTTTTAAAGGACAACCATGAGCCAGGGAGAATGGATCAACCAACTTCCAGGGGTCAATGTCAGCAGAGCTCTGAGCCCACCTTGAGCTCTGAGCCCACCTTGAGCTCTGAGCCCATCAGGGATTGCTGTAGGGGCTGAGTTCTCCCCGCTGTCCCCAGGAACAGCAGTGCCACCCAGTTTGGCTGCAGGCAATGTTTTCCCCTGGGACGCTGCCCAGCGCAAAGCTCCGAGAGAACAGAGTCACTGCCATGTCCGGGTCCCGTGCCTGCAGCCATCTGGGTACAATTAATCCCACTGATGTCACCGGCATCTTAATCACCTGCACAAGGATATGAGGCACTCCAGAAAGCTTCCTGTGATGGGCACATCTCTTATCTGAGGGAAACAAACCTCCCTGGCTGGAGCGCGTCGCCCGCGGCGGCGGCGGGAGCAGCCGGAGCGGCACCGTCCCCGCCGCAGATAAGGATTTGTGACACCTTTCCCTCACGTCATCTCCGTGCCAACGCCGAGCCTTCGTTCCACCTGGACCCAAAATAGCCACGGGGCCAGCAGGGAGGCGGTTCCAGAGGGCTGGAGTGGCCTGTGGGAGGGAAACCTACGGACGTGTCCCGTGGCGGGACAGCCCAGGCCGGGTGCTGCTCCCAGGGATGGCTCTCGTGGGACTCTGGACAAATTGGGGGCTTTGGGAGGAAAGCCAGTGGGATGAACTCAGGGGCCACGAGGCAAAGAAGGAGCTGTGGCTGTTTCCAGAAGGAAAAATCAAAAGGACTTGGTGTAAATCCCAAGGAAGAGCTGTGGCCGTTTTCAGAAAGAAAAATCAAAAGGACCTGGTGTAAATCCAGAGGAACCGAGGGGGTGGTGGGAGCAGTGGGGCAGCGAGGCTGGGCATCAGCTGGGGCCTGGTGCTGGAAGGGGAAATGACAGACTTAGGTCCCAAAATGTGGAGGGAGAAGTGAATCTGCAGGGCTGGGAGGGACCAGCTGTGGCTCACTCAGCCCAGAAGCTGAACCTGCTCCCTGAATTTCCCACGAGGGAACAGCAGCTGGAGCAGTGCTGTCCTCCCCACAGCCTTTTTGGGAAAGCACTGTCCCGTTTTCCCAATATCCACAGATTTCCAGCACTAATTGATAGTCTGAGTGTGGGCACAGGCTGAGGGCAAGGGGAGCTTTGGTGACAGCTCCTCCAGGCCAGGATGTGACCTGTGGGAAATGAGATTGGAGCAGAGGGGTCTGCAGATGCAGGATGGGAAAGGCTCTGGGAAGAGCTGCCCGTTCCCAGCAGTGCAGGGGGCACACGCTCAAACCTGCACTGATTTGCCTTCCGAAAACCCCCTCTCGTGGAGCCCTTAGAAACAGGGCTAGAAAACAGAATTTGCTGTTCCAAATCCCTGTGAATTTGGGGAAGGATGGAAGGAGAATGACCAAATGGGTCTGGCAGAGCACAGTGAGAAGAGCAGTGCCTGGCTGAGCTGGAGCTGCTAAAAGCAGAGCGGGGATGGAGCTGGTGGCAGAACTCCAACCACTCCAGCACAGCCAGGATTCCACTACAAATTCTTCCCAAAAAAGCGAGGTTAAAGACTCCCCTATGCTCTGTGACTAACTGGGAAAGGAAGAGGCAGCTATTCCGGGAGATGGATTTATCCAGCCTGGAGCCAGCTCACCTGGAAGGGACAGCTCTCTCCGAGGGACAGCACTTCGGTCACCAGCCACTCTCACAGAGGGCAGCCGTGCATTATTCACGGCTTGGCTCCTGTCCCCACACCGGCTGTGAGCCTTGGGAGGCTCCAAACACTGACCACGCCCGGGGCTGGGCAGTCCTGGGAGGCTTCTGCATTCCAGGTCCTGCCAGCTGTGTGCTGAGTGCCCAGGGCTGGCCAGTCCTGGGAGGCTCCCGCACTCCAGGTCCTGCCAGCCGGGTCCTGAGTGCCCAGGGCATCCCCTGGGCTGTGTCACACAGCAGCTGGCAGGGCAGAGGTGGCCTCAGCGATCCCCCTCTGCTGCCTGCTGGGCATCACACCCTGGCCGTGCCCAGGTCTCACCCCCACGAGGGTGGGGCGCTGATTGATGGCACGAACACGCTGCAATCTGATCCCTCAGGGAATCGCTGCTGCTGCTCCCTCCGGAGGCTCTGCCGAGGCAGAGCTTTGTTTGTTTGGAAGGGGCTCAGCAGAGCCAGAGCTGCACCAGCCTTGGGTCAGCAGAAGAGAGAAATGGGCTCTGCCCTGCCAGGGGCAGCAGAAGAATTCCTCAGAGCGGGAATTCTGCTGAGGAACACCGGGAATGGTTCTTCACGTGCCTGAAATGTGGTGGATGCCTGGCAGAGCTCCAGGAGCGTTTGGACACCACTCTCAGGGGTGCCCAGGGTGGGGTTGTTGGGGTGTCTGTGCAGGGACAGGGGTTGGACTGGGTGGTCCCTGTGGGTCCCTTCCAGCTCGGGATATTCCAGGATGCTGTGATTCCGTGTGTGTGTCCAAGAACAGGTGAATTCACCCACGGAGTTAAAAAGGGGAAACACTGAACATTGAGACACCTTTCCAAGAGGGAAGCATTTGTACCCAGCATAAGCGAGGAAATATTCATCCTTAAAAACACATCTTGCAAGGAAAAATCAGATGTCTCCTAAGAAATCTTAATGCCAAATACAAGAACTATTTGGGAAGCTCCTGGAATTTAATCTGGCTCTAATGACAACCACTTCACACACCTCACACCGATGTCCAAACTGAATTATCTCTTGTTATTGCTGTGATGTGGGCACGGAATTTCCAGCAGTGACTGAGCTCACCACGGGCCGCACCAGTTCCTGTGAACACCGAAGAGAACCAAACTGTTCTGTAAACATTGGTAATTAAAAGCTTCAAGTGAACCTTTCCAAGGGATGTTTCCCTGCAGAGAAGATGTCACCTCACCCTGAGCAGAAAGTGTCCCCAGCAAGGGCAGGACCTGCACCTGAGCCATGGTCAGGCTGAGGACAGTGAGTGGCAGGAGGGGACTGGTACCCCCAGGCACTGCTGAGGCTCGGGCTGGCTGCAGGAGGGAGCAGCCCCTGTGCCCCCCCCGGCCCTGCTCCCACCCTCACCCACCCAGCTCCAGCCCCTTCTCTTCCCAGAACACTTGGGAGGCTCCCTGGAAAGAGATGCACCCAAGAAAGGCATCGGGGGTGCTGGGGGGAACGGGGAGCTGCGCAGAAAAGGAGCAGAGCACCGGTCCTGATCAGGGAGAGGAGAGAAAATAAAACCAGCAGCTCCTGCTGGGTATGAGAGGCTGTGGGAATGATGCTCTGCTGGCCCAGCCCTTCACCCTGCTCCTGTTTGTGCTGAGCATCCTCAGGCACAGGCACAGCAGCGGTGCTCACGAGGCTTTGGGAGCACACGGCTGCACATGGGGAAGGTTCGTGCACAGAGGGTCGGGTTTTACAGCCAGCCCTCTGCTGGGAGCACAGTTCAGGGGCTTTGAACTCACTGAAGAAAGCTGCACTCTCTCTGAAGAGCCCTAACCCTGAAGAGCCCTCCCAACAAAGGAGGTTGTGCTGAGAGCTGAAGCGCAGCACAGGGTTTATTGTGCAGGAATTCCGTGTTTGCCTGCCTGGGGAAGGAGGCATCTGAGCCCTCCAAGCAATGCAGCGCTCACAGACCTAAGGAAAAACACAGCCAGCCCATGTGAGCGGGGGCAAAGGCAAGCAAAAAGCAGCCTGGCCTCATCTTCCTGAGAAAGTTCAGATCTTATGTGAAACAGAAATTTTTAAAAGGCATCTGATCTCCAAAGGCGCGGAGATCAACTGCTACTTAAGGATGTAAGAGATCACAAAACTGAAAGAAATAAAAGTTCAGAGCTACGCTGGATTCCCTCAACACCTTGTGATGGAGTTGGACTAATAGAAAAAGTTAATTAGCAAGCAGGAAAATATCAAATAAATGGGAATTAGAGGCACTGAGATGGTTTGGTGGAGGCAGCGCAGATTCTGGGCCTGGCCTCTCGTAGTGGGGGAAGTTCAAAGGGAAAGGAGCAGACCCAGAAGCATCCAGAGGAAGGCAGTGGCCAGGCAGCCTCTGTGCCCCCATAGAGTCAATCTCTTCACAAAACACACTCAGAGAGGAAAACACAGCAAAAAACCCTGATTATCAAACGGCAAACCACGAGCAGAGCTCCAGGCTGGAGCTCTCCCAGCGCATGGAAGTGAAACAAAAGGAGAGTATTTTATACAGGTACATGCACACAGATACGCCCTGGCCTGGGTTTGGCCAGCTGGGTCTGGATCTGGACAATTCACCCTGCAAACAGGACAAGATCCAGGTGTTCTCCTGGATGGCAGGGGATGGAATGAGATGCTTGGGAGTTACCCCAAACCCAGCCAGCTGCAGGGTTGGCTGGAAACAGAACTCGTTCTGAGTAACTTCTCTGAGGCCACAAGTGGAAGGGGTCCCTGCCCATGGCAGGGGATGGAATGAGATGATCTTTAAAGTCCCTTCCAACCCCATCCAACCCATGATTCTGTGATTTTTATGGCTGCACCTTTTTCTGGGTTACGTCAGCCCCGTCTGACCCTTGCTCGTGGCCCTGAACTCTGTGCCTGTGAGAGATGCAGGGCACTTCAGAGAAGAGACTCAGAAAGCATCAGGATTAAACAGCACAGAGCAGGGCAAAGAGCAGCTGAAAGGCGCCCGAGCGAGTCCGAGTGGAGTGAAAAAAGGCAGAGCACAAAAACACATCAGTGGGAAGCGAGTGAAAGCAGGAACAGCCTCCAAGAAAGAAAACCTTCTGTGGAGTCCCTGCGGCCAGGTGTGTTCACAGCACTCCCTCCCTGCCCTGGGGACGGCTGGAGTTTGATCGTTTGGCTCCAGCAGCAGAGAGCAGAGCTGAAGGAGCTGCCTGTGATGCCCGCCTCAAACAGCAGGGCTGGAGAAAGGCACTGCCCACAACCTCCCCACCTGAGAGCAGCTCCCCCCCTCAGCAAGCACAGGGCCCCGCAGCTGTGGGCAGATGCAGCCTGCAGGAACAGAAAGGCTCCTGCACTCCGAGTCGGGCTCACACAGAGCAGCAGCCTCCTCGGATCTGCGGGCAAACACATCCACTGCCTCCGGTTCCCGCTGGAATTCAGAGCGGCCGAGTAGGAACGGCGAGGAATGGATCAGTTCAACTGATGGGGAAAGGATGTTCACGTACAAAAGCTGTCAGTGATCACTCACTCAGCAGGAGATGCAGAGGCCAAAGAGAAGAGGAGCACAGATATGCTCCCTCTTTGCAGCAACACAGGTGCTGTGGGAGGAGGGTGACGCCAAGCGCTGGGCACACAGAGCCCGTTTCCCTTCTCCCCTTTCACACCCCTCAGACATGCTCCGTGCAAGGCCAGATAAGGCCTTTGAGCAGGATACAGAGCTGGTTTGCTGGGAAAAATCCCAGTGCTGCTGCCCAGGAGAGCAGCTGGGCTCCCACCAGTGCCCCAGGGCCAGCGCTGCCTCCGTGTCCTTCTGGCTTCGGCTGCCTAGTGGGAAGCACTTGGGATATTTCAATCCCGAGCTGCAGACCACGTCCAGCTTCCAATCTGTGCATTCCCAGCTCAGCAGAGAGTGCAGTGGCTGCTGCTGAGGCTAAACAGGGGTCAGGGAGCAGTGCTACATCTGTGAATTATTTATGTTCTGTAGCGTGGGGCTGCAGGGTCAGGGCCATGGGATGAGACCGTTCTGTGTCACCCCTTCCTGCTACAGAAAAACACACTCAGCCTTGGAAAGAACCAGCTGACATTCCCTGTTCAAAGAATCCCTAGCTCATCCCCTGACTGAAAGTAAAGCAAACACTTCTTAAATTTCACTTCAGAAATGCTTGAGAAAAGAAAACAACCCTGGCAATGGGGTGAAAACAAACCGTCCTCACCAACGCACGAGAGAGCATCAGCACACACAGTATTGCTAGGTACAGTTCTGAGAAATCAGCCCCAGCTTCTGCCTGGAGCCCAGCAACAGCCCTGGCTGTGCAACCCCAAAGCAAGAGGCAGCTCTGGATGGCCAGGCTGGAAGATCCTATAATTACCCAAAAAGAATCAGTTCCATTGAAAGCATTACAAGCGTTCCTGTAAAACGGGAATATTTCAGCTCCTGGTTTTCAAGGCACTTCCACTTAACTGCTCATAGGAACGAGTGTCTCAGTCACTGCCAGTGCTGAGCCCAGAATCACAGCAGTGCCTGTGCTTTAAAGGGACGTGGCAGTGCCTGGAAACGGGAGCTGATTCCAGCTCGGAGCCGCACATGCAGCTCTCCGTGCGCAGCCAGCCCTCCCTTCCACGGCAGAGTGACAGCTCCCCCGTGAATTTGTAAACCCTCCTTCCATCAAAGGACACTAAACGAGCCCTGCCTCCCTGAGAATGTTCTTTCTAAGTGAGTTAATAAGGATTTTCTGTAGAAGCTGGATGAGAAACGAGCGGAGGAATAACAGCCAGGCAGGGCACTGCTCAGCGAGCGTTTACGAGGAAGTAAAATTTACAGTGTGATCCTGCTCGTGGTGGAGTGCAGGGAAGTCCTGATTGATCTTCCCTGGCTGTGGGACACCGGTCCCAAGAGGCTTTTTCCAGCCCCCTGTAACAAGTTCTGCTCATGCTGCTGCTCTCCTCCTCCCCGAGGAGGTTTAATGCACTCGCCACCACTACAGAGAATTGTTGTGGATGTTTCACTCCACTCCAACTGACAGGAGCTCAAACAGACAGAAATATCCGACCCCATCCTGCTTCCCTCCATCCTAGAACTCCTCAGCAGCTGTCAGAGACAAAGACAAATTCCTCCCCTCGTATTTACATTCTGCTTAGAGCACTGAGAGCGTTCAGCCCGATGCAGGAGATGCACTTCACAATATTGAAGCCCCCGTGCCATGCTGATCAAGTTCAGGTAACACAGCTCTGAAAGGTATAATCTTTTACCAGCTACCGTATTATAGAAGTCAATCAACTCCTTAAAATGCTCTGGAAGTCAAGCTTCCCGAGCACTCAATCTGCCATTCATACTTCCACACACACAGGTGAATCATTTCAGCAGAACTTATCTAAATAAAGCAAAGCAAGCATCAAAAAAATGAAAACATCAGGAATAATCCAGACAAGTCTGGCAACACTGGCTCTGATTTCCAAGGGAGAAGGATCCAACCCTGCAGCAGGCTGGAGCTGGAGCAGAAGTAACATATGGACATCCAACCCAGATTTCCAAATTTAGTGTGAAGATAAGGCCCAGGCAAAGTTGCCTTGAAGCCAGAAGAGCTGGGCAGCTGGGGAACCATCCCTGAGTTAACAAAACACTCAAAAGAGCCGATTTTCTGCCTAAGCCACTCACAGGACCCCTTCCTCTACACAGCTGTGTGTAGTTTTTAACACCGTGAAGTTATTTCCTTGCAGGGACCAGGGGCAGGTGGGGTTTGGGATGGAATACACGGGCCAGACCCTCAGCAAACATAAACCAGCCTCACTGTTTGTCCTCACTGCAGGGAGGAGTCTAAATAAAACACATCTTCCCAAATAAATAAAAAACTGCGTCACTCATCTCTTTTTCCTCGTAAAAAACTAATATTTCTCCCCCCAGTCCCTGCTGATTGCAGCTGAAGTTCAGCCTTAAAAATCTGGTCAACGATTTCAAGAGTTTTTGATTAAAAAATCCTCATTAAAATCATTTTTAGGGGGCATTATCTGCCAGAGTTAAAGTCTTTCCCCCTGGCGCTCACCACTGCTCTCCTAAAGAAGCCTCTCACCCATTTTTCTGCTCAGACACAGGGAGCTCTCGGATTCGCGGCACGCAAGCAGCGCTCACTCGTCATCTGGAGGGACTTTTTCCATCATAAAATAAAAATGAACCGAGAGAGAACGCGCATTTGTCCAGAAGGAGGATTGCTACAGACGCCCGAGCCGCTCGCTCCGGAGCGGCATTTTCTGTGCCACGCCGAGCGCTCCGTGTCATTACAGCGCCGTGCAGCACCACCGCCCGGGGGACC